>VWZV01010134.1:809557-906526 GCA_013397155.1 Irena cyanogastra
AAAAAAAAAAAAAAAAAAGAAATGTGGAATGCACTTTTCTCCCATTAAGTACAGAAGGGAGAACAGAAATCCATCCAGCACCTACTTCTCTGCCTAGAAAAAACACCTCCTAAAAGCTTTAAGAGTATTGAATTTGGACCAATTTTCAACTGTTTTTTACAGAAGTCTTAAAGTGAATTTTGCTTTTACATGGGTATAAATGCAGAGAAGTAAGAGGGTACAACGAGCAAAGAATTGTAGAGTAGGATGATGCTTTCAAAACCAGCAATCCACAGCTCTAGTGGTAATGAATAAGATTTTTTTAAAAAAATACTGGGTTTCAGCCAAAGTTGTGGGCTTGATTCAAGAGCTGGATGGTGAAATTCCCAGGTGTATTTCTGCAGCACATCTGTTCTGGCCTGAAGCACCTGTTGGGCCCAAAATGGGTAGCACAATCTGAGTTCCTGTCAAGGTAATTTAGCTTTTGCTGACCTCATACTCTCCATTCTTCCCCACCTGCACTCTCCCACCTTCAGCTGCACCTCCACACTGGGTATTTTGTGTTCCATCAGGTGGCTGTGCACTGAGTTGCTATGTTGATCCTGCTAAAATCCACTCTTTTCCTACAGGCCTGGCTTTTGGCTGGGTTTGTGAGCTGGTCCCGTTTGCCACATCATCACGCACTGAGACAAGGCTGCTGATGGACAGGTATACAGCCAGAGTTAGAGAGGAGAGTGGGAGGGCCTCTCCCAGCAGCAGCAATCTCTGGCTGCTTGAGCTTTGAAGCTGCCTTTAGGCTCCCTCACCCGCTGTCTGAATCACTTTTCATGGGAGCTTGGACCTAGCTGAGGGGTTTTAGAATCATGGAACCATTTAGGTTGGAAAAGACTTCCAAGATCAAGACCAGCACTGCCAAGTCCACCACTAAACCAAGTCCTCAAGTGTCTTCTAAACCCCTCCAGGGACAGTGACTCTGTCACTTCTCTGGGCAGCCTGTTCCAACACCCACCAACCATCTCTGAGAAGAAATTTTTCCTAATATCCAATCTAAATCTAATCCATGTGTCAGTGCATCCATCACTGGATGATCCTTGGTGGACGCTGGCTGGGGTGTGTTCATGGTAAGCACCATTCCCAGCTATATTTTCCTTTCCGTGTTTAAGTGGCTTGAACACGATGTAGGTTTACAGTAAAAATAATACAGATTGAACAGACCCTTTTTTGCATGTGCATTAGATTTCTTGACCTGCCTTAAAATGTTTCAGGCCTATAGTATTTTCAAGGAAATTGTGGGAGCCCGGGGAGCCTGGCCTGAGCTGGAGAGGTTGTTAATGAAACAAAGGGAGGCTGGAGTGGGTAGATCATTACTAAATAGCCCAGATACACGGTTCCTGCTTCCCTAATGAGCCTGACAGCATGCAGTGCCACCTCTCTGTTCTTATGTAAAGCTAATCCCTTGCCCTCTCTGGCAGTCAGTATTTACATTTGCAAATGAATCCATCTTCCCACACCCCCCTTGCTCTTCGACAGGACCGACAGCACAGTCCTGCCGGGACAGCACCGGCCCCTTGGCGAGGTGTCCCTCAGCCAGACAGCTGGCGGAACAAATGACTGGGTGACAGGAATACCCATGTGGGATGTCTGAGCTGATCCCAAATGAAAAGTTAGGCTGGGGACAGTGCTGACAGACACTGCTTTTCTTCCAGCATCTCTCGCTTCCACACTGCCCCCCACGCTGAGGCCGTGCTGCAGGGGCTGCAGGGCAGGGACACTGCTGCCCTCCTCCGCCCCTTGGCCCTGCACCCTCACAGCTCCATGGCCAGCTTGAGGAAGGTTAGGGAGCCAAACGAGCCAGAAGCTGATCTGCTCCAAGGAAAGACACAGGTGGCTTGCGGTGTCTGAGCTGCCTGTGCCATGAGTGCTCCTGAGGCGGGCAGGGGAGAGACTGTGGGGTGGCGGATAAAGGTCGCCGTGAAGCGCCACCAGGCCTCATCCTCCTGTACTATTTCAATCCGTTCTTTCTGAGGGGTGAGACGGTGTGAAAAGCAATGAGATTTTGTGTTCCGTTCCCATCTAATGACAGCTACGTCATTGATTTGATTAATTGGCTGGGAATGATCCTGCAAACGCATTTTTTATAGGGGAGTGAAGGCGAGAAGTCATCCCCCCCAACCCCACCCCTCAGCGTGGGATCTCACGGTAATCGCTAAATACGCCGAGGCGGGGGAGAAGAAGGAGGGAACATATGCGCTCTGTTCCTTCCTTTGTTTCCATGAATGAGCAGCGATTCCCCCCAAAGGCTGGCAAGGCGAGCAGGGCAGCGCCGGCCCTTCCTGCAGCCCGCAGCGGGGAGCGCGGCGCCTGCCGCCCGCCCATTGTGAGCCTCCCAAAGAGGGGCTTGTTCTGCCGAAATGCCAGGCGGTGCTGGAGCTAAGGTTATCCTCGGAGCCGAATACATAAATACGAGATTACTGGCGGGCCCTGAGCCGCGCTGGGGCTGTAGGAAGTGTTTGTTTTCCTTTCTGTCACTAGGCAGCAGGGAGCCCGTCGCCTTTGTTCTGCGGGTCATACTGCTGGGGATGGCAAATATTGACATACATGGAGGTGGTTTTCATTTTCACGTGTTTCTTGTTACCTCTCACAGCTGTGTGGTTTGGCTTTTCTCTTCTCTTGTCTTCCAATATCTTTTTTTTTTTTTTTTTTGTCCACCCTCCTTGAATGTTTTCTGTTCAAGCACTGGTGATACTGTCCCGGATTACAGCCCCACAACCTCTGGCATGGCTTGTCCAAATGACCTAGGAGCTTCAGCTCCTGCCCGGTGCCACGGGGCATTCATTAACACAGATGACAGAGCATCTCCTGGAGAAATTGCACCTCCCTTCTGGTCCTTTTGTGGTTGTCATTTCAGCTCGAGGTTCAGAGTTGTTGCCAGGTGCTGCCTGTTTCATCCTGTTTCTGCTCAGGCCGTACCTGGCTGATGCTTAGAGACAGAAACAAATTTTTCATAAAAAGGAAAGGAGAGACACACGGAAACAAGCATCTCGCCCAATTTAGCCTTTTCTTCTCTCCAGTTTTGTTGCTTCAGTTAATTTTCTGTGATGCATTTTAGTGCAAATTATTTCTACCTATTACTGGTAGTAGAAAATACTTGTTTCTGTTACTGATCAGATCCTAAATTCAGAATGTTGTCATGCAACTCAATGCAGTGAGGTAGAGGTATCTTCCGGGAAGAAAAGTAGGCATGTTAGAAAATTCTGAGAATGGCCACACAAAATCTGCAATAGAAAAAAACAAAAAAGAAATGCAGGCAGAGACAACAAAAATCATCCTGGTGCCATGACAACAATTTTGTTAAATTGATGTGCATTTTCCCTTAACCACTGTGGAAAAACAGGAAATTATAATTTGCTACTGAAATAAATATTTGCACTACTCTCAACATACCACATAAGATGGGATCCACTTAAATATTTGACATTCTACAAAGGAAACAGTCAACTTTTTGAGTCAAAAATGCATTCACAAATAAAGGGCTGAGAGAAAAGCCATGTAATCTTTGGAGTAATTGCTCAGCCTTTTTAGTAACTTGTGTGTTTGAGAGGGTCTGCTAAGTCCTGTGGCAACAAAATATCTCCATAGTTCATGGTGATGATAATATCAGAGGTAACTTCCAGTTCTATGTGTCTCTTGTCACCTGTTTCTGCTACATAATTTAGCTTTCCAAATGCTGTGCGTAGACAAATATCCCTTGCACTGGCACATCCTGTGCAGATCATCCTTCTTTTCTCAGTATTTCTGAAGCATCTCAGTGACTGTGATGCCTTTTCAGGAAAAAAAAAAGCCATTTTGGAAATGATTGCCTTTGCAACAGCCGCCTCAAGTTTGCTATGAACAAAGGACAGAGCTTTCTGCTGCCGTGTGGAGTGATTTAGCTGCTCAGCCTATTCCTGTGTGAATATCCAATTACCCCTTTGAGCTCCAGTAGTGGCAAGGGAGGGGAAGGCGGGAGGTGTTCTCATCATGTTGCAATTATGATTCTTCCACTGTCCTTTCCCGTTCTTCTGAAAATTACCCAGACTGGAAGGGAGTCATTACCGAGCTGATCATGATAGCATGTATTCTTCAATAAATACGCTCAGAACAGTTCGGATGAATAACGCTCCAGCGACAAAGGATTGCCTCATGGGTGGCTCTGTGATTAGCCATTGACCTCGCGTGTGGTTTCTCTCCCACCTGGGAGATTGAAGCATCTGAATAAGGAGCAGAGAGCTCTGATTATAAATTACAATTTCTGATCAGAACCGTTGGACTGATAATAACTCATCGTGCAATCCGTGAAACATTCAGGTTTCACAAACCCCTCGTGATTAGAGTCCTCGCAGAGAAATGGCAAAGTGCCTGAATCACTCAAAATTTTAATTTGTGAACGTAATCATAAATCAAGGTTCTCTTCATAGGAGGGCCTTGCCCTTTTTCTGCTTGTTCGAGTGGAATTTTGTTCATTGAGAAGTAAGGCCAAGCGCTGGGTTTGGGACAGATCTAAAAGGAGAGGCAAGGGCTCCATCATGGGCTTCATGGGCTCAATATTAAAGCTGTTCATCAAAAGGTCAACATCCTCCATCTGCAAACAGCACCCAGAGTCAGCTCTCTGATGTCAGAACATATCTGGTCCAATTCTGTCCATTTTTGGCAGTTCTTTGAAGGCTGGGTGTTTACAGGCCTGGCCAAATTCTGGCACAGTGTCTCTGGCTGCTGCCACTTGAAATTTGCCATGTCTTGAACAAGAGGTAAATCTCTTTGTGCCAGGGGGAAAGCAAAGCTATTATATGTCTTAAAATTCTTCTGGAACCTGCCCTGGTTTATGTAACCCTCCTTCAGAGCAGACACTTCAATAAACAGTGATCCCCATGCTCAGAAAGGTGGTTTCCAACAGACCTCTCTACTGAATGAGGATTGGAGCTCAATTGGGCTTAAAAACACAGACTGATATTGACATTGCCCTCATCCTCTCATGTGATGATTTATTTCCTCAGCAGAATGAGCTCTCCCATGAAAAAAGATGTTTGATACAGGACAATAAAGTTGGATTTGCATCATGATTTCTCCTGCCGCAAACCACTGGCAGAGAAATTCAATTTTGGCCTTGTCACCAGAATGGTTTGTGTTGGAAGGGGTCTTCAGAGATCATCTCATTGCAGCCCCTCTGCAATGGGCAGGATCACCTTCTATGAGACCAGAATGCTCAAGGCCCCATCCAACCTGACCTTGCCTTCAGTTTTCCTTATTTAAAAAAAAAAAAAAAATTAAAAGATGAAAAATAGAAAAGAAAGATTGCTTGGTGTATACAGAGGGATGAAGGTGTATATGTTATACAATGCCCTACCAAATCCATACTTACTGCCCTGGTTTTTTTCAACAGCATTATAGCACTAAATTATTTATCAAACAGATTAACAGTATGTACATGTATATTTAATGTAGAAATTATCATCCATTTACAGAAGGGTTTTAAATTAGCACATAGGAGAGGCTTCTTCCTTGAGTGTTTGCCCTTGTTTATAGCAGCTGTGCTTCCTCAGCCTGTGAAACTCATCCTATTTTTGAGAATATTTCTCCAGGTTTTGACACTGTTGAGCAGGGTGCATTACCAGCTAGCCAGAAATGGCCTGATCCCACTGCCTAAAAATCTTCTGGAGGGAAAACCCACTTGCTGCATGACATGACGGCTCCAGAAGCCAAGCTGTTGCTTAGCCACCCTCCCAAGCAATCCAGCTCTTCCAAGTTTTCCAGCACCAACATCTGCTCAGCTAAACTCTTAGTGCACCCCAGAGTCATTTCCCTGAGGTGTGGGAGCAGACATTTTAAAAATATTGAGCTGGACTTCAAACAGAGTTCTTAAAACGAGGGTCTTTTTGGTGTATTTTTTGCAGTTTGAGAAAGATCAGGCCTTTGCAAGTTCAATTTACTCATTTCCCAAAGCTGAAAAGTGTGTTTTCTCATGCCTACAACCTATAACTTGATTTTCAGAGCCTGGCTTCCTCATCCACTCAGCATAAATGTCATGGCATTCCTCTTAGGTAGTGGAACAAGGATTTCTTCGCAAAGACTTGCTTTGAGTTATTCTGGGCAGCTCTCAAGAGAGGGGAAATATAATAACAAAAGATTTAACTACAGCTTGCAGCGCTGTAGCCAGGGAAAGAATTGCAGTGTTACACCTAAATATTTATAGCAGAAGGCTTGCTGAAGAGCTCTGTACAGTAAATAATTACCATATTGCTTCAGTCAGGACTTCTCTGATGCAAGCCAGGCAGAGCCCGTTCCTGCCACCACTTCAGGGTGGGGACAAGCCATCCCACACATCCCAGTTGTGTGCTCCAGAGTTACTGCAGCTCCAGCATCCTGGAGACACCTGCCCCATCCCTGATAACACCACCAATGCTTGTATTAGAGTGAAACCCTACCTCTGGTGTTAATGAGGACATCCCCTGCTTCATTTTCTGTTCTCTTGGAGGACAAGTCTCTTTTAAGTCTTCAGATATCCAAAAGAATCTACTTATCTCAGGCTGCAAAACTTTCATCTGAGGATCAAAAATATCCTGGTGCATTAGGAATATGAATTTACCCTGTAGGATAATGTATTTTAATCCTTTAGTGAGCCAGCTCTCCTCCCAGTTTTAAACCAGGGAGGCCTCTCAGCAATCTAAAAGACTTGAAAGACTTGATTCTCTCCTGCATTAATGCACACACATATTATCACTAATTGTTTAGTCTCTCTTTAATCTATTTAAATGCATAATACAGACTTCAAACATATTATTCTATTTCCATTTCAAATTGCATGTGAGTCATTAAGCAGAGAGATTTGTTCATTGCTAGTTTTTAAATGTTGATATGAGGGCTGGATTCTACCATAGTGTTAGGTGGAGATAATTACCTTTTCACCTGAGTGCTGGTGGTGGATGCCTCGCACCAGGAAAATGCTCAGGTTGGGTGTTCTGTTTTCATTTATCCCCTTCTTTTCTCCTTTACCTCATATTAGAGGGATGGAACTTGTTAAATCTGGGTATTTGTACTTGACACATGAATTTATTATTCCTGTGAAAATGCTTCAAGACTTATGGAACTTGTGAAGTACAGACCTGAGGCAGCTCCTAGGTAAAAGTTTAAATGACAAGGAGAGAAAAATAGGCATTAAATGGTATCAAAATCTTATGTAATGATAGCAAACTTAAAGTTTTTTCTCTTATAGAGTCCCATAGCATATATACAAGGCAATTCAAATGTTGGCACCTCAGGACTGGTGGATGGAGCAAGTGATAGACAGACTCCAGGGTAATCAAAAGCTTTCCTCAAATGGGAGAGCTTTCATTTTTAAGAGGTTTGAGAAGTTATAGTATGAGGTTGCCTGTGATTGTGTTTATTTGTACCTACAATTCACACCAGCACAGTGGAACACAATGTCTAGAGGAGGCAGGACAAATAACACACCATATTTCAGCCATCAGTTGTCCCAAGGGCATTTACCTCATTAATGAGGATGATGGTTTCAATTTTTCTCTTGAGAGTCTTTGAAAGGAGGTGATTGATACAGTTGCATAACAGTGACATATAACTTCTGTGATTCAAGCAATAAACTCTGTTTCACCTCTTAAAAGCTCTGGGGACTATGGTAAAGTTGGTGAGAATTCTCTGGGTTGTCCTGTGAAACAGTGCCCTTAGATTAAGTGGTAAAAATAGGGGAAAAAGAGAAAATAATGTATCATGCAGAGACCCTTTTGCCCATATTCTCCCACAGCAGCATGGGGTATCCCCACAAGGCATTGTCAGGAGAAAGCCAGATGACACCTCAGAGACCAGAGAGCAAAAAAAGAAAAATATAAACCCCTCCCTTGATTTTTTTTTTGTCTCATTGAACTAGATTTAAAAAAAAAAATATTTTGTCTCGTTCATACAGCCAATGATTTGCCATTACAATCAGGGCAAGCTCTGTGTATCATCAGGAGATCTGGACAACATCTTTTATACAGATGGAGCAGTCAGACATTACTTGAGCAGTCAAAGGTTGTTTTTATTGGTAACTAATGGGAGATATTTCCAAGTTGCTTATAAAGACACTTGCATGGAAAAAAAGTATTATGGAGGCACAAGGCCATGCTATTTATAGGGGGAATCTGCTGAAACAGTTCTTTCTGTGATAAAAACTCTTTGAGAAAATTGGCTGAGTGTACACCAGCATCTCTTTTGGAAGATGGAGCATTTGGGCAATTCTGCATGTAGACACAGTAAAATATCAGCGGAGATCACACATCACCAGTGCCGTGATGTAGCTTGGTCTTCAACATGGATCTTATGGATCTTGTAGGTAATAGCTAATTTGCTATTAGACTGAAAGATAAAACAGTTATTTTATACATATATATATATGTGTATGTGTGTGTATATACTAAAATTTCCTTATAATGAAATTATTTGGCACAAGTAAGAGAATATGTGCAAAACAATCCTTGTGCTTCGGTATCAGCTCTATGCTGGCTTCAACACAGCCTCCCATTCAATAAATTTCAAAGATCATCAGGAGTTACGTCCACAGATTAGTTTTGGTTATAAAATCTCAGTGTTCTGCTGTCTTGCCATGTGCCAGATTTTCTGCTGCAAGTGTCTTACCTCCTAATGGAGTGTGAGGAAGAAAAGCTGAGCACAAACAGTGTTGATTCAATGAATTTGCAGCCTGCTTAAAGAACTGAGCTCTGCCCTAACAGGATTTTATGGGAAACAAAAGAAGAAAGGAAAGTGAGTTCTCTGACAGAATAGAAATCCCCTGTTCCTGCTGATGCCAAACTTATCTCAGTGCCACATGACGAGATGTCCCAGCAACACATAAGTAAGCCCTGAGATCAGATTGGTTCCACATTCATGAAAAAAATCCCATCGAGCACCATTAAATCCCTGTGATGACCTTCAAATGAAAACATTTTGTGTGGGTGTGAGGGGAGAAAAATCCTTTAACTAGTTTTATCTTGGCAATGCTAAGCTTGTTGGAAGTGTCTTTTAAATAGAAACACTGGGCAAAAGCAGCTCTTGGGACATCTGGAGCAGGGAGCGTCCAGGGTTGGGCTTAGACATCTCCTTCCCTCTGCAGGGGTGGGGAAGCTGCTGGACCCCGAATCACGTCCCTGCCCATCTCCTGACAGCACCAGAGAGCCTCTGAGAGGGCAGGGACCTGGCAGAACCAGACTTCCCAGCTTCTTCTTCCTTCCCTCAAGTCAGGGAATGACCAGGGTGAGGCCAGGAGGTGAGAATGCATCTCCACATCCACCTCCTTAAAGCGTGTCCAGCAGCCCTGAAGATGCCAAGCACTTATCCCATTATTCCCTTTTGGCAAGAACACACCCATGATTACTAATAGACTGACAGTTTAATTTTGAGACACATCTGGTAGAAAACAGAGGGGGAAAACATTCAGGATCACACTCTCTGGGTCATCTCTGTGTTTGGTTTGAGGCAAGACTTGTGAAATGTCAGCCTTAGAGTCAGAAATGAAACTGCAGTTCTGGGTTACCTATGCATGGTATTTTGACTGGAAAAACTCAGCAATCCACTCTTCCCCCGAGTCAACTCCCAGGACAGTCCCCTGGATTTCCTTTTCTGTGAAGTAATACTGTTTTGAAGCAGGAATCACAATAAAACCATAAGCATGCTGGATATTAAATATTTTATTGTATAAATACTGTGTTGTATTGCATTGCTTGATGGGAGCAAGGAAACATAGCTGAACAAAACTCTGTCTTGGTATGATTTTTTTGTGGGGCATTGTTTGTTTTTCTGGGAGGGTTGTTGAGTTTTTGTTGTTTTTTGGGGGTTTTGGGGGGTTAGTAGGATACATCTCAATCAACAGCAATTAGATACCTGAGCTGCAGCATCCCTGTCTCTGGAGGGACATCTTGTCCAGCACTGGTGGCAGCAATGGGAAGCAACTGGTGAAACATGTCAAAGGGGAAAGCATATCACAGCTGGGTAATGAACAACTCAGTGCAGGTATTAAACATTAGTTTAGTATGTATTCTGCCAAAATCTGTTAAATCCATGGCAACAGTGTTAGTTTTTTTCTCGGGCAGCCCAGTTTTGGGCAGTAAGTGTGCATTAAATCCTTGCTGGAAGAGAAACAAGTAATCTGAGCCTCTCAGCATGATCTCTCCTAGCTTAGCCCTCTCTCTTACTACAGTTGTTCACCCAGACTAGTGCTTTGAATGTAGATGAACTTGGAGAATCCACTGAAGCCAGCCTAAAAAGGCAGAGGTGTCAAACATCGTGAGGGATCTCCGAGCAGGGAGCACCAGCTCTTCCCCTTCCTGCGGGGTCTCCTTGAATCCCAACCTCTCTGAAAGTAAATTACCAGAGAAAACACTTACCATTTTCTTTTCTATTAATCAACATCCCTTTGTCTTCATGGGTGATAATTGCTCCTGACTTTCACTAAGTGAAAACCAGCGAGCCAAATCCACTGCTGGCATCGGCAGTGGGAGCATCGCTGGGAATTGGGAGGGATGTGACAGGGACATTTTCTGGGCTTTCCTCCTGTGCCCAACACCTCCACAGCATTACACAGGGCTACTGGGACACAATTACTTCCCCTTTTAAATGGGAAGGCTCAAACACGCTGTTTTCTTGTCGTTTTTATTAATTACGATTTATACTTACAAAAGCAGTTTTAAGCTGTTGGCACAGAAGGATTGGTGGCAGAGCTCTTCAGTCCTTTCTCCAGGGACATGATGGTATTAATAATATCATCATTTTCTATTTTTTTTTCAATCTCTTATAAAATCTGTGAAGCATAAGAACAAGCCTTTGAAGCACCTTCTCCTCTCCCCTGTCTCTGACAGGAGCTGGTAGCAGTTGCTGAGGGAAGGGGCTAATTATGTACTCTCAGATAGGCAACTGCTCTATCAGGCAATTATTTGCTGGGTTGTTTTTTTTTTTGAATTTTAAAAACGAGGGTTTTAAATAGTGAATGCAATCCTTAACTACCGAGGCGAATTTTGAAACGCTGAAGGCAAAATGATACATTGCGTCTCAGCGGGATAAATCTGCTAAGATTTCAGAACTTATTTATTTATCCATTCGTTTATTTATTATTAATTATTTATTTGAAGATGTTCTCATTTTCCCTGCTTGTTTTTTTCTGAGAATTGCAGCCTTTTTTCATCTCGACTGGTGGAGGTTCATCTTTAATGGGCTGGTTCATACCTGAAGCATTCTCGAAATTTGCTATAAAATCTTGGGCTGTTAATCCCTTTCTCATCTCTCCTTAAGTTTTTTTTTTTTTTTCTGATGTCTTTTATTTTTTTTTAAACGTTTCAAGCATTTTAAATCTATAAAGAGATGTATTTTGTATATTCTTCCCACAAAAAATATTTTTATATTCTATAAAAATACTAGGGAGCTTAGAAGAAAATACATTTCCAAACTTCAGCTTAGTTTTGCAGGGTCTATTTTTGTTTTATGAATTCAGAAATACATGTGCAGATCCTCTGCTGTGATAAATTAAAACTCTGAAGCTAAGACAAGTAATAGAAGGTGAAAATATGCCCTCCATAAAGTAGAAGGTTATTTGAATAGCCCTGTTGTTTTTTCTTCAAAGGATATATATCAAAATAAATCTAATCATTTGAATTATCAATAAAGAAAATACCTGGTTTATTCCAAAGAACAGCTGGCTCTTCTTTGGTTCTGCTGCTTTCACAAATGAAAGTAGTAAATAACCTCCAGAAAAGGGAGAGCTCTTCCTGAGCTGTGGCTCTCCTGTTCATGAATAAGCAGAGTTCGATCACTGAAAAGATTGATTAACAGGACATCACAAAAGGGGAGCTGCATTACAGTAACATTATAATGCTGCATTACTGCTGAGACCCTGAAATGTTGCACATTTCCAAAGTCTGCAGTGCACTGGGGGCACTGATCTTCCTGAAGAGTCCACGGCCGAGTAAACGCGTTCCAGCCCAGTGTACAGCCCTCATAAATCAGCTCATTATTTCCTAGGCATCACTATGTGTAATTGAAATTGGTGTCATGTTTATAACCCCTGCTCGCAGAGCGTGTATGTGGAAATGGGATAAAAACTGCTGAATAGAAACTATATATATAGTTTGACCTTATCCCTGGAACATTTAATCATCTTTCATACGACACAGAAGAAAATAACAGTGTTAAAGAAGAAATTAATATAATTTCAGGGAGTGATCTCCAGCAGTCTCATAAGGTCATTTATGGACTCCAGTAATCATGGTGGATGCCCTTCTCATGTGTGCTGATTGAGAGGTCAAAACTGGGATATTTTTACTTGTTTTTAGAACTTCACAATGATTTGCTGAGCGATATAATTTTATTTCTTTTTAAGGAAAAAAGTACTTCACTAGAGTGTGGCTTAGCAGAATGTGAGAAATGGAAATTTATGTCAGGAGCACAGGAAAGGACTGAGCATCTCTATTACACAGGCTGGGAGATTTTGCATGCAGCCCCACATCAGAGAAAGCGTGGAGAGAATGCAAATGCAGCGCCTTGGAGCATTGCCCCAACCAGAGACTTTCCTGTTGTCTCGGGCCAGCTCCCAGTTCATCCAGGAGACAAAGGAAGGCCCAGAGATGAAAGTGCAAACCCACTGTCAACCTGTCACAGCAGGAGGAAGCTGCCAGACAACACCTAAGTGTTGTATAGCTCCGTATTGAGCCCAAAGCCTTTTGAAATGAGCAAACAGACTCTGATGTGGCAGCGCGGGATCTGCTCTCCAGCGCCACAGGTGCATCCTCCAGGGGCAGGGATCCCCTGGCAGCTCCATGGAGAGGCACAAGGAAGGCTGGAGGATGGATAGGTGCCCAGCTTGGTGGATGGAGCAGCTCCTACCTTGACCTCACACTCACAATATTTTGCCCTCCATTGCCTCTGGCAGAGGGAATGCAGAGGCAGACGTGCGGCAGGGAGGGAAGAGCTACATCAGCTTCAGGAGGGGGAAGAGCCAAGCTTTAGCTTAGCCACTCCTGCTAATTCCTGTGCCTCCTGGAGCTCTGTACTTAACACTCATGGTGTTTAACTTTCTCAGTAGGGAAAAGTGCTGTGAGCCTTTCCAAGGTAAATAAACCACAGGCACCTTGCACTGTATGCGCATGTCTTACCCAAAGCCTGTGGCTTCCTCTCCCGCAGCTTTTTTCTGATACTTGGCCTTTTCCCTCTCCTCAAACCACAGAAATCTCCTACAACCACCCCCTTACCTCCCATCTCAGCTGCTGTAACTTCCCTGGAAATTTTGCAAAGATGCCCAATTCCCAATGAGGTCCCTTCCACCAGCACTCAACAGCACTCACTCCTCCCCACCCTTCTGGTTGCTTGGCTCTTCCAGAGTCTCAGGTAACACTGCCAGGGTTCTCATTCTTGTCACTCTTGGACTCAAGGGAGACCCTCATGTCCCCTGTCTGTGAGCTGTTGTGATCACTTCAGCACCACCAGCATCTTCTCCAATCCATCAGCCAAAGGACCCTTGACACTTCCCACCAGCTCCATTCCTGCTCTCCTCTGCTGCCTTTATAGTCACTTCATGTCTCCATGGTGCCATTTATAATAGTAATCCCAGTTCTGGGATGAGGTAAAGAAAAAAATAAATCCTTGATATTCAGCAAAATAATTAAATTCTGGACTTTTTAAGCAAAAATTATGCCTTGTCTGTGGGGTGACCAGACTTTGCCCCTGCCTGCTCCAGCCTCAGTACTGCAAGCACAGGGAGAGAGGGAGGCAGACAAGGAACACAACATACTCTGTGTCTCACTGGAGAAAAAGGTCTTTATACCCCGGGGTCCAGGTGATGATGGCAAACAAACACCTTCCTGAACTCCTCCCAAGCTTGGACATGTTAATACAGATCAATTACTTATAAACCAGGCCACCTTTCTAACATGAAAGAAGCTGGTGGGTGTCTCTGCCAGGATTGTCACTTAAAAATGAGAGAGACCAAAAATTTCCAATAGTCTCCTTAGGTAATTTTTTTAACAAATATTTTGCTTTTTGCATCATTTAATAATTCCTGTGCCAAAGCTGCTGCAGAAATTTCAGTTTGAGAGGAAGAAAATGGTTGGCTCCTTTCACAAGACTTACTCAGAGTCTCTCTCTCTCTGCCTCCAAGCTGTAACTGTGAGTTGGGCCATAGCTACAACCGTTTCTGCTGAGTGTGGAACACAGGCCACTGCCCAGTATCATGTACATATCTGCAATTTTTTTTCTCCAGTGAAAAAAACTGAGTAAAAATCTAGATCGACAGAAACCCATGGCTGAAATTCCAGTTACAGCAAGTGGAGCTAAAAATTTCCTCCCAGATTTCCACAGTGCATAAGAAGGTATTTTCCAAGCTGGCAAAAATATGATTTTTCACATCTTATATTTAAACCCTCAAATAAGGACCTGCAACTATATTCATACAACCCTATACACCAATCTCTAGCTACCTTATTTTATGTGAATTCCTACTCAGATATTTTATGTCAGCCTGCACTGCAGTTGCCAAACCCCTCGCAGTTCATACTATTTTACCTCTGTCAAACAAGGGAGAAAACCTGTAAGTATATAAGTGCAGATTAGATGCAGCTTGGTAGAAGATGATAAACAGACTTGGCCAGGATAGCTGTGAGCCATGGAAAGTGGAGTGGCTGGTCCAGCAATGAGCACATGCAGAGAAAATGCAAAGCAGAGCTCGAAACAGGATCCAGCTCCATGAAGTCCTGCTGGTTTCACAGGCAGATACCTCTTCTCCACCTGCTGGAGATGGTCTTGGCTGTCTTCTGCTTTGGAAATGTGCACACATGAGTAGGAATTTCCATGGCAGTAGCTCGTTCCCCCTGTGTGTCACAACAACCTTGCAGATTCCCTGGAAGTGTTCAAGGCTAGGTTTGATGAGGTTTGGAACAATCTTGTCTAGTGGAAAGCGTCCCTGCCCAGGGCAGAGGGGTTGTAGCTAGAGGATCTATGAAAATTCCTTTCAACCCAAAGCATTCTGTGGTTCCAACCTTTCTTTCCCCAAGGGTTTTCCTTATTCTTCAGTCACTGCCTCCATTTCTTGCAAAAATCAACACCACTGAAATCCCAGTTAACACAGAAATTTAGAAGAACTTTGTGTTCCATTCTGATCTCCTTCAACCTCAACCTCAAGCCAGGGGGGAACCAAAAATGTCATAGGAAAAGCCACCCCAAAAATTCAGCACCACAAGTATGGCATAATGACAGAGCAGAATAATGCAAAGAACCCTGAGAACTCTTTTTTTTAACCTTTGACTCGTGTCAATGGAGGGGGGACATTAAAGACTCCCTATAAAGACACATCAAAGGGGACAATGTGATAATCTCAGTGAAATAGCAAATTACACCCAAATCTCAGGAAGACAATGCCTGTGGTTCACCTGAAAGTTTTCCTGCAAGAGTACTCAGTGAGGGAATCTGAGTTAATCCATAGGAGCTGGGGTTTCCAGCAGCAACCTGGGGGGTGAGGTGGGTGAGAAAGCTGATTTCATCCATCATTAAATATCCATTAAGGACTTTAATTCTTGCCACTCACTTGCACAAAGCAGAGTCAATGGAGAGTTGTGTTTATTAAGCCTCACTACCCATTTTGCCCAAAATGGCCTTGTACCATAAAGGAGGAGAGAAAAGCCAGGGATCCAATAGATGCTGTGAAAAATATTCCAACTGGTTTCCCTGCTAATAACTTAAGTGTTAATGGAAGTAGGCTTCCACTTAGGTTCCTTGGTCACCTTAAGGAACCAAAACTTTCTAGGTTTGTTTTAAAAAGCATGTATGACTGAGTTTTTGATGTTCCCATGAAGTGCAGCACTCACTGACTTCCTCAAAGTGCTCCTAAGCCTAGCTGGTGGTAAAAAAATCATAAAAACAAAACAAAAAAAACCCCTAAATATTTTTTTCTTTAAAATAGGATTAGGCACTAAAAATTTCCAAACCTTGTGAATTTTTAAGAGCCCCTTTACCTGCAATGTAAAAGATCTCTGTCAAACCTGGGGAGGAATGGCTGGCCTCTGTACAGGGATGCAAGAATGCACTGGGAAGGACCTTCCAGTCAAGAAGCAGTTTTCTCCATTTTGTTACACAGTTCTGTGTCTCATTTTCCAGAGAGAAAGAAACCTCTTTACACACTTGTGTATGATCTGTCCTTAGGCTGTTTATTTCTGCTCAGATTCAAGAGAAAGACAGAGCATCTGGGACATGCAGTCCTATTCCTAAATAACAGGTTTAAGGGAATTGTGATAAACATCATATAATTCTGGGATCTTATGGAAAGTGAAACCTCTCAGACATTTCAGATTTGTCTCCTGCTGATTTTGGAAAACATTCTTTACTCAAAATTAGATGCTGTATCTTTAATTCATATTCTCTGCCTTTACATCAAACCCAACTAATAGGGTTTCTGAAAACGTTTGAAAATATTGGTTCTGCTACACTTTCTTCTTCTTTTGATCAAAAAGCATGACAAAGAAATCATCTACAATAGCTTTCATTTAACTACTGGCTCTACATATCAGAATACTTCACTGCTTCCAGCAGTTACCAGTTTAACAAACTATTTTTTCCCCTAGGGGAGAAAGCCTTGCCAACCTCAACTAAATATTTGGACTTACAGGTTGTTAAAAGTACTGTATCAGATTAATTTTTGTAGCTCTAGAAGAGATCATGGCTACCTCTCAGAACAAATTCAGCATTAGAGCCCCAGCTCTGGAGTGTCTGGAATGCAAAGCATGGAAGTTGGAAAGAAAACAGGTTTCTGTGGTGGATGAGAAATCCTACAGACCACTACATTTTTCTAATTTCACTTTCTTAAAACAAGCAAACCAATGAAAGCAAAAAAAACCCCAATGAAACAAACAACTCAAAATATTTTGAATCATGATAAAAAACAACCTGGAAACATAGAATCTTCCACCATATGAATCTTGTGGTCCCCCATGGATGTCCAGGGGTTTTTTTATAGTGCAAAAATTTATGTTTCTGAATACAGACACTAAAATGAAAATGCCACTCAGCTTTTCATGCAAGGCCAAATGCCTCCTAAATATTAAACCTTTGGGTTTTTCAGGGAAAAAAAAAATCTACTTTCTTCAAAATGCTTGAAAAGGAGACAAAAAGGTGAGGGGAGCTATTTTCCCTGCTTTTAAAAAGCATTATGCAGGAACCTAAACTGATTTCAGATGAAAAGAGAAAAGAAAAAAGAAAAAAAAGGTTGTTTTTACAAGGTCTCTGCATTGATTAGCTTCAGAGAGGGAGACTGGTGCACTCCAGCTCTGGCAAAGGTGTGGGAAAGGAAACAGGAGAAAACAAGAGCAGCTCCATAAAACAGTGGCTGTGTTTTGCCTCTTTGCCTGCTTTTCACCGCTCCAAAGCCTCCTGATGGGAGATTCCAAGGCTTTGGAGTTGTGCTGATTCCGTGGGAGCGAGGATGCTCGGCTCCCAGAGGACGGGCTCTGTAATTACCGTGGCTGCTGTGATCAGGGTATTGATCTGCGGTGAAACAGCACAGCGTCAGCGTATGGGAGTGCTTCTTTTATCCCCTCCGTGGAGGCTCGGGGAGTTCATCTTCCTGTGAGAGCACCTCCTTTCTTTTTTCCTGCAAACCATTAAGAGTATTGACAAGCTAGTGAGATTTTATCAGAAAGGGTTTTTTTTTTTTAAAAAAAAAAAAAGATTAAATATCTCAAGTGATTTTTATTTATCAGGGAAAAAGATTCTTCTGACAAAAAACTGTAATCGAGCAATCAATTGCAATTACTTCATTTAAAAAACCCCTAAAACTTATGAGCCTAAGAATGCCAAATAATCTAGTTTTTTGCAACCTTTTGGCTACTTTTTAATATTTAACACAAGATAGGTCTAATGCTTGCTATGAAATTAAACTGCAAGGGCTAAATTCTCCTTTCATTGATATGCCAACCCTAACAGATATAAGAATAGGCTGTGTTGTTCCCTTCTTAGGCACATGGGTCTGAATCCTGCAACTAGTGTTGCTCCTTTATATTCTGCATCCATTTGCTTTTTGCTCCTGGCAGATAAGCTGAGCACTATTAATATGAATTTCCTCACATAAATATGTTAATATGCTATGGCTAAATGCAGATAAGTAAGGAGCTGGAATGAAAAAAAAAATCCTCTCCCCATCCAGATTTTCAGCCATGCTCTGATTTTTTTTGCTGTCTCTTTTCCAAGCACTTTAAGATGTCAACTTTCCAAAAAGACAAAAAAAAATTACTCCTGAAGAAAAGCCAAAAAGAACACAAAATGAGGAAGAAAACCCCCACCTGCACCAGAACTGGTGCCAGTATCATCTGTGCAGTGCAGCCATCACAGACTTCCTTTCTGGAGCAGGCTTGAGCCCAGGTGTTATTACTCCACTGGGTGCTGTCTGCATTTAAACTCTTTCTCCTTCAAAACCCCATTTTTCAGCAGTGTCACTTCACTATTGCTCTTCTGTGAGTTGCATGCTGTGATTTTTTTTCATGCATTAAGTTATTTTATTAATGCATTTGTAGTTATAGACATGATTACCTAGGAAAATTCAAGGAGAAATAGACAGTTCTAAATTCCTAAAGAGAACTGAAAAAAAAAAACCAAAAAAAAACCACAAAAAAACCCAAAACCAACCAAACAAAAAAGTGGAGTTTATTTTACTTTTTTTAATGGAAATATGCTCAATATCTGAATCCTAGTTATTGTTACCTAAGGAGAATATTGTGGGTTTTTTGAAGTAAATTCCCCTAATCTTCCTCCATTTCATGGAAAATGTCAGATGTACCTATATGGAGAATCAGACACTTTAACATTCTAATAGGCATTTGAAACAACCTTTGAATCAGTTAATTAGATTGCATGCAACGTGGTAATGAGGTCACAGAAACTAATTTGATGACCTTTGTTATAAATAGCTATTAATTAATGTATAATTAATCTTCACATTCATAGGAGACATTGCGTGTGACTTGTACATGAAAACAAAATTAGAAAACATCATATTCATGTTCTATATGATTGTTGATTAAATGGTTATCATATTCAAATTATTCTCAAATTATCATGCAGATAAGCAGTGGAGGTAATCAGATAACAACGATTTGCTCAGTGTTAGAGTTTGTTCAGTGTGTGATGACAAGCTAAATCATTAAGCAGCTGTTTGAACATGAGGCAGACTCACCAACACTTCCTAAAATAGCATCCCTTGCTTACAAAACCAGGATCCTGCTTCTGATAAAGCTTGGATTTCATAAAGGAGAAAAGAAGAAATAACCATAAGCAAGGACAATACCAGGATTATCAGAGGTGATGTGTAATGTGTTTTTTCCCTCCACTTTTTTGGCTAAAGCGGAGGGGGAAAAAAGCTTCATTTCACAATTAATTTATCTTCAAAACCTTTCTCCAAGCTTTGGTGGCAATACTGAAAATGGATAGATTGCCCTGTACTCATCTCCATGCCCTCAATCCCTCCTCTCCTGGCACAGTGAGCAGAATAGATATTAGCAGAGCTTAATGGCCAGGTCAGTGTCAAGCTCTGAGAGTGTGGATTAAAAATGTGGGGTGAATTCAGCAAGATTACTTTAAATGTGTTACATCTTGTCCAATGTCATTAATGAAGGAAATCACCTACTTTCTTGCTCCATAGATGAGGGGATAACTCATTAATGAGCAATAATACATTAGGACTTAATATGGGAGCTGCCAAGCTGAATTCTGGAGGTCTGTTGGTGCTCCTGTGTAAGGTTTACCTTAGACCTTAGCAAATCCTGTCCCCAAAAATGTGCCCACGGAGGATGGCTGCACTGTCAAGTCCTTTCTTTCCAATGCCTCTGGCTTAAGCTCCAGAAAAAATCATTCCCAGATCACCATAACCCAAGTAATCATTTCTGCATGGTCATAAGGAATTATTTTCAAAAATTCTAAACATTGAGACTTGATCATTTCTAGGAAATGGCTGTAAAAATAGTGCCTTATTGTTTCCAAATGATTTCCAGATCAAAACTGTTCAATTTTCAAATTTAAAGCTTCAATCTGCAAGCATTTACAAGTAGCAGTTTTCTTCTTGTCAATAGCTGTATTGAACCCATGTTCTGAGTTCAGAAAATGAAACCACGTCCCCTCAGCATCACAAACTCTCACACTGGGACTCAGATTGTTCCCTGTCTCACCTTACACCAGTTACAGAGCTGCACTTTCATTAGCACTAGGGCTAATTAAAACACACGTGATCCAAACTGTTCTGACAGAACGTTGGCTACCTGACAAAATTAATATTTTTGTGAGAATGCTTTCCAGAGAGAAAGTCAACTTCTTTGTGCAAAAGAAATGCTCCCCTTTTGTTTTCCCTCCCATAATTTTTTGGACATGCACAGGCACACACCCCCATAACTTGGAGGCAGAGATGCCACCACACGTTTCTTGTCCCATTTGCATTGAAATCCCTGTGCCACTTCCCATTTTCTGCATTGAAATATCTACCAAATGAGAGGAGAGATGAGGATGCTTCACAGGAAACAACATCCAGGCAGAAATCCAGGGATTAAAAACTAAATAAATCAAGCATTAGCAGACTCCTGTTCTTCATTTTCCATAAAATACTGACACAGCTTTCGGAGACTATTTTTGAGATTACTGAAAGCATTTGGGTTTCTGAGAAGTTAAATATTTCTTTTTTAAATGCCCCTCTGTTTGTGATTGGATATCTTGCAATATTTTACTGTAATTGGTAAATCAGATGAAAAAGAACTTACTGCAGCATAACTATTGCCCTGGAAAGTAGAAATACAAAATTCCTTTTAGATAGTGCCAGGTTCTCTGATCTCCTACAGAAAAAACTGAAAACAGAGTAAAAATTTAAAATACTGAGTTTGCAGTCAAGACTAACATTCAACAATGTCCCTTCAACTTATGTTGAACATTTATTTTTAAAAAATCCCTTAACATTTATTGCAATATAAAATTATAATTTTCCTTTGGATTTGAATAGAAATAACAATGAGACAAATCAAGCCAGGTCTGTTGATATTCCACTGCCATCACAGGTAAAATACATATATTTGAAGAGAGACATTAAACTTGGATGTGGGCTAGGATTTTCTCTCTTTGAGCCTCCTGGATGAAAGGCACTGTGTGGTTAAACAGTGTTGGGGCTGTGATGTATTCTTAATACTCCTGGAAGAGCAGGCATGTTTGGAAAGTCCATTGCTGCTTTTCATAAGAGGGAATCCAAAAGTTCCCACTAAGGCCACACTGCTGGCAGGATCCCTGTGGATGCAGGATTGCCCACAGATTGTCACAACTGGCATGTTAAATTCAGCCTATGATTTATTTTACAGCTCCCTGTGAAGCAGGTGGATAGAAAAGGACAATGATGGGAAATCCTGGTTCATTCCCCTCTCCTTTTAACAGCCTGAGTGTGAAGATTACAGGAATGGGAGGAAAAGTGGAGGATTCTGCCAGTAATTCTCTTATTTACACAGTGAGTCTCAAGTCCAATGTCTCACGGTGCAGTCTCAGCTCTCACTAACCTGTTACCTGCTCTTTATTTATTCAGCTCCTGAAGTTAATTTTCTTATTAATGTGAAAAGATCCAATTTAGAAAGTGCAATTTTATGTGCATCTGTCCCTCTTCACAGCCCCC
The DNA here is from genome assembly GCA_013397155.1 of Irena cyanogastra. NCBI lineage: Eukaryota > Metazoa > Chordata > Aves > Passeriformes > Irenidae > Irena > Irena cyanogastra. The sequence goes on from VWZV01010134.1 coordinate 831,222, forward strand.
AGTGCTGGAGAGAGAAACAAAGACCTACCTGAATGCACTGTTGATTCTGTATTGAATACCCTGTTGTATGACCCTAGTGCTAGAACTTTGCTTTTCTGCTGTAGGACATTGATGATTAATAACCAAGTGGCACTTTGGAGGGCAGCACCAACTCAGGTTGCCATAGCCAGTGCACAAACAGAGGGACTTATGAATATAAACTATTATAATAAAGCAGTTATAATAACCTGCAGCCATCCTGAAGGATGAGAAGGATAAGAGAGGGGAGAGGACAGTTTTCCTTTGGTAGGTGGGCACAAGGAAGACAGCCACATGTTGTCAATAATCACTTAAGTACTGTGAAGATGCTTTCCTGAAAGCAGCATCCTCTGGTACCCTGCTGCCGTGATCAGGCGCCCAGAGGTTGCAGGGTAAGTGACATTTTGGGATAATCAGATTGGAGATAAGCCTGGCTTGCTCCAGGCTGCAATTGTTGAAGTTAAATTCTTTCTTGAAAAATTAACCCCCCAAAATGCAAACTGCTATTGCAAGCTTGCTGAATTTTGGGATAGCATGGATGCTCGGCCAGGCTTAGCATTGATACTTCTCCAAGCAAGAAACACAAAAAACAAACTCCAAACCAGAAACCAAACCTTCACTAAAGTGTTGGCATAAAGGAAATGCAGAACCACTTAAAAAACCTTCCTATATATTGATTTCGTGGTCTGGATACCCTTCTTTCATCCTGACTCTCATCCAGGAGGAGTCCCAAGCCTGCATTTTTTCCTGTTCCACATTGTGGTGTCTGGGATGCAGCCAGGGGATGCCAGAGCTGGACAATCAAGGGAGCAGAGTCTGAGGATGCTACATAGATAGAGCAGATCAGAAATCAGCTTTTATTCTAACACAGGTATCTCCTTCCTTAAAAGGAAAAAGATGTAAATATCACTAAATAATGCAGGTACAAACAGGAAAAAAGCTTATCTGCTCTCCTCCCACAGTTTGTGTACTCAGCTTTCTTGAAAGGGTCTCCACAGTGTGGCATTTTTCACTGTTAGGGATGTTGGTGTTACCATTTAATTCATTACCCAAGGGGCTGTAGTGTAAAATACAATTTTCCTTCTTGGATTCCAACCATACCTGCCATGCATAATAAAATCCACACATTCATTTGGCAAAAATAAATCGAATTCCTTTCGGGGGCACGCTTTTATAGATGGCTGAATCTGCAGTGCTTCTGATTAGACTAGAATAAAAAAGGAGAAGGGAAAAAGAAAGGAAAAAAATAAAATTTGTCCCTGTGGATATTTGTTCACAGTGTTACAAGTGCTTGTGGGAAGGAGGATTGCCTGCTCCTTTCAATGGGGCGTTAGCTGTCAGCCGTGTGTAGCGCACAGCGAGGTGTGAGACAGTGGCTCTGCTGTCACAGACCAGGGGGAAATGGACACGTGGAGCCACGTTCTGCCTTGTTAACGTGCTCCAAAGCAGCTTTGTGCAGCTGCCACGAGGCTCCCCCCTCCTTGCTGGCTGATTTCAAGAGCTGCCCTGGCTTGGTGGGCTCGGGAAGGACAAGGCCACGAGCCCAGCAGCGCAGCCGCTCTCCGAGCATCACCGATCCTGGCCCTGCCACCAATGCTGACATGGGTGACACGAATAGCTCAGTGTGACCTGCCAGCTGGGGTGCTCGTCCTGGAAAAAACTGCTCAGGGGGTCCCGGCTGACAATCTCATTTCAAGCTCCCCCAGATGGGCTTGGCAGCACGAGTTCCTCACAAGCACTGTCGTTGCCTAGTGAGTTATTAATGTATATTAGTGATTAATGGTCAATGGTTTGACTTGATGCTCTTAGAGGTCTTTTCCAAGCTTAATGACTCCATGACTGTATCATTTATTATCTCACCATTTGTTTATTTTGCCCTGAAAGTGGCACTCTGCACCACTGTTGTGACAGGCATACAGAGGAACCACACAACTCAGCTTAATTTCCATGGAATTAAATGGGATCTGTGGTTGCCCAGCACCTCAGAGGAGCAGGCACTAATTGCCAAGCAGTGAATGGAGCACTGAGAAGCACTGAGAGCAGGAAAGTTAGCTATGATGCCACCCAGAAGATTAAGAAGCTGTCATGCTTGCTCACAGTAAATCATTAGCCAACGTGTTTTATAAAATAATAACAACATACATTGCTCCCTGCAGTCTGTGCTTGCTTCTGCATGAAATGGAACACAAGTCTGTAACAGGGAACAGAAATGAGAAGTGCAAAGTGAGGCATGGGAACACTGCAGTCCCTCTGTCCTTGGCCTGCCTGGTACAGCAGCTTGAGAGCACAGAAAATCAGCAGCCTCCATATGAAGCTGCATATGTGTGACTCGAGGCCAGGAGAAATCCCATATGTATTTCCAATATCTGCTAAAGGATGCCATTCCCTCTCCCAGGACTTAATGGGAACCTCTCTGGAGTCAAGCAGAACATGACTTGCATTCCCTGGGTTTCAGGCACGTCCCAAAATCATCCGACTGCAGAAAGGCTTTGCCACTGCAAAGGTTCCAGCAAAGGGCTCACATTCCTTGTCATATCTGCTGGTTTTTCATATCACTGGGCTGGTGCAGGCATAACATACCAGCAAATGTTCATTTAGAACTCACTCACTAATCCTCCTCCGTGTTCTAATACCATGTGGGGTTCACTGTGTCTGGTTAACTCCAGTCAAATTAGAACCAGGCACGTAAGAAACACCAATTTGCATAAGTGTGTGATTCAGCAAGAGAAATAACTCCCACTGTCTTATCAAGTGATTTTGAGATTATAGTGGCACAGTTAATTTTGGATAGCAAGCTCCTGATAGCTGAATAAATAGCTCAATAAATAAGGGCAGAATCTCATCAGTCATTCATTCTGATCCACAGTTGGGTTCAGCATGTGAATTAAGATTTGAGTTCTCATCCATCCTGTAGGGAAAGAAAACATTTGTGCAAAACACATTTGAATATTCCATTAAGACCTTTCCAAAATGGTTCAACCAGAATCCAGACTTCTGGGTGCATTTACACCTCGTGCCCACGAATAAAACTTTAACACAAACCTTACAAGGTAATTAACCTCACTTAAAAAAACAACCGTAACAAGGAAACTTGGCAATGGTCAACTTTTTCTCTTGCCCTCTGTTCCTGATTAACTTTGCTGGAACATCTAGAGGATCATGTGTGCATTTTGCAGCTGTCCCACCAGTGTTAAAGGAAGTTTTGCATGTGCAATAAAGAGAGCAGCAATAGATCCTTGTTCCCAGGCACCTCTGAATGTGATCTGACACTGGTGGAATTTCACAGGAGCATGGACACCCCCGCAAGGGGGATGACCACAGCCCATCTGAAGAACCTTGAGCAGGAAGAGTTTAGGCTCAGATGAGGCTTATCTCCATTCTCTCTCTGTCTTCCTTCAAGGGAAGGGAGAGGGAGCCGAGGGAACGCTTCCCACCAGCTCCTGCAGTCTCCTTTCTCAGCCTTGATCTACCTTGTCCCGTCAGCTTGTCATTAAAACACACATGTATAATGGGAGATCATTCAGTTGAGTTTGCTGGCTCTTGAATTAACAGAGCCCCTTCACAATGCCAAATCAGACAACATTTCCAGGGTGATGTATTGAAAATCTTGTGAGAACACAGGCAGAAGCACTAATTGTGTGTATATCATTAACTCCAAGCTGATAAAACATTAGCTGCTTAACTCCTGCCAGATGCACCAGGCCCCTCTTCCAACAGTGTGTTACTGTTTGAATGTTACCTGTCAGAAAGTGAGAGTGCTTCAGCTTTGCTTAAATCACTTCAGAATTTGTGGAGTTAGGACTTCAGAATTTCTGTAGTCATTATATGACTTAAAATGAAAAAGGAATCCCTTCAAACAAACTGCAGCATTTCAGAGGTTGGGTTATTTTTATCTTCCTAAATTATTATAATTCACCACTTTTTTTTTTTTTTCTTTTATCAAGCATTTTTGGCCCTTCCAAACTACTGAGTTTCAGAAAGGCTGAAGAAGAGAAGCAAATGCCCCAGTGCAAGGTCTGGAGAGCCTGGCAAGGAGTTTGACAACAAAAGTTGGAGTACATCCAAGGAGATGTGCAATCCCACACGGACTGCTTTGTCTTAAACCTCTCTCAGCTCTGTGCCACAGCAGCATTTCACCCTTCGTTGTCCTACTGCTGCAGGTTTGATCATAGTGTAATAGAAATTATTACATGCATATTTATATATGTATTGCAAATATACTGTGCACCTAGATGGAACTGTGACTGGATAAATGCATTCTCCCTGTGCATCTAAGCCACTCCCTTCTGAATACACAAATCCCTTGGTTTTAGACTTAAAGAAATTAAATTCCACCCAGTGGACATTGTAGGCACCTTGTCCCCTTTTGGATGCTCACACCTGATTCTTTGCATCAGGAATTCCACTGAAAAAATTAAAATATTTATTTTAATTTTTAATTTCCCAAAGTTAAGCTTGTGTTTGGATTCAGTAAGAGTCTGATGAGCAATTGTACTTGCCCCACAGATGAGTAACATATACCATTCAATTCAAGCATGAAATTAATAGTCACTGCTTAAGGGCTGTATTTAATTTGATTTATAGCACATAACCTTGTTTTTTCAGCCCCACTTGTTATTTAGCCCTATCAGTAACTCTTTCTTCCTCTGTCTTTTGTTTGCTGCACATCAGAGAGTCCTGATTTTTTGAGCCAAGTGGGTTATTCCATGCCACCCCTGACCTGCTGTGCTATGGCTCTCTCTGGCATGATGGATATGCCCCAACTTCATATGAGGTGTGAAAAATACCCATTAGCTGCAAAAAAATAGCTCAAATTGTAGTGAAAAACCAAAAATAAGTTAACTGGGAGTGGGCTCCCGAGTCAGATCTTTCCCTCCCCTTCTCCAGCCAGCATCAAAGGCTGGACTTCTGCCAGCTGCTTCCTCCTCAAGACCCAACAAAAATGAGTGTTACGCTGGGTAATGCTCTAAAAGCCTTTCTGCAGGATGCACTTGCCCTTCTTGCAAGGCTTGGAGGCCCTCTAATTGTCATGGATAGATCAGCAAACCCTGCTGAAAGCCATGTCAGCCCCATTTAATTGTTTTGCTTCACACTTGGGTGCCTTTAACACAGCAGTGCTTGCAAGGTGTTCTCCATGCCGGCGGCTGCCTGGGAGAAGAGCAGCTGATTTAAAGGTTGGAGGGGAATAAAAAAAAAAAACCCAACAAAGACACATTACGGTTTCCAAGGAAAGTAAAACGAAATGAAACGAGAATGAAAAACAATTGCCCTGCTAATCAGCATCATGATTAAGGAAATGGACCAAAGAGAGACCAAAAGATGCATCGTAAATCCTGAGGATCAGCTCCCCACATGCTGCTCTATTACAGCTGGCTGCTCAGCACCTCATTAATGCCATGCAGTTCAGATGCTGGAAAATTCCTGCTCATGAGAACACTGACAAGCCATTATTCCTGTGTAGAAGAGTCTCACTCTGCATCTGGGCAGCATTTTTGAAAATATTTCTCCAAGTCCAGCAGAAAGCCTCACTTTGCCAAGTCTGCCCAGGCAATGTGCGTGGCTCTTAGAAAGGGTAAAACCTGAACACCTGGGGCCACATCCACCACTGTTTTTTCCAGAGAAAAGAGGCCAAGCACTTTCCCAAAGAAGGGTGTCCATGTATACCCATTGGCCAGGCCCACTGGGATGCTGTTGGCTCACCAGGAATGCATTTGATTGTAAAGTTCAGTTTTTTTGGTCCTAAATTATATTTTCTGACATGTAGGCAAACATTAGAGTTTGGGTTTTTAAAATATATATTAGAAATTATATATAATATTATAATTATATTTATATTGTATAGAACTAATTATATAAAAATTAAGCAACCACTTATACTATTTTTCTCCCCTTCTTAGCCATTAACTTGTTGTCACATGACTTCTCCCTCCTTTTTAAGTACTCGTGTCAAAACATTATTTTAAGTGAAAACGTGCTGGTGTTGCTGGTCTGGATATTGGCACAGAAGAGCTGGTACACTGGGTTCTATTTTCATTTTCTCCAGAGCTCTCCTGAGTTCCTGTGCGTACTATTCATCCCAGAATTATACTGGTGAAGAAGTGACTTTTGTATATAACTACATAATATGCTTGCCTTTTTTTTTTCTCCAGGATGGTGAAGAGCCAAAACACATAAAATAATATTAGCATTGATCAGCATTAATTTTGCCAGCAGTTACATTTTCCGAATTCTGTTCTCCACCTTATAATAACATTCTCAAATTATAAGGCACAAGACTCAAATTGCTACTTACACTGACATCAAAATGTAGCAATTACTCTTGTTATAAGGAAATAAGTGTGTGGGAAAAGAAGCAGGTTTGTGTCTTTTCTAGAGCTGTTTCCATATAAATCAGTCTTTCCACTATGAGAAAGATACAAGAGAAAAGAGAGAGAGTTTGGTCCCTTCATGATAAAATTGACCCAAAACCCACAACTGCCTCTCCTAGGCTTTCTTCTGTAGGAACAATGTTTTTCTCTGGAAAATGGTCATGCATGAGGCATGATTAAAAAAATCAATATTAAAAACTATCAGAGCAATAGAAAGATTTTGAACTATTATTTTATGCTCTCTTTCACCTAACTGCATTGGCAATTTTTCCATCCCATTTTAGCATTACCGTTTTTCAGGGTTAACATCTTAAAGGATTCCTCTCTTCCTATATGTGATTTTTGAAAAATCCATTTCATCCTTAAAATACACACTTTAGCAGTGAATGGTAGCTACTGATTATCACTTAATTTAATGGCATTGTTATATACTATAATTATTACCTAGTTATTAAACTTATTTCTTTTAGTTCCTAGCTCATGGAGACCATAAATGTAACTGTGGTTATAAACAAAATATAATGCTGCACTTTGAAGAGTGACCTTCCTTACTGGTGAGTTCACTTCTTGGTTGGTTTATTGAAAGTGAAAAGAGGGTGAAAAAAGGGGTAAAGGGCATCCAGAAGAGCTGATGGATATGAAGTAGGGAGATCATGATTTCAGGTGAGCTAAAACCCAGATGTAAACTCAGTGCAGAACTATTTTCACGGCTGAAATTTTGCTTCGGATCCTAGAAATAGCAAAGATGCAGAAAGGCTGGAGTATGTCTAGAAAACACGCTTCCCCCTCTTCCATCTGTCATCCCAGCCACCTCCAGCAGAGAATCCTCAGCCTGACTCCACAACAACTGCTGCCTTGGATCCAGCTTCATCCTGCCTGCCCGACAGCAGTGGGGCGGCCGCAGAGGGTGCACATGCCTGGAGTTCAATAGCACTTGGCTCCTCATCCCTCCTGGCCAGAGATCCACTCTGTGTGCTCCCAGGCATTTCTGGGTGTTCCGTGCCACTCCAGTCAGCAAGGCACACGGTCAGCCCCAAGGAATTCTTGGCAGGAGCAGAGCAAAGCTGTGAGCTGTGCCTGTGTCCAAGAGCAGCTGCGCCTGCCTGCTCCCCGAGCTGGGGCTGGACTCCCAGTGTGTGTGGGTGTGGGGGGGAAGAGACAGCCCAAGGGAAAAGCCAAACAAAACAGCATAAAAAAGTCTTGTCTGGAGCATCACTCCATAGGCAGAGTTTTGTTGATTGCATGTGATAGTCACTGGATTTCTTTTTTACAGAAAATATTTTCCTCAGTGCCAGCTCATCACGTGGCTCCATCTGTGAGTTCACATTAGACCACAGGAGTGGGCATGAAGGAAAAAAAGTGATGGGCTATTTTCATAGCATGTCCCCCCAGCTCTTCCCCTCAGCATTTCTCTGCAGTTTCATATTCCCACTGCCTCTAGAGCCTTCTTGTGAATTGTCTCTTATTTTTGGTTTATTTACCCAAAGATGCCTTTACATTCCCACAGGCCCGAACTGCATCGACCGCAGTTTCTGTTAGTTGTTACAGAACACCAGAAAATCCATGGAAGACTCTTCAGCATGGCAAGAGGCAGATGAAAAATGACTGTGTGAGAGAGAGGGGGAAAGGTCAAAGTGCTGAACATTATCCTGAAAAAACATTGTTTTGTTAATAAATATGTTGTTTGCCAAGGGTGGCAGACCCTGGAATATCCATGCTGTGGGAAATCTTTCTGCTGTCAAAAGCACTATGATGCTTTGCCACGTGGACAAAAAATACCCACCCAAGGATCATCTCAGGGCCAAATCCTTTCCCACTAAGTCAATAACAAGTGAGAGCCTGTAAGGATATTTATTCAGGCTGAGAGTAGCTCTTGGATGGACTCGCAGGAATGCTGGTCACATTGTTATCTGTGTATTCAGAGAAGAATGTCTGTCTTATGGGAAAGGTATTTAAAGCAGGAGATAAAATGCTGCAGGAAGAGTTCCCTTGCAGTGAATAGAGATCACGACACAGCAGATGGACATCATCCATTCCTGCTGGGGTGGCACCAGTACCACAAATAGGTTTGCAGTATCACAGGGAGAAAGAGATGACAGCAGAGTGCTGATTACCCAGCAGACATTTCCTTTATAATAGAAACAATAGTCCCAAAAAATCATTGCACTATAGTGATTATTCAGTGTGATGCTGACTGAAAATAAAAAGGGATTTTTCATTATAAACCCAGTTCTACATTCCCAGTTGTCACAGCTGCAGCACCAAAGCCCTTAATGATTTGTAGGTACCAAGATTAAAAGAAGCTGTTCACTGTGTGTCAGCATCTATGCAAAGTCTCTCCTTACACAGTGGGAATTCTTTCCAAACTGTCAAGGAAGTGCCAAAAAGCCAAAACTAATGGGGCTCCATAAATGCTATCATAAAGAGAGCTGCAAATTGGCAACTTTATCTCCCAAGTCACAACTCCATGGCCATTACAAAATGTGTGCTTTGGGAGAAAGAAGCACAAATTTTTGTTTTAAAGAAGGTCCATCTCACCACCTATGCAGAGAAGGGATGCATTTTCCATTTCCACTGCTCCATCAAGCAAATACTGATATCCTAATGTCAGGGATGAGGGAAATGCAGGACTCTGAGCTAGGATGTGGCACTCACCAGGCACAGCAACCTTGCACATATGAAATGGGGTCATGGTGAGAGCAATGCCAACATCTCAGCTTTGTAGCATTATTCCCAGCTCTGCTGAGGCACCAAAAGCAAGACCAGTCCTAGCTGGTGGCTTCATGAAACAAGCAGTAATTGCTGTGCCTGAGAATGGTTGCTCAACTCCTTTAGCATATGCACCAGACAGTACAAGCAGGCTTGGAAGGAGACTGGAAAATAGAGCCTTTATAGTTTTGGGAAAAGATTCATTGAGTTTTGACAGCATGGAGAGACAATACAAACAGCCCAGAGGTCTGGCTTACGTTTGTCTGGTCTGCACCTGAGAACCAGTCTGGTCTGATCCCAGGTGAGTCAGAGCCAGGGAGAACAGAGGATATTCCCTCAGGTCTCAGGCTGAGACACTTCCCTGACCATCTGTGGCCAGCTCTGCAGTGCCACAAGGGCTGCCTGGATGTCAGCAGGGCCATCCCAAGCCCTGGGCCACCCTGTGCCAGTCTGACCACACATGACCCCAGGGAAAGCAAGGAGAACTTGGGTTTCCCCCTCATATCCACCTCATCCTTTTTCTATATGATCATGTTTTGATTTTGATTTACTGTAAGGCTGGAAGGGTACAGACAGTGTTTAGATGGGGAAATGCAGCACTACTTCTGTAATAGCCTGCAGGGCACAGATGACCTCTTCTATGCTTTTCTGTCAAAAAATGATAATATTATTTCTTCCCATTAAAATTCTCAACTGACTGTTTCAATATTTTTTAGCAATTCTCCTGAAAAAAGTTTTTCTGTGTGCTCTCTGCAAAGCTGCAAATGTGACCCTGTTAAGAAAACAGAGAAGTAGCACTGACACCTCACCACATGTCCTTCTTCCACCATGACCACAGGGCCAGCAAGTACAAGGTGTACTTATCTCCTCTATATTGAGATGCCACTGAAGTAGGATATATCCAAAATAAATGTTGGGTCCAAAACTTACAAAAAAGACACAATTGAGGGAGCTTGTGACATTGCAAGCAGATTTTCTGAAGAATAAAAGTGCCTCCTGGGGATGCTGCACCAGCCACCCCCACAGCGTGAGAGAAATTCCTTCACTTGTCCCGAGCTGGAAATGTCTCACCCAGGCTTCCACCAGTCCTCAACCCTTGCAGTACTGAGCATTTAAGAGAGACTATCAATTACTCTTACCCCATTTGCTCTTGTTATCAAGATCTCTGGACCAGTCAGGGCAGCTTGTGTTGGTCTTAGGCAGCTCTTCTGCCAAAGAAATGAGCCTTTGTGGGCCTTTAAGGGCTGGTTGGGTGTGAGAATTCATACTTGATTAAGAAAAATCTCAGGAAAATATGGAAATTTCTTCCTTTTTTTTTTTAATGTAAAATCAGGTGCATTATAACTGGGAAATTCACCAGACCTGCTGCTTCCATTTGAATGAGCAGCACGACAGAGACCAAAATGGCTCCTCTGCCCTCCAGTAGGAAGAAAAGTTCGCAAAAGCCTTTTTTCCTTCTGCTTAACCACCACCAACAGTTTTATTTGCCTCTAAAACCCAGTAACCATATAATTCCTCACAGCCTGTTCCTGCATTACAGGAACAATGGTCCAGAACCAGATAACAGAGCAGTAATTTAACCCCAGCTCTTGGATGCTGCCCACGAGCGGCGCCAAGAGCCGCGATCGCTGCTGTGACTGAACTGCATCTGGGCTGGGGCTCTGCCCTGTCCTGCTCACAGAGACACTGATCAGGCACTCAGGAGCTCATCTGGCTTTTTCAGCCTGCTTGTGCTTGCTTTCCACTGAATATTGCACGTGGAAGAATGGAAGGGTGGGCAAGCTCTGGCAGAGGGTGCCCAGGGAAGGGGTCGAGCCACCATCCCAGGAGGCATTAAAAAGATGTGCAGAGGTGGCTCTTGGGGACGTGGTTTGGTGTTGGGCTTGGCAGTGCTGGGTTAATGATTGGAATCAATGATCTTAGAGATCTTTTCCAACCCAAAGGATTCCATGATTCTTAGCTTTGGTGACAAGGAGAGTCCATGGGATCAGGAGCAAAAGTGCTTGATCCGTGAAAGAAGCAAACCCTGAGCAGAGCAATTCCACACCAAACATGTCAAAGTTCCAAGAGCTGAAGAGCCAGCATATGTCATTAATGCCATTTTAATGCATTTTTGATGGCACTAAAATACATTGACTTAAAGATAGAGCTTATATCCACAGATAAAATCAGCAGAACACGGGCACTTGTTACAGGTGTGGGATTGCTTTTATAAGCTATGGAGGAAATATCTTAATTAGCTGTGTGAGACCTAGGGCAGCAATAATTCAGAATGAATGGGATTACAGGTGATGTTATAGAGGATAGAGGCAGGAGTTGATGTTCTTAGAGCAGTCTGGTGCCAGAGCTTTAAATTTGGAGCAGTTGTGGGAAATTTATGGCAAATGAGGGGAAAACTGATGAAAAATGTTGCTGTATAAGACCAGCATGAACATCAAAAAAAAGGCAAAATTTCACAATTGAAAAAAAAAAAAGATAAAGAGCAACACTAAATGAGATACATGTACCCACATGCTGTGAATAAACACACAAGATCATATAGGCACTGTTTGTTATATACACTGCTTTCTTAGGGAAAACTCCTTGGAGAACCATCTGTTGCCTGAATTCCGATGGTGATCGGGCTGAGATCTCATCAGTGGCAATAAATCCACCCTCATGCACATCCAGTGTTGTCACTGAGCAGAGGATTATGGTGACTAATGGCTCTCAGGTTAGCATTCAGCTCCAAGTGGACAGGTAGTTTGTATTCTGCATCAGATCTGTGGCTTGCTAGAAAAACACTTTCCAAGCACACATTTTCCGTGCAACAAATATAATTCAACATCTTTTGTTCTGAAAGATTCCAGAAAATTTCACAGATTTTATAAACTCCGTGCAGTGAATGTGGTAAAGTTACACTGTGGCAAATCCACAGTTGCTCCATTGATTTTGGTAAAATTAAACACATCTGCAGCATGTACACATATTCTGCAGCTTTTGTGCTTTTCACTGCAGCGTAATGTGAGGGTTTTGCACATGATTTCTTTAAGGGAATTCCTAAGCATGCCATAAATCTTTCTCATAAACATGTTTTCTGTGGACCAAGTCCACAGCTAATTGATATACATGCCAACATCCATGCTAAATTTTTCTGAGAAATATATACAGAGGTTTTACTAGTAAAATATTACAGGAACAACTCAGCCCAGGTACTTGAGGAATTTACTAAGATCACATAACACGTATTCTGTTACCTTCAAACACACAAGATCTGACCTGTAACCAGTTATGGATTAAAAAATCCATAGGATTATTTTCCATGGGCTGTCCCACAGTACAGAAGATTCACAAGACCTCAGCAGTAAAACTGGCTCAAGATCCTCTTCTCCCTCTGACTCTCTTTTTTATTTCTATTTACTCCCATCTTCACACTTCCACTCGTGACTCTGTCACTTATGGATGAATATCTGTGGTTTGGGAGCAATTCCCTCTGAAGAGGTTTTGGCTGCTGGAGCTGGCACAGGGAGGGAGCACGGCTGGAATTTCAGCCTTGTGGGGTGGTTATTGAAACCTCTGCACAGCACCTGCCCAGCAAAGGCCACTCCTGAGCAGCCCGGTGCCCTTCCTCTGGTAGGAGCCAGCAAAAAAAGAGAGGCAGGGATGAACCCAGAGCAGGCAGGGCAGGAGGGGTCAGTGCAAAGGGAATTGCAGGTGGATGCTGGTGGGGAAGGCAGCCTGCTGGTCACCGTCTCCTGGCTGAGCACACCAGATGCACGACCGCCAGGAGCCTATTAAATATGGAAGAGCCAGCATTCAGCAGGCAGGGGAGAAGCAACACATGGACTCATTTAGTCGCTGTGAGGTGAAAGGTTTTGTGACACGGCTGAAAAAACAACGTGCTGCTCCCTGCTCCCGTTCCCAGCGCAGCAGTGGCGGAAGGGCCGCGAGCCCGGAGCCGCCAGAGCCCCAGATGCGCGGGCATCGATCCTCCCGTGCCGGGTGTCCCTGGTGTCCCCAGCTCCTCACAGATTGCTTTGGGCAGCTCCACTGATGCTGCGTGCAGACAAAGGCTTTGGCAGTCACTGGGGAGCTGTGAGTGAGCTGGTAGTGCCACAACATCTGCCTGGCAAACGAGGCCTCTGGATTCCTTTCGGGTTTTTTCCCTCTCTGTAGGGCGCTGTGGAGAACAAGGATATTTCACAACTCCATCCCACAGGCATGCTTTATCCCCCTGGATCTCTCAGGAAACCTCTGCTGTGTTCAGACCTTGGGAAGGTTCACGACCTATTGCGGGAGGAATGTTTTATTTCAAGTCATTCATCCAAGCTTTTCATTTTTCTAGAAATAACGTATTTCATTGCTGGCTGGGCAGTAAGTGAATAATAAAATATAACTGTAATATGCTGGTAACAAAGGTTGAAGCTGTTATCAAATTTCACCACCTAACAATAGTCAGTTTTACAGATGTGCAATAAATAATAAGTGCTGTTTTAATGGATATGTTTTGTTCTTAACACTAGCAGAGTAATTTCTTTTATAATATAAACCAGAATTTAATTGAAACCATACTCCAGCTGATACTTATCTCATAGGTTAATGTGATTTTCCCTTTCTTGCAAACTTAAAAATTACAAAATGTTACCTTCTTTTTTGGTACCTACACTCTGACATTCACTAGCAGGGGTTTGCTACTTTCTGTGCACCTAAATGATAGATTTTTATTTTTTTCGCCAAACCTTTGTGCTCTACCTTGTACCCTTCAAGTAACAATCAATGTTTTGTATCCTCCTGGGTTTTTTTTTTCTGTCCATGAGTAACAATAATCCACAACCTCTATTCCTGGGTCAGGGCACTTTGAAACTGCTGTTCAAAAGCTCCCTGTTCTCCTGAAATGCCCTTTGGTCCTCTTTAAATGACTCTCAAATTTTAAACTTTTTTTTTCTTTCTGCAGAAGGCAAAAACCTGAACTTCTTCACTTAACTCTGCCAAAAGTACTTCCAATACGGATAGAGAACCTCTGTGGCAGTGAAGTTTGATTACTTCCCACAACCATTTTCATTTCTGACAAGGTTAGACCTGAGACCCTGCTAATCTAGCCGTGATCCAGGTGACAAGGGGAGCTCAATCCAAGTACAAGGCCAGGCTGGATGGGGCTCTGAGCATCCTGCTCCAGTGGAAGGTGTCCCTGCCCATGGCAGGGTGCAGGAACAAGATGGTCTTTAAGGTGCCTTCCAACCCAAACCTTTCTGTGCTTCTGGTACCCCCACCTTTGCCTCCTGCTCTGCTCTGCTCTGTCCCAGACTGCTATGACACACACCCACCAATCTCCAAAGAAAGGAGAAATCCATTTTTGCTCTGAATAGAGCAAACATCCTGCTGCCAAGACCCCATTTGCCAGCTGACCTGGCTCCCCTCTATTCCCTCTATCAGAAAACAATTCTCTCCAATTCTGGCTGTAAACAGCCAGCCTGCCTCTGTGCAGGAGACTCCCTGCAGGGAGCCACCAGGGAGGAATTTCTGTGCCCTGCTCACACCAGCCAGCAGCAGGGACATCAGCAACCAGCCCACACGCTTGATTGAAAGCTGTGACCTGTTTGCTAAGGCCACAGCAATTACAATTTCAATTAACCTCTGCACTTTCTGCAACCAACAGGTAACTTATTTCACTTATTGACAGAATTAACCAGCTCTCACTCCCATCATAAACCCCAACAACAACCCCCTTGCCAGCACCTGATTTAGAGGCAGGACACACAAGGAAGGTAGGAAATGGGTACCTTAATCACACCTCCCTCACAAGCTTGTAGCTCCTGGTTTTACATGCTAACAACTTCCAGACTGGTCCCATTCCTTTACTGAATGAAGACTGAGTGCTATAAATCCTTTGTCATCTCTAAAATTCATGCCACATTCATGCACTTCCAGCCATCAAAATACAAAAGGGCATCAGAGACATTTTGTGGGCACCCAGTCCAGCCCACACTAAAATAAATTAGCATTTTCCAGTCAGTTCTAATGGGGGTATGATCAGACCTCCTGGAGTGTAAAAATTACAATTTTCATGCTCAGATGGTTCCAAAATTTGCTTCAGCTTTGGAGAACGATGCAGCCATAGACTGAAAGTATGAAATTATTAGGTAGATCGTCAGATATGGGACTCTGACAGTTGAATAAAAGTCCTCTTCAAATTTTTGCACATCTTTCAGTGAAAATAGCTAAATAAGCCACTGGAGTAGTATCTGCTGGCACATTTCAGGGAAAATAACTTTTAGGGAGGGAGGTCATAGTTAATAAACCAAAAAAGGTAACAGTGGTAACTAAATCCTATTATTGCTCTTTTCTGTCATGATCTGGATTGCTTTTCCTCTTCCCTCTGAATGGACCTCAATATTTCTGCCCTGATGGTTGCAGATCAGAGTTGTATCCTGGAGAGAGACTGATCCTGGCTGTCCACGCCCCTCAGGAAAGGAGAGTGGCCAGAGATAACACATTATCTTGTCCTCCACAGGTGGGAAAGGGACTCCAGGTCTGGGCTGGGCTTCCCCAGGCAAAGAGGGGGTGCTGGGAACTCCAGAAGGGGTGCCCAGCACACCAGGAGCTTTTATTCTCTCTCTTCCCAGGGCCACCCAGTTATTCCCTCTTAGCTCTGGTTTACTTTCACAGATTTTTAAACTCTCTGAGGGCACCAACAGAGAGCACACGTGGCCCTTGCAGCCAGCTGCACTCCAGCAAGGCTTGGAAGTGGCTGTGACCTAGGAAAGGATTAGGGGCAAGGCGTGAGGAGGAGAACATCAAGTGTTCCCTTACAAGGCTGATGAGAGCTCCCAAACAAAATCAAAAGTTCCTCAATCACCCTTCAAGGTTAAGGGGTTGGCATGTATTCCCATGTGCCCTGACCTTCTCTGGTTAGCATGCTGCTGGTATTCCACCTCTGAAATATGAATAAGCTATTCATTATCATCACAGCCATTATTCTTCTGCAAGCCACCACAAAGGAAAAAACTTGCTTCTTTTCACAGGAGACAAGGTCAATCTACTCTATCAGTGGACTAAGCCTGAATAATGTATAAACTGTTCTTCACAGGAGGCTCTCACAGCTGAGCAGGAGATAAGCAAGGCATATCCATAAGGATGGACAGCCAGGAAAGATAATCTACACTTTGGAAATATTTTTACTGTGAGGTATTTGCATCTGCTACAGCATCACCTAAATGAGTGGGCCTTTGCTGATACAAACTTGATTCTGTTATCTTTTTACTACAATCCCCTCTCTTTAATAAGGTGGGAGTTGTGGTGCAGCTCATACCTGACGGTGAAGGGAGAGGAAGGGGGATTTCAGAGCAGGAAATATTTATTTTATTATTCTTGTGGTTGATATCAGCAATATCTACATTCAATGTTCAAGTGTAGCCAGGTGAAGTTTGTAGGGAGAGGTAAAAACTTTCAAAAACTTTCATCAGGCCAGCTAAAAGAGTTTTTTAAAAAACAGAAGAACTTCTGGACACAGGAGCCTTTCAGGAGGTTAGAAAAGATGGTCCAATTTTGTTGGTGGTTTTTAGTCCTGAGGAAGGGTTTGTGTGTGCCAAAAAAGCTTCCCCAGTTTTTGCAGCTGTATCACTTTACTCAATACTCTCTCACCTCTTCTTTCAAATTGCCTCAATTTATCCTTAGGGTATCATGACACAACAACATTACTGTTAATTACATTAACTCATCTCACATAATGAGAATTAATGAGAGTTCTGCCATTGTGGAAACAGTCAAGAGTGCAGCACTGCACTAAAGACATTCTTAGCATTTTTCCACTTGTTTGATGCTATTTCTATTACATTTATTAACTTAATTGAGAGACACACAGATGGAGCACACACACACACACACACATACACACAGAGACATCACTTTTCTCTGCCTCTGGTGATGGACTTACAACTTCATACAACATGAATATGTGAAGTACAACGATTGCAGTTTTGAGGGGTTCATTTTCTTCCTGTTTTCTCTGTTTCTCTGCCTAAAGCCCTAATACAGACTTAAACTTTTTTGATTTTGACAGACATATATTGCCATAGAGCCCCACTCCATTACAAATGGAAATCAAGGACGAGGGTGAGTTGACTGAATTACTTCATCCCTCAGTGATTAACAGTGAGTGTACTTAGGAGAGGCTGATGCCACCACAAGTGCTGGTGCCCTGATATCTCTGCAGTTTGGGATGATGAATCTGAGGTCAGCAGAAGGTAAAATCCTCCAAGGCCATACAGCTGTAAGCCCACTTGAAGGGTTTGTTTAAATCTTGCCCAAAATTCCACTGTTATCCATATCCTTATCCCACAGCTTACACTCAGGCTAAGTGCTCCCCTAAAACCATTAGGAGTGATTTCACAGGCACTGGTGGAAGTGATGAGAAATTGTAATTACTGCCCGCATGGATGATAACAATAAATCACATTTTTCCTTGAGTGCCTTAGGTCAGATTTGCTAACTCTCCATTTTACAACTTTCTCATGCCAAGGCTGCTCAGCCTCCAGGAGAGGGAGGGCTGTGGGATGTGGGTCAAAACAAGAGCAGCCTTATCCATTTCAGGTTATTCCTGCACTAATAATGAAACTGCTGGGGGGAGAAAAAAGTCTGAAAAAAGCAGAGTGATGATGGAATATCTGTGGTGGAAGAGACAAGACAACCAGTGGAATACTGATGTGGTAAAAAATAGGGTGGAACCAGCTCTTTAAGTGTTGCCTAGAAAATTGCTCCAAAGGGATGCTGCTTTCTGCAGTGCTAATATCTGAGCTTACGAAGTCCTGACTTACCTTCAAGGAGGAAGTGGAGACTCTCTGCTTTCCTTTTTAAGCAGCAAAATCAAGGGATTTAACCTTGACATAAGTTATACGAAGTAAAATGTTATTTTCTATCCACCCATATATTACATCCATCACTTTTCATACTGATACATTTCTCACTAATTGTATTAGTAGAAACTTAAGACAATAACTTACTCTAATTTTCAGAAGTTAAGTAAAGCAAATTACTTTTTTCAGGCCCACAGGAAACCATGAAAAAAATATTTTAGTTCAGATGAACTATATTTTAAAGGAAGATTTTTAATTTTGTCCATAAAAGAACAAGTTCTTCAGACAGTTTTTATAAGGGTGTGCATAAGAACATTTGTGGGGAATTTGTTGTATTATATTATCAGCCATGTCTGTGTGGGCTGCAATGGATAAGTCAAGAGTTGTGTTGGCTACTTCCATGGTCTGGGTGTTCAAACATCCTGATCAAGAAACTTGCTACATTCCCTTATATTCTGGTAATCCTGAAGGTCTTTTCCACAGAAGACAAATGCTCCCAGCTGGAGGAGAGTAGAGCTGGACAATGAGTCTGGATGGAGTCAGAAGTCAGTCAGGCACACTGCAGTTTTACTGTAGAACTTGGAAATAGTTCTTTTCTATTTTTCACAGGAAAAAATGCACCTTTTTTTTTTTTCCTTATCCACTCTTTCTGTTTGGGTAATTATATTCTAAATGAAAAAGAGGATTAGTGCTTTGATCAGCTGTCATTTTATCCCTACCTACAATACCTCAAGCACTGTTTTCTTCCAAATCTCACAGGGGTTTTCAGTGACTTGAAGTGACTCAATAAATTCTTGAGGAGGCGTCAGGCCGTGCAGGAGGTTTCAATACACTGATTTTTATTTCTTATATGCTCAAATGGTTTCTGAGCAGAGAGAAAGCCATGCATGGTTACATAAGAGCTGAAGCACACGATAAGGAGAGCAGATGTTTCTGTGACCAGGGCCCAGAGCCCTAATTGCCAGCTGGCATGTTTTTTCCTTAATCTGTTGGAGATATCGACTTGCCAGGCTGAAATGTAGAGTTCCTCTGAACCCTGGGAATATTGGGTGTGTAGCTCATCACTTCCTGTGGAGTGAAATGCTAATTATAAATGGCATTCCTCATTATCCGTGACACAGGGCTGGTTTAAGTGCTCGCTAATCCAGACTCAGGGATGACAATATCCAGGTTTTCCTCCACTACTGCTACCTGGAGATAGATCCCAGAGGTTAAATCACCTAGATATTAGAGGCAGCAGCACTTATTTCTTTTCTGATGAGGAAAGAGCTTGAAATGCTGTGGCAGGTCCTTGGTTGACCTAACACTGCTGTACAAACCAGATTTGTATTTGCCAGCACCCCCAGCAGTTTGCAGTGGATGCAAAAACAGCATTACTGCTTTGGGTATGAATTCCTCTGGGTTTTCAATGTAACAGAAACTTGAGAATGGCATCTGCACACAACTTGAGCACAGAAAACCCTGCTGAAAAAGTTTAAATGCGTGTTAGCCTGACTGGGACAAAGAAAATATTATCCAGCAGCTAGCAGCTGAGATGGGAGCAGAAATTGTGAGAGCCACTGCTGAGGGTGAAATCCTGCACAAAATAACTTAGGCTTTTAGTGCAGGATTAGCAAACCAGCTTCTTCCCAGCATTTATTATAAATACATGGCTGGGTGTTTGTTGCTACAAATTATGTGCTTAAAGACATTATACAGCAATCTGTAACCTGGAACAAAACATAATGTGGAAAAGGGCATGCAAAAATGCTGTAAGTAGCTGCATGCCAATTTATAGATGTTTATAAGCATGAAAAATTGCAGCTGGAGGCATCATGTTATACACAGGTGTATTGGAATAATTTACTCTCCAAAAAGCAACAGAAATCCGGTCATGTCATTCCCCCTCCTCCCATATTTATATCATAACAAAATATTAGTAAAGAATTCACAGAGGTTAATTGAAGACGCTCTGTACATCTTCAGGGAAGGTGGCCAACAGCAATTTCAATTAATTTTGCAGAAACAGACACTTTATGGCAGGTTTCTCGTGTCCAGCAGGGAATTTCTGTACAAAGAGAACACCAAACCAGAGCAAGTATCTATCAGGACCTGCAGGCTGCCCTAAGTCAGGCAGAGAAGTGCCTTGGGCACTCACTTGATTAGCAGAGAAATAAGGGGATTTTATGGGGGGAGTCTCTCTTTTGCTTAGAGAATTCCAGGCAGGGCTGGAGCCCAGTCAGCTCTCAAAATCCATGTTTTTATAAAAAGCCAGTGGAAAACCCACACTGACTTCCTCACCCTCGTAGCCCTGATCCTTTCCCCATCTCTCCCACGACTACCCCACTGGCCAGGCTGTGGGCTGTCTCTTTTACACCTATTGAATATTTAACCATTTTAGCAGAGCTCCAGCAAGGCTCTAAGAGGGAGGGCAAGTGACTGGCCCTGAGGGCCAGCAATTAGAGCACTCGTCTGGAATGGCAGAAAGGAGATCCTTGTTTCTAGCCCAGGGAATGTCTAATAATAGTTTATAAAGCAGAGCCTTGATCCCAGCTTGGACTGTGAGAGTCGATGATCCAGATGTGAGAATTCATAATCCAATAGATACAAGGCTCTTGTTTCTAAAATGGAAGCAGTGCACAAGCTCAGCTTTATTTCACATCAGTCTCCTTCTCCTCCTGCACGACTGGTTCTGTAGGAGGTAACTGAGCAGCCAGCCATGGCATCATATAAAAACACATGGAGATCCAGACAGCCACCAGCACGTGTGGCTTCACAAAGCTCAGCCTTCTCCACAGGACATTTGTCATACTTAACTGGGAGAGATAAATTTTATTATTTCTGTCAGGTTTTTCGCAGAAACCAGGATGTTATTTAAACAGTAGTCTGGGTTTGTAATCCTCAGGAAATGGCCAGTTAGGCATTTATGGATGGTCATCCTGGCATGCCACATTACCACATGGAGTAGCCTGGTTATCCCTTGTACCTCGTACCACTCCATCCTTTCTTTGCTGTATCTTTTCACCCAGCAAAAAAGAAATTTCTATTGATTGAGAAAACTCAGCTGATGCTCTGACATGAAATTCAACACCCTGTACAAACATTTCATTGATCTGAAAACTCATCTTACAGATTTTTTTTTTTATTTTATCACTTGGTACCATTATTCTTGTTTCACTGCATGTGTGTTTCCTTCCTGACTGTTGTGCTCTTTATTTCTATACAGCTTATGTTATCCAAGTAATACAGGAAAGGGAATAACAATTAAAATTTACAGAAAGAAGTAATAGAAATTGATTGGTCCTAACAGAGAAATCCTGACAGCCCCAATAACTCTCAGGTTTCCTGCAGGGTACACTGCAGGAAAAGTAAAATGCTCAATGAAGGGGAATAAAGGAGTTTGTCTTGGCACTGCACAACTCCATGAGTCACCTTTTCGAAGGAAAAGAAGCGAAACTTTCAGCGCATTTAACCACACAAGTGACTGATTCTTGTAGTGTGCATAGAAATGAATTTGGGACACTAAAATAGCATTTCTTCTTTCATTTCCTTCACCTTCTGCTCCCTGTGAAGCCTTGTCAGGGCAGCCAGTGACTTTCTTCATTTCAAGGAGCATATGATTCCAATCTCTGGGTGTGTTTATGGAATATTTTCATTTTTGGAGCATCTTTCTGAGAGTAGCAGCTTTTCTCTGGACTGAATCTAAACTTTGGTCCTCCTGTGACTCTTCATTTCTGCAATAATAGAACAGATTCACAGAATTATTTGGGTTGGAAAGGATCTTAAGACCATCTTGCTCCAACTCACCTGCCACAGGCAGGGACACTTTTCACTAGACCAGGTTGCTCCAAGCCCCGTCCAACCTGGCCTTGAACACTTCTAAAGATGGGACATCCTCAGTTTTTCTTGGCAACCTGTGCCAGGGCCTCACAGTCCTCACAGGAAATATTTTCTTCTACCCCTTGCCCTATCACTACATGACCCTGTGAACAGTCTCTGCACCCACTGCACCCGTCACACCCATTACAGAGGCGCAGAGTCCCGTCCTTGGTCTTCAGCTTTGTTGCTTTGTCCTCAAAAGTAGCTTTACTCTGGGTTTTAAACAGGAATGTTGTGTGAGTGTGGACAGACTGTGCATCTCCCTCACACTCACCCACCAGCCTGCCTCAGTCCTTTCAGCTGTAAAATCCCTGTGATTCCCACCCTTCTGTATTCCAGTGATGAAATCACCCAGCTGGGTGAAAACATGGATGTCTGCAAGTCCTGGCCTGAGTTCTGTGTTGGGACACTCCTCCTCAGCTCTTTACCCTTAGCTGGAAGACTGGATTCTCCATAAATCTGGCAGGTCCTGGCCTTTTCACAAGGAGCTGTTTCGGAAGTGGGAAGATTTGCCAGGCACAGAGAAAGGCTGATGGCACTGAGTGTGCTGCTAGAGCCACTCAAAAGAGAAGTGCAAGGACTGCTCAGACCTCCTGAGCCCTGGAACACTGCTGGGAGGGATGCAGGAACCAATGGATCACAAAGCTGGGCGTTGCCTAGAAAAGTTTAAAACAAGGGAAGTTAGAAACCAAGGAAAGGAAACAACATAAGTAACCTTTAATCACTGTCTCACTCTTCTGATACCATTGTTTCATTTTATTTCATTTTCTGGAAAACTCCACAAAATGAGGCTGATCAGCAAAAGCAGAGCTTTGCACTTCTTCTGGATGAGTATTTGAAATCATAAGCAATTTGAAAAAGGAGGGCTAAAGATCACTTTCACTTCAGTTTGTCATTGAAGAATATGCTAGAGGTTCAAATCTGAGCTGGTCTCACCCTCAGGTTTAAAGCCTGCAATTTAGGTGAGCCAAGCTGAATTTGGCATTCCTGGAATGACTGTAGTGTAAACCTAAATGCTTTCATGTTGTGTTTGCAGTGTAAATATTTAAAAAAAAACCCAAAAAGCAATAAACAACCCAAACCCAACAGCCAGAATGTTCCCAGCCTCATTTGCTGAAGAAACACAAACACAAAAAGGGCACAGAAACATGCAGATCAAAGAAAATACATGTATTCATCTATTTCCCATCAGCTGCATGCTCTCATGCTTGAGTATTGGGCAGGAAACATTGTGGGGGGGTTATTAATTTTCTTAATTTCACATTTTGTTTTATTTTACTTCCAAAAGCATCCCGTGAAGAAATGAGAGTGGCAAAAGGAAAGCTTTTGATTAGTGCAGGGATCTGCCTTAAGAAGCAGGAAGCCAGATTTGATGCCCACCTTCCAAACCAGGCAGAGCATGGATGGAAAGCTATCTGCAGTGGGGAGACAGGTGCACTTCCAGGACATTGCTCATCAGATTTTCTCCCCAACACGTTGGCCATTTCTCTGTCTCTTCCACTGCTATCCAAACCCCGTGACGAGTATTTCAGCAGAGCCCTACAGCATTAAGGGAAAAGGGACTTGACTCTTGACACCAGCAGGGAATGGGATTACAGGGGCAGGCCCAGGGTCTGTTGTGAACAGATTCCATCAAGGATGTGGGCAGTGAAGAGAAATGCAGAAACTCTGGGAGCCTCTGCAAGCTCAGGAATAAGAAAAATATGAAGACCTGTCTGGGTTTGCCAAGTGAGAGTCTCAAGTTTTGGTCCACATAAGACAGTGGTGAATGTCCTGACCCATCATTTCTCTGGCTACGTTCACTCTGACACTAATAGGAGCATGATTTCATTGCTAGACTTTACAGTGAGAGGGAAGCAACAAAAAGGATGACTGTTCCCCATCTGCAGACACTCATCTCTTTATAATAGCTTCATTCATCTTTCTGCAGAGGTCGTCTGGTTTGTGCATTTCTTAATATTCCCAGGATTTGGGGGAGGAAGGGACTGAGGGGGTGAAGATTCCATAAGAGAATTCATGTTCCATAGAGAACAAGCCTTGTGAGAAGCTGTTGGATGATTCTGACCTTTCATGCTGTGACACCTTCAGTTCAAACCCCTTGCTAGATTTAGATGGTGGTGCTTCCACAGCCCAAGCCTGTGCAATTTGCTCTGTTTCAGTTTAAATTAGCATTTATTATGTCTTCCCTGAGTTATCGTATAGCGTGCATGTTACTGTTCGTGTTTTACAACAGTTTAGCCAAAAAAAGTCAGTGTTTACAGTGGGTTGAGAAGCTGTTATTTCCAGTCTATAAATGGTTTAATGCGTGACTGCTCCCTGATTGTTAACTTGCTCTTGAAAATAATTGCATAATCCCCGTGTTATTTCACTGCTATTGACACACCAGGCCATAGATTTTCCTGTCGCCTCCTGTCATAGCCGTGTCACTTGGGTGACCTCAGCCCCATTAAGAACACATTCTGAAGTGTGCTGTGAACACTGTTGAAGTCCCTTTGTGCAGCCAGCTCCCTTCACAGCGCCGCCAGCACGCCCCAGTTTGTCATTTTGTGTCACCTGGCAGGACCCTCTCCTGTGGGACACTCTGTCTGGGTTTTACTGGGCTAGCACGAGGTCCAGCAATATGTTTGGAGAAATAACAATGCCCCCAGCCCCTGGGGCTAGCCACGGCCCAGCCAGGGGTTCGGGAGCTGGGCTGGGAGCAGTGCTGATGCTGCTGGCTGCTGGGATGGACTATCCCCATCCTTGGCCACTGCAGCTGGATGCAATTTAAAGCAGCCTGGAGGGCTGCTCTGCACTCACAGCTCCTGCAGTTCTGGGGGATAAGGAGAGCAGAAAAGCATGGTTTGAAGCCATATGTTTCTCAGCTGTCCCCCAGCTTCCCCCAGCGCTCCCCAGCATGCCAGGCACAAACTCCCCAAGCCACAAGCCAAGCTTTTACACAGAAAGCAATCTGGCTAAGCATGGGAAAAGAGCAGTGTATTTGAACTTAGTACATGCTGAGTGTAATGTCCAAATCCCCTCCAGCCGTGTCTCTTGACCATAAAGCAGAGCATGCAGAAGCCACATGATCCCTCGTGGGTCCAGGAAAACACAGTTGTGCAAAACAAACTTTTATTAATATTAGGTGCCAAGCACTAAGCAGAAGGAAAGTGAGTGTTAAAACAGATTGTGTTTATTCAGTTTAGCATAAAAGCAGAGCAGCATTAGGCATGGCAAAAGTTACACTTTTCAAAGCACCAGAGCCTCCATGAAGGGGACAAGGCTCCTATTAAGGTTCCAACTAGCTAGAAGTTAAATGCATGAAAAGCAAATTTTTGGCTTTTGGAGATGAAACTTGCTGCTGGCATGAACTGATGAAAAGCAGCCCTTAAATACCTTGCTCATACAGAGCAGGTCCATATCCCAGCGTGCCTGCTCTCCTCTCCACTGTTCTCCTTTCAAAGGTTTCTGGCTTCTTTATAAAAACAGCTGACAAAGATGCTGCTGCTGCCTGCACTTTGTATTATTTCTGTAATTATTTATATTATTAAATTCCATGGGCGAATGATTAGCAGCAGCACCAAGTTTTTCCTCATCAACTTGGGCTGTCATTTAAAGCTTTCAAAATTAACAGCCTCATTTTCTTCAGCTGAAGCAACAAACAAAAACCCCAGGGCAGAGGAATACTTCCCCTGATAAAAACAGTCTCCACACACACATATTAAAAGCATGTTTCCACACCTTATATTCTAGATTAAAGCTTCACATTAAGTTTATAACCCCACCTGCAAAACTCTTGACCTATCTTTAATGCTAGATTTGGAAAAAAGGAAGAAGGGAAAGGAAAATATTAATAATAGGTTGAATAGATCTATATCCTTTGTAGATTTGCAGCACACTGAATGACCAATACAGTGGAATCCTCCAAATGCCCAGGGATGTTGATCTGCTGTTGCATTTTTTTGTTTATGCATTTCATGATGGGCATGATATTTGGTGTTGACACAAATAGTCCAAGAGGAATTAAGAATGGAAACTCCTCAGGTACTTTCCAGCTGCTTCACTTCTGTTTTTTTAACGGGCACTCTTTTCTTTCTTTTTGTCAAATGTTCTCCTCCTACAGAGCTCTGAAGTCTCATGTAAAGTTTACTGACGTTATTTCTGTAATACTCTAAATGATTCGACCTTGTTTGTTGAGAAAAACATTACAAAAGGTGAAAGCTGCTTGCTAAGCATCTGCTGACCTGCATTTGGTCAATAAACACTCCCAGGACATAGGCACAATGTTCCTGTGTCTTAAAATGCAACGCAGATCGATATCACAGCCTGACAAAATGCAAATAAAAATTGACTTAATGAATTTATTTTGACTTAGGCACATCAGATCTGGCTTGTAATACACCTACCATTAGGAAGTAATGGAAACGATGAGGACATGTGTCACCCAGCACTCATCATTTTGAAAATTCACAAATATATGCTAAGCTGATGTCAAGCTTTGACCAAGTTTCAGCTGAACCGATGCCAATTAATGGGTTTGAGTGGAAGCCATGTAAAACTCAGTGGTTTAGACTGAATTTGGAGGGTCTCCAAAAACACAACAATATCTAAACCAGTAATAACTTCAGCAAAGCCAATGGAGTTCCACCCTTGTGAGGTGGAGCATGGAAATCTGACTGAAGGGCAGTAAATTCCTACAGGCCAGCAAGCAGGAGGAGACACCACCCTTCTGCTTCCAGAGGCCAAACCTGGGCAGCTCTGCTAGGCAATTACTGCTTCCATCTGTCAGCAGGCTCCTCACTTACTGCTCACTTTCACTCACCTCCACCTCCCCAACAGGGGCTCGATGGAAAAGTTTTGGGAAGTGTCAGGATAAGATGTGTTCTCACAGGATAAGAGGTGTGCTTACAGAAATGATGGTGCCATCTCCACGTTTCCTGAGAAATATTTATAACACAAAAATATCTCCTGGCCCATTCTGGAGAACTCTGTGCTTTTTGCCTGTCTCCTGGAAGGCAGAGGGATGATTGCAAAGGAGTTTTCACCTCCAGCTCCCAGCATCCATCTCAGCACAGCTCGGAAGTAACTAAACATTTGGTAGTTCTCTGACAGCCTGTGTCAAACAAGTTATCAGCTGCATAAATCCTTTGCATGGAAAAGAGCCACTTTTGGGAAATCATTGTCAAAAACTGCACCTTAGATGGCAAACACTTTCCAGTGAAATACATTGCTTTGGGAATAACATTTGAGTATATCTAGAGGTACAATCTCTCAATATACAGCACATTGAGACAACATCTTGGAGGAACAATTTTAACACAGAATCTGAAAGTACAAACCATTGCTTCAAGCTATTTTCTCTGAACCTAGTAAAGTGAAGACTGCACAAAAAAAAAGACTCTGAAACAACACTGAAAAGGCACACAACAAACTTTATACAGATCAGCTTTTTAAAATAATGATAGAGGACTTTCTGAATTTCAGGTTTTGAGTCTAAGCAGAATGTAGAGTTCCTAATTCCATTTCATTTCATTTCTGTCCAAGGTCTATCTGTTTTGTGGTATCAGGACTAAAGTCTTTGAAGAACTGAAACACCCATGCAGGGTGTGGAGGTTTTTCCCTCTGAATTTGAAAACACCCTGAAAAAGTAAATCTGAAAGGTATAAACTATCCTACCTATTTTTCTTTTTCCCCTTCTCCTTTATTTTAAGGAGAAAAGACTTTAAAGATGTCAACTTTATTACTGACTTAAATTGGAATTCTGTTGACTTTTTCTATCTTCAGCTGCAGATTTTCCTTGACCACTTTGAGTGTTCTGTTGCACATTCCTGGTGAAAATAAACACATGGCTGGCACCCAGGAGTACACAGGTAGCAGTGGGGCTCAGGTTCTGTGCAGTGCACAAATCTGAGCTGTAGTTAATCATCTGAGAAATATCACAGGATCAGGCAATTCCTAACTGCTACAGGTGTCAAATTTATATGACCATGTCTGCATTTGGCATAACGTAATTGCACTCCAGGAATTTATCTTTTACTGTGTTTTGATTGTTTAACGTTATTCTAAGCTAAAACTTTTCCCACCTCTCATACCAATCCAGCTTTGCATTTTTTATTGGGTGCTATCTGAATAACTGACTAGGGGAAAAAAAATTTGAAAGATTATGTGGTTCTTTCTCAGAGCCTTGTGAGCCAGAGATGTTTTATTTTTTTTTTAAATTTTTGGAAGTATTCATTTAATTTATTAGTTATGAAAATTCTGAGCTAGATACAGAGGGAAATAAATCCTTCATTCCCTCCCTGGAACATGTGAGGCTGCCCTCTGGACCACCCTCAGCTGCAGCTTTCCAGGAGCAAGGGTGAAGCCTGTGCTCCCTCTGCCTCACCAAAGCCATCTCCTGGAAAGCAAGGAGGGGTGGCAGCCCAGCTGGAGTGGTTTTCTGCTGCTGCTGGGACTGGGGAGAGCTGAGAAGGCAACCAGACCCTGTGTCCTACCTCGTCCAGCTGCAGTGCTGAGGGGCCAGCCCAGGCACAGCGTGGGAGGTGCTCTCAGAGCAAGCCCAGCTGCCATTTCTGCTCACATTCCCCCTCCCAAGCCTTCCCTCCCTATGAAAGGACACGTGTGGCTCGGGGAGAGCATTCTCCACAGCAGCTGTAAGCAAGGGAACTCCTTGCTGTGTCACAGCCTGAGGACACCTGGCTTTGTTTGTGTTTCCTGGGCAGTACAGGAGAGGCTGGGACCAGAGCAATCTGGGACCCCTGGGCACCCCTAGGCACAAGAAATGCTCTGACAGAGCCCACAGATGATGTTTCTCCTCTGCAAATGACTGAGGCTTTGCTCAGGTTCACAAAACCATGCTGTAAGATTACATCTCTACCTGGTATTTATCCTCCAGAGCTTTTCCATGACACCCTCCAAAACAGGCACCTCCCATGTGGCCATATTTCTGTGGGCAATAGAAAGGGAGGGAGGAAATGGACTAGTGACAGCAGGGGAAAAAAGAAAACAAGTCAGCTTTTCACAGACTGCCATCTTGATCTGTTTGCTGTGTTAAATGTCCCTCCTCTGCTGTGAGTTGTTAATAATCCAACCTGTGTTTAAAGGGCACCTGGATCCCCATGGAAGCAGATAAGAGTTACAGCTGGTGTGTGGCTCCACACAGCCTGGGAGCTTGGAGGAAAGAACAGTGAGAGGACAGAAATGAGCTAAACACTTTCAGATACCTATGGAAAAGAGCAGTCGCTTTTCCCATTGAGTCATGTATCAAGAGAGACTCCTTTCCTTGGGGAATGGAGTTCTGCAGCAGGAAGAAATGAGGAATAACTTTAATCTGCTGTTTTATGCCAACAGCACTCGATCTGAGACGAGCATTCGTAAGGGCTTGGCACCCTTTCAGGTACCAGAGGCACAGGGCTCTGTGACGTGCCCAAACCAGGGAACAGCAGCCTGCTGGCACCTTCCTCTTTGTTATTCCTGATGAGACAATCCCAGAGAGGAGAGAGAGGCAAAGGAGAATTTCCACAGCAGACAGAACCACCCCAGCTCATTCTCATTCTCATTCTCATTCTCTCTCAGCTCATTCTCCAGTCAGAGCCTGGCTGAGCAGGCTGCCCTGGTTTATGGATGGAACCTGGAGATGGATGTCCTTCCCAGAATGTGGAGCAGGGGCTCCTCAGCACCGTGCCCAGTGCTCCTCTGGTTGCACAGACTGTCCCACTGGTTGTAACCTGTCTTCCTAAGAAAAGCAGATCTAGATGTGAGCCAAGTTCCCCTGATGGCCTTTAAGTGGGGTTAAAGATGTAAAGGTGGCACTCCAACTCGGGCTAAACAATGAAGCTAAACAAAACACTATCTTAATATAGCCACAAAATACATCTGCAAATGCTAATGCTTTATTCAAGACCTGCTGAAGCATCAGGACCTTCATTTTTAAGAACAAGCAACAGCTCAGGCTGTGGGGGAAGAGAAAAGTGTGTTGTGGACTTGGAAGTGATGGTTTCACAATTGGAGTCAATGAGCTTAGAAGTCTTTTCCAACCTAAACAATTCTGTGATTCCAAGAGAGGACTGGACTTGCAACAAGAGGCACCAGAATCTGTCTCTGGGAATGACTTTACACTCTCTTCTCAGTGACCTAAACCTTTCCTACTGTCACTGGGTCAAGTAAATAGCTGTGGCACTCAGGGAGAGCATGGATCAGGGATGGACTTTGGCTGTGAACCTTGTGTGCCATTAGCCATGAGGAGCAGTACTGAAGAAAAGAGCTTCTTCTAAGCTACGTCACCGGGAAATTCAAAGTCAAAAGCCGTTGGGTCTCTGCAGTGGATTAATGGACCAAACACCAAGAGAAAATCCCAGTGATGGATCTATGCTACAACAGCAGTTGTAGTTCCATAACTGAAGATTTAGTTTGCTATAAAAAATACCATAAAAGCAGTATATCTCCATGTGTTTAGGAAATAGCTACTACAGACCAAAGTATAAATTAGTCTCAAAAGGCCTAAATGCAGGGAATAGAGGGAAAAGGATTTGCTATTGGAGCCACACCTTCTAAATATAGTTCAGGGTGCAGAAGAGAGCTTAAACATCTGCCAGACTCTAAATTTAGGAGAGTGCCAGGGCATGTCCATGCCTGTGCATCTTGCATATGTGCACTGTGATGGGATAAGGAGTGCATGGCCAAACAGGAGCTTACAGTGAGCTCTGCAGCGTTATGCTGAGGCAGAGCCATGCCCTGCTCCTCTGCAGCTCCTTACCCAGACAGATACTTCTTCACCCAAAACCTTTCCTGGAGGATCTCCAAAGTAAAACTGAGTGCAGTGCATGAATACCCTACTGACCTGGCTGGGTATTAATGGCTTTTTACATCCCTGTAAGCACATTCATCTCGCTATAGTGAATTCAAAGCTGCACCAGAGGCTCAGCAACCAGGGGCAAGGTTACAGAAATATTAGCACTCCAGCTCATACACAGGGGAGAAGATGAATGCTCAGGGAGCCTCTGACAGGAATTGTCTCATTAAACAAGCTTTTAGAATTTCATTCAGTGCTTTTTTAATTATTATTATTTTAGTTTGGATGTGCTTTGAGTCAAGGTGGAAAAAAGCCACAATTAAATTGTTTCAAACTACATAGAGCACTACATGTGCCATCCGAGATGAAAAGACAGTCCTGTTCAACCAGAATTCTTCCATCATTCTCATTCTATGCAACTAAGGCATTAAAATTATTTCCTTGCCATACATTCACACTGCTGTGTTAGCCTTTCCTAGTTCTTTGTCTGGGATGAGGAGATGAATTGCACAAATAATAGTCCTCTTCAAAAAAAAAATGCACCAGTGTGTACATTGCTAGGTTATCCTGATCTTCTGCAGGTTTAGATGAGAAAAAGCCCCACAGAGCTCACCACATCCCATGGCAATGCAATCAATATGCAATGTGCAGTTTATAAAGTGACAGCCAGGGTGTTGCAATAGCCACATGGCATCCTGGTTGATAGCATCTTTTAAATCCCTCTCCTCTGTGAGCAGAGTTGGTGCCCATGAAGCAGGGTGTCCTGGGTGTGATCACACCGAATGGTTTCACAAGGCATGTGCTATTTTTAGCTTGGTTTCTCCTTCATTCCTCTGAATGAAGGAGAAACCAAGCTAAAAGAAGTCTTTTCCAACCTAAACAATTCTGTGATTCTGTGATTGTACACGCTGCCTGTTGTTCTGCTGCTCCGCATCCTCCGGGTGACTTGGAGGCTGCAAGGTGGTGATGACAGCCATTTGCTGGGCTGGCTTTAAATCTACCTTGTCCCACCCCATCTGAGCTACAACAGCCACTGACAGCCCGTGGTCATGGGGAGAAAATGGGAATGGGTCAAAGGCATTTCTCCCATAAAGCAGAAAAGAGCTCAGTGAGATGAAACGCCACATGCAGAGCAGCGCAAGTTACATGTGGTGCTGATGTGGGTGAGGAGAAAGGCAGACTGCTGTGGTAGCAACATTTATTGTCCTGAAAAGGGGCAGGAAGGGGCAGTAGCAGTGTGATAGCTGCATGAAAGGTGCTGTCTCCTGGGCACACTGCTTTTTTCCTCCAGCCCCTGGCAGGTGCAGGTGTGTAGGAGTTATTCCACCTAACACAGACAGCTGAGTGTGACCCTGGCAAGGGCAAGGGACCCAAATTATCAAACAGCTTCTAGCAGAGCTCTCTCCTTTTTTTCCTTTTCCTCCCACCCTTTACCAGGCTTAGTCCACCACACTGGAGGGGCAGTGCCCAGTGTGCCATGGAACATTCCAGAGGGATCAGTGCCTTTTCCCTGCACAGCCAAGGAGCCAGACTAGGAGTAGTCACTTCCATCCATCCACAGGAGATCCCGACTGAAGGAGTAATGCTACCTATGGCCAAAAAAAAAGCATTTAAGCATAAGCTTTGCTGTTAAAGTTGTCATCTGCTCTTGAAAAGGGGACTCATCAGACACAAGTGCACTTTTTAAAAATGCACAAAAGTGGAACCTTCAAAGACTTGATATAGCATCATCTCTTTGCTGTAAATCACCTCTTATGAAAATGAGCTACTAATTACATTTGCTTTCCTAACAGCAACTTTACTCTGCAACATCTCGCCAATTTTGCATAACCTATCTTTTGGCAAAAATGCTGCTTTTTTGAACAAAACTTTTGGGAAAACTGGGAATGACAGCACCTCCCCCAGCCCCATTGTCTCACCCCCCAGCATCAATATCTCAGGATGCAGAGACAGGAGCAGGCTGTGAGCTGGCTTAGCACTTTATTGCCCTTCAAATTACAGCTGAGCTGCCTTAAATTATGTCAAAAAACACCAGTTTCCAGAGACAAAAACATGACCAAGACTTATGGGACTACACAGCAGCTTCATCTGTGTCCTTTGCTTCTGCACCTTCCCCCAAAGAAGGGAGGATGGATGTGGAGGCTGGCTCAAAGCCTCCTGTGGATCCATGCCCTTGTCAGAGAGGGACTCAGCTGGCCCTGGGAGAGCCCCTGCAGAGCCTTGGTGCTGCCCAGGTGTGTAGAGCAGGCTTCATGGAGCTGTGGATGAGGACGAGCTCATGCAGAGCTGAACTTTTGCTGCCAATGGAAAAGCCGTCGTTTCCGCGCCTCTGCGGATGCTCGGGGTTTGTTTGGTGTGCAGTAACGGGGGCACTTCTGGAGTTCAGGGCACAAGAATTTACAGCAGTGCGTTAAAACATCGATGTTGAGGCACTCAGAGCAGAGCTGCCCTCGCTGAAGGGCTCCCAGCTCTGCAATACACGAATTGCCCAAATGGTTATTCCTCAGCCCTGCCCTGTGCCCCCAGCCCCCCATGGAGATGGAGGAAATTGAGGGGAATGCAAGGAAGGTTTGGAGTGCCTTAGCTCTGCTCCTAGATGCTCTGTGGCTTTACTACGTGTATTCATTGTTAACTTTCAACATTGGCTTATTATAGAGAGAGTGGATGTCTTGAGGGCTAAATTTGGAATTGCTGAAGCAAGAAAATTCTAAAATTGCAATTGCAGCCTACTGAAACATTGGATTTGTTCTCTAATTAAAATTTCTCGTGTAAACTTGAGCTACTTCAGCATGCAGAGCATTTTCCCTCTCTCTGCTTAATGTTTGTACATCCAGCCTCTGCAGAAGATTAATAAAGTTTTCTTTTAGGAGGCCTCACCATTTTAATTGCAGCATGGTATTTTTCAGCTGTAGTCTGTGCTGCCAGCACAGTTTGGGTGTTTCCACCTCCAAGCGACATAAACTTTCTGTAGTGCATGGGATTAGGAAGTTTATATATATCAAGGAGTTTATATATATTAGGGAATTTATATATATTAAGGAATTTATACTATATATGTGTGTGTGTATTATATGAGTTTATATATATTTGCATTTGTAGCTATATACACACATACATATGTATGCAATATTTATATTATTTATAGCTAATATGAAGACCACACTTGGGCAATAGAGAAACTTTTTTTTTTTTCTGTCCAGAAGGGGGTTTGTACCTGCTATGAATTCACTCCCTGTGTGCAGCTGGATCTTCTTCTGCAACAAAAAAACCCAAAAAAACCAAAAACAAAAACAAAATGGCATGCTTCTCTGATGGTGATGCCACAATTGTGATTCACATCTCTTTATATTCAATCTTGTCTTCTCTCACCAGTGTCAGGCTTTAGCTTGCCCTTCCCCCTCCCCTTTCAGGTTGCCTCAGTGCTGATTATTGCCATGACCAAAGGCAGTGTGAGGCTGTGGGAGGCAGCACGAGAGCAGGCAGAATTAAAATGCTTCATGAACTGCCCGTGCCATCAAGGGCTGCTTGCTGCGGCAGGAAGCAAGGGCTCCGGGAGATCAATTAAAACATTCCCACTGCAGAAAAATTATAGGAAGGTGCTTTAAGTGAGGAAAGGAAATATCTGAGGGGATTCTATGACTCCAGGCTTCGGTCTGGAGGAGCAGAATGAAATATTCAAATAGTTTTGCAGACATCTACAGCTGTCGATTAGGGATGCACACCGAGGCCATCCGGTACCGGCTGAAGCAGAGGAATAAAGTCAACGTCATTTCTAGATATCTTATCTTCCTGCAGTAATGCACAGCCACAAAAAAATGATGAAGTTTTAGAAATCAGAACTGCAGAGGGACTCCAGGGCATTGTGCAATTAAGAGTAGTGGATCCTCTGGCTATTATTTGAGCCACTCTGGGGTTAAAGCAGCAGAAAGCTGATGAACTGTGCCGGTCCTGTCACAACACAGCTCTGGCCATAGCTGATACATGTCCTCCTTCCCAAAAAGTCCTGGATGGTGGCATTTTGTAGCTAGGCTTGCAACATTGACTTCAGCAATGCAGAAACATTCTGCATTGTGTTCTGTATGCAGAAACACATCATGGAATTGTTTGGGTTGGAAGGGACCTCAAAGACCATCTCATTCCACCCCCTGCCATGGGCAGGGACGCCTTCCACTAGACCAGGTTGTTCAAAGCCCCATCCAACCTGGCCTTGGACACTTCCAGGGATGGAGCACCCAGAGGTTCTCTGGGCACCCTGTGCCAGGGCCTCACATCACTCATTGACATGTATTTCATACATCCTCTGTGGTGTATATACTGCTAGTATTCTGTGAACTGTAAGGTTTGGGAGGCAAAGAGTCTTGCTGTCAGTTTGTTTATCTGTCACTAACTGGCACCCTGGCAGTTATGGAAGCATTCCTGGAGGTAACTCAGGGAAATGTTTGTCTCCAGCAATCTCTGCTGAACTCTGACTGCTCAGGAAAAGCCCCTGGATATGAAATTTCACATTGGTTTCCAACACATGACAGGGATTCCCAACACATGACAACTGATTTGGATCCTGATCCCAGTCTGGACAGGAGCACAAGCATTTCTGACACTTCCCATGTTCAGTCTGAGATCTAGAAATGTTTGTGTAGATGGTCTGGGACATCATCTCTGGCCACTAGAAAATCTCCACTGCCCAGATTTCCTGACAAAGCAAAGGAGACTTGCTCTGCTTAAGCCAAACTCAATTTACTAAAGCTTATTCTGAGCTTGTAAGTACAAAATTACCCTTTTAGCAGAGAGAGGAGAGTGAAAAACACCAGCGTGATTGTTTTCATAAATAATGAAAGCAAAATCTCCACCATGCACTCAGCAGTGAACTGTTTTTATCTGAAAGAGGAAGATTTGGTTGGTGAATTCATCACTATAGGAGACCTATACAGCCTGTCAGAGACACAAATAAAAATGCAGCCAGAACACACAGGAGGCAAGGCAGGGGAAACAGAGCAAACAGAACCAGTTATTTTTAACTGCCATTAATATTACAAGAGGGACTGTGACAAAGGGAGCAGCTTCAGAATTCAGAGTAGTGTTCCCTTTAATGCCAGTAAAAGAGTATCTAATGAGAGATGTCATATCAAGAATAACACAAAATGAAGGCAAGGACAGATATCTTATTAAGAAAACCACAGCACCAATTAGATATAAAAAAAAAATTATTGTGTAACTATGACTAAAAGCTTGATTCAATACAAATAACAGCCATTCCTGTACTTCACATTTCAGTCTCTCAGTTCTACAAGAATATAAACATTTCCAAGAAGAAGAGGTGGTTTGCTAACAAAGACAAGCAACTGAGATTTATTTCTCAGCTCAGAACCCCAAAACAGACTCATGTGCTTCATCCCACTGATTGGGATGACAACTTGCAGTATCAAAGATGCTTTGCAAAATGTTTGCAAAGAATAAAAAGAGAACACCATTCCCATCATCTTCGAGCTCTGATAAAGAGACTGTTCAAAAATTCAGATGCTAATTTGAGTAAGTGGCATCAAAACCACCTGCATATGTTTACTTTCTGTGTAAGAGTGGAGAGATGAAAAACATAACTGGGATCCTGTCATCTGAACATGATTTCAAAGCCCCAGATGTCCCTGGAAAATGCTACCAACTGGAGTCTGGCAAGCATCTCACCCAGAGAAGTTAACACGTAAATGGTGTCCCCTTCTCTACTTTCTATCATACAATTTAACAACTTCTTGTTGAGGACTAAGAGAAAAATCCAAAATTTAGTGGTGGTGTAAGCATTTCCTAAAAATTTCCACCAGAAGCTGTGTATTTCTCCGAGTTCAATCAAAGCTGATCAATCAACCAATTCATCCATCTTTCTATCTGTCATAAAACAGCTTTTGATAAAGAAGCATCTGCTATTCCTTTCTTTCCAGCTGCTGTTCCTGAGAGATTATTCCAATGGGCTTTTCTTCCCAAACACTTGTGATAATAAATTTAATTAATATCACTAGACTACAGGAAAAAGGCAGCATCCTATCTGATAATCACAATTACATAACTCAAGTATTAGCCAGGCTGTACAGAAGTAAATGTTCAGTAGATTTGTTCACAAACTATCTATTGATGAAAAGATCACAATAGCCACCCGTGAATATTAATTTACAGGTTATCTGTGAACACATGGACAAGACTAATTAAAGATGCTTATCTCCTGAATTACTTGCTCATCTCTGGTAATTCCTGTTCTTACTGTCAAACAAAACAGTTGTACAGACAGCTTCCTCATTTCAGGCCACTCCACTGTGAAAGTTACCAACCAGTGATGTACAGCAGGAAAACCACAGTGCTTTATAAACACAGCACTTTTAAAATAACAGGAAAACAAATGCTTCTGAATGAAGTAGCCCTTCCCTAGTCTCTCATTTCTGAGGTGAATTAACATTTATTAGCATAAGCATTTGGGGTGGCCACTCAACTGGATCAGGAAACTGATCTGGATTAAAACAAACCTTGACAAGAAAAACAAAGTTTCAGCATGGATTTTAAGGATTATCTCCATTTCTCCTGGGTGAGGCACTTCAGTCTCTTGAAGAGCACCAGCCTATCTACTTGAAAGCAAGAAAATTTCTAATTTTGATTCTGAAATAAAAGGAAACTCCTTAAATCTCTTGCAGATAAGAGTTATTATTTTTCAGCTAGGATATGCTCAGATTTCAATAGTCGAGATTTTTTTTCTTCCATAGCTTTGTAAACCTGACACTCCAGCAGACTCCAATTTCCTAAGGGTATGCCCAACATCTGGGAATCCCCGGGACAGATGAGCTGTCCCTACACTGTCTCAGCTCTGCTCTAGCAGAGGGGAGCAGCAGGAGAGGAGGGATTACAGCTCAGCCTCTACCTGTCCTTCAGGTCTCCTGCTGTGTGCAGTCCCCGGGGAGTCAGGCAGGTAAACACAATTTACTGCACCCCAAGGCAGCCCATAATTTTCACAGAGGCCATCTCAGGCTCCAGACAGTCCTGATGTGAGAGAAGCAAGCAGGTGGCCATCAGACACCTCTCCCTTTTTGCTCAGGAGGAGATTAATTATCCCTATGGAAGCACTCTGAGTTCTGAAGCAAGGATCCCGTGAATGGGAAACACTGAAGTGAAAATAAACCATAAGTATGTTTTTGTTTAAAATCCTGACTCCTAACAAGGCTACGAATAACATCAAAGAAATCAGGAAGAAAAGAGCACTAATTCCTAAGTAACAAACCATCTCTATGTGGTATTAGTTTCTGTGAATTTCTTCATGTAGACAGACTTAAGGGTCACTTGTCTTTTCTAATATTTTCTCATGTGGGATTTAATATGCTTTGAAATATAAATAGTAATGAGGTCATAAAAGATGCAGAAATGAATGAGAGTCAGAGGAGGAAACATAAGGAGAGGATTCAGGGTGATGAAAAAGTTGGTAATTTCAAAATGACATGGATCTGGGCTTGACAGTAATAGCCCCCTAAAAAAGAAGAAACCCCACAACAACCCCAGTAGTTTGTAGTTAAAAATTCCTGTCAGAGAAGGCAGTTGATAAAAATGAAGCTCAGCACAAGGCAAAAGCAAGGCAAAAGCCATTGCAGAGAATAATTCAGGGCAATGTGAGGCAGAACAGGACTTTTACCTTGTGGACTCCATGCCCCAGCACTGGAGGGTTGTGCCTCTTGCTCTCTCAGTGCCTTTTTTTTTTTCTGTTTGTGCCCATTTTAAGCCTCCCCAAAGTACAGTCCCTTCTGGGCACTTCTCTTGCAAGCCTTTCTATGATCAACTAGTTTCCCAATAGGAAATGCTCATTTCTGCACAGTCAAATTTGGGAAAATTCAGTTTGCTAGCCATAAATATATTCTGTTCCACTATCAGGAGTATTCCACTCCCCAAGTTTCGCATGGCCTATATGCAGCTATGAAGACGTTCCTCAGAGACCTTGCTAGAAAATATATTCAGTTTCTCCATTTGATTTTTAAAATCAAGTGAAAGAAAACCTTATTTTATTACTGAAGATGTTATTGAACTAGTTTTCCTACAAATGGCATGCCAGTGTGTTTTCTAACCCAACACTTAAAGGGAAATGCCTGTCAGCCCCACCCACTCACCTTCTCTGGCTTTCCCCGTGACCATGGCTGGCAGCTGCCAACAAGAGGCAATATATGGGGATTATTTTGCATTTTACACACAGCTCCCAAGTGGATCTTCCTCCCTTTCCCTCATGCCCAGGTAGAGCTCTCATTCAATCATCCTGGAATGCAGGTTGCACTGCAGGGTTAAGGCACTAAAATGAATACACCAATTTCTCTCTTCCACCTGGAGTATGGAGAGGTGGGATATCAACTCCTCAGTGTTATCCCAAGCCACAAAAACAGAAGAATTTTTCAAGGAGGGAGTTAGGAGGGGGTTGTTGGGGGTTTTTATGTTTGCTTTAGGGTTTTTTTTTTGGTGGTGTGTATTTATTTTTTTTACTTTGGAAAACAATCTCTGTGTGTGAAAGATGACGATTTGTGACTTGAAGAATATTTTTGTAACCCAGCTAATGTAAGAACAGCATTCATTCTGCATCAAATCAAAGATAATTCATTTAACTCTGCTGGATATTTACATACATTGGAGTGATACATTACAGTGTGAAATGCTATAAAGAAATACTTCCCATATATCTTCTAAATTAATTTCTTAAATTTAATTGTCTTCTATTAAGCAAAATAGGAGTTCATGACTCACTTTTTTGATATCATCCTTTGGTTTATATTTCTTCTCTTCTCCAAATATAATTAATATTAATATTTTAAATTGTTTCTAACATAGAAGACCCCTGTGTCTTTAATCATGCTCATTTCTGGATCTGTTTAAATTCTTCTCTTTTTTTTTAAGTCACAGGACATGACTGAAATTTTAATGCTGTCTGCAAAATTGTGTGCCACTGCTTCATCACATGTGATGGCATTCTGCTCTCAGTTGCCTTTGCTGTCTGTTGATCTGCATCCAGAAAAGGTGGCTCTATGTATCCACAATCACATAATAAATTAAAAAAAACCACCCAGAAATGGCAAACATTAATAAGGAACGTTTCCAGGGGAGAAAGCAAGCACAGGCACCAAGCAGTTTTGTCACCCTGCAGGTGTCTGTCTGTTCAGGGTTGAAGCCCAGAGCTGAGGGAATTGCTCATCCTGCAGGAATTTGAATAAAGCCATACAGATTACATTTTACCAGCCTGGCACCTTCCACAAACACTATACACAGCAGTGGATGTCCCAGATGCTGTTCCAACACACTGAAAGAGCATTGGCTCTCCTACCACAGCCCTTTGCCTCTGGGTCTTCGAAGGAGCTTGTGATAAAACAAGCCTTGCCACAAATTATTTTGCTAAACATCTGCTTCTTTGTGAGCAGGATGAATTGCTGGCTGCTGCACCAGGGATCCCTGAGAGCATCAGGCTGGGTGAGATCTCCCTCAACGACTGGTCAGGGCAGGTTCATCCATTGCCAGCCCATGGAGAAAGCTGTTCCACAGGCACCACTCCCTCTGCCTTGATCCTTCTGTTAAAGAGACATTTTGAGATGAGCTATGCTGAAATCAACAGATGGCTCCTGTTTTGTCATTAGGGACTGAGGAAGAGGCAAGACCCAGCTCCTGGATGGACAAATGCTCAAGCAAGAGACGATTCACCGAGTCCAAATTCATTTCTCCGCCCCAGGGGTTTGGGAATTGTCTTGCTCTCTTTCATGTGTTTGCTCTCTTTCATGTGTTTGCTCTCTTTCAGGTGCTGCAGGGCATCTGGCAGCACAGCAACCACTGCCCATCAGTGCAGCAAACGTGGGGGACACTGAGGGGACACTGGGAGGAGGATGCTCTTGCCTTTGCTGATATGGATCATGGAATCACTGAGGTTGGAGAAGCCTCTAGGATCAAATCCAGCAGATAGCCCAGCACTGAGCCATGTCCCCAGCACCACATGCACACAGATCCAGCACAGCCCTGGCACTGCCCTCGTTTCAGGCTGCTGCTCAGAAATCACAGACAAGGCAATCTTAACCTTCCCTCTCAGGCGATTTCTGTTTCTGCTCGATTCAGTTATGAGATCCTGCCCCATAACCTCATAAAGTAACAACTCCTGTTTGGTCTTACAGGCAAGGGAATTTTTCTAACTTCTAAAATACGAAAAAGCAAAGCTCCCAGTAATATTTTTTTCTAATTTCTTACAGAGTTTGGACTGCTGCGAAATGTGCTTTTCATTAGCTTTATCTTTTTGAGAAACTAATGAAACCATGGAGGCTTCAAATTTCACCAGATGCCAACCAAAATTATGGTTTCCATGTCCAGCTGAAAAAATGGAGTGCCAGGGGGTGCACCTCAAGGCAGAATGTTTTAAAACTGATTTGTATGGGAAGAAACTGCAGCAGTGACTGTACAATTACAATTGTTCAATAAACAGCACAACAATTAATGGCACCATGGATTCACCAATGCCAAAAATTGATACGGTTTTCTGTAATTCCAACAGAATGAGCAATTTTTATTGGTATGGGAACTCCTTCCTTGTTTTGAGCTAATTATTTTCTGTCTTGAGATTCTCCCATCAGTCTCTTTTTGGCACTCCATTTCAGGCAATTATGATGTCTGTAGCACAAACAGGCTGCCAAAAATGGCAGTTGGGAAAAAACCCTACCCCTTTTAGAGAAAATGACTCAGCAAATTCTGCTCTTTGGAGTATTAAAAATCCTCATTTTTCAGAAACCCCCTAGTGCACAGTAACTTTAAACTACCTGGCAAGAATTTTTTACAAGCTTGATATTTGGGAACAGCCCAAAGAATGACATTTTGTGTGACAGGGCTTAATATTTTTGCCTGTGAATATGGGAATTTTGTCTTATTTGTCATCTAAGTTTTGATATGAGCACCAAAAATAACTAAATAATATTGACTATTTGGCAATAGTCATTGCCAAAGCCAGCAGTTTCCTGTTGGACAGCCATACCTTGGCTTTCCATGATGTGCAGGTGGTTGCCCTTACCACATACCAAGTTTCACAGTCCCTTAACAACAGAGGATTAGGATATAGAACAGGCAATATAGAATCCATGATATATATCTATAGATAGATAGATAGATAGATAATTAAATATTCTATATTTGATGGGAAACAGTGAGGAAACAGGAAAAGTTTCATTTATTCAGACCAGCAAATTTAAGCAAAGGGGAAATACCACTGGCAACACTGAAGCCATGAGTGAGATACAGTTCACTGCCTGGCTCAGGAAATAAAAATCAGATTATTCTGGGAGTTTGCTCAGGTAAGAGCTCTAATACAAGAGCTGGAAATAAGCCACATTTTAACCTGTTCATCAGGGTCATTCAGGCCCACCTTGTGCTCCCTGGGATTCAAGCTGCTCAGCAGATTTTCTGCAATGCACAAAACCCTCCAGACACAGCAGCAGCGAGGGGTGCTGTGTAAAGGCTGCTGCTGCACAGAACCATTCAGATATTTAACAATTCTGAAAAGAATTGCAGCCACCTGCACCGTGCAGCCTGTCTGCCATTTGATAGATGACGTGCTCCAGTGAAATATAGACTTGTCTGTGTAATTTTGTAACTTGAACAATGATTATGATATGCAGTGCATTTCCAATTATCTTCCATTATGTTTCACGTGCTGTACAGATTTCAACTGGCGTTTGCAAGGCAGCCAGAAAATTACAGCAATTATTGAAAATTATTGTGATATAAAAGCAATGCTTCCCCCTCCTCCTATCAATTTTCTTTGTATTGGTATATGAAACAGACTGCTGCTTCAGCACCTAGGAAGACAAACTATATTTTGCCTTCATAACTATACAGAAAGAATGAATTCCACCCTGGTTCTAGGGTATTCATAGCAGATCTCCAGTCAATATTAATTCAGAATTTTTTTTATTGTTACACTTTTAATTATATAGTCATTTACTTGACTTAGGTTAGAATTAAATCTATAGTTATATAGATATCAGTGCACTCACATATATTTCCGTGGGTATAACAGTCAATTCTTTATTCTTCTTTAAAAAACATAATCTATTTTTAATTTCATTTGGATTGTGATTTTAACAAGAACATCTTTGACCAACCTTTTTTTTATTACTTAATTTATCTCAATGGCAAAGACCTGTCCTATAGACTCATCTACCTATGGTTATTTTTACATTCATGAGTAGTTTCTTCAGTCCCTACGGGTATGCTCAGGGACACCAAGCTAAACACTCATGAATTTATAAGAACAAGGTCTTATTTTTGCCTGGGTTTTCTTAAATACAGAGCACTGAGACTTCATTGTGTCCCTTTAAGGGGAGAAACAATTCCAAAGTGTTTGAAAAAAGAGGATTACTGTTTTTCATAGCATATATAAACAACAGTAATAATTTTTGTCATGTGTGCTTGACTATAAAGCAAAATTTGTAATGCAAATGTCTATGCTATAGCATAACAAACTTGTACTTTCTGTGTTCCTCTGAGTTTAATTGAATCTGACATTGGAAATGGTAGGAATTTTAATTACTTAAAATAATATCTGTATTATGACCTAACATGCTAGTTAAGGAGGATGCTGTTTGATCATAATTCAGTTCTACACGTTTCTTTCTTCTTTTTTTTTCATGCCTAGAAAAGAAAATACAACCAATGTCTTTGCTGTGACAAGAAGGTGTCTCATGCTAGTTGCTGGAAAAACAAACCAGAAAAGAAGAAAACAATATAAATACAAAAACTGTGTTAATATCAAACAAAATTTCAAAACAAAACCACAAAAAAGAAGGAATAATTCCTGTTTAAAACCTTGCTTTGGCTCCATGTTAAATCCACCTGCAGCAGCTACCCCAAAAAGATCCCTAAAAAAGCTCTCTGATGTGGAATACTGGGTGTGCTACATCACAATAATACAAAGACAGGGCCTTAAATTAACCAGGACTCTTATTTATTTACCTTTTCTTTCCATTGTGGTTTTCTCTCTGAACTCCCTTCCTTTTTTTTCTTCTTGAGTTTTGACTTTCGAAAAAAAAAAAAAAAGAACCAAGAACATAAACACAGCACAGCTCATCCATAAAGTTAATTTGGAAAAACCAAGCACCTGTGTTGTTTGGTTAATATCAGTAAAGTAAATATCTTTAAATATCAGTAAATATCAGTAAATATCTGCTCAGTATCCTTACCTGGAAACAAGGATGCTCTGACAGCAGGAAGCAATGCTGTCACATTACATATAATATAAATTATATATATATATATAAAATATCTGGAGGATAACTGGAAGCTACAAGAAAGTAATATCTAACATTCCTGAACATTTCAACCTCCATTATTCCAGCTGATTATTTTGACACAATTTGTGGCACTAATTACATTGGTTGAATTACTGGGCTTCCTCTCACACACATTTCAAGGTTTCTGGGGATTTCCTTTCCCTTTATCTTCCACTTCCTCCACAGTTAAACACAGTTAGACTTGTATCCTGCACAATACAGGGTCAGTTGTTGCTTGTCACAGTGACCAGTGTCAGAGCAATTTTTAGCTTTACACTCCACTTTCTCACTGCTTCTGAAAAATGTTGGGCCAACAAATCCCAGGAAGGTAAAACTCCCAGAGCAGCAAGTTTAATCACTCTCTTCTCTTTCCTTCATCGCTCCTCACCATGCAAAAAAAACCACCCCCAAACTCACATACTGGTGCAGTTCAAAGTGGTTATTTTCCCAGGAGCTTCCCTAAGCACTGGATGGAGTGTGTCGACCCAAAACCAGCCAAGAGATGAAGCCCTGGCTCTGAGACACCACTCCAAGGAGTGAATGCACCCAAGGACTTGTGCTCACAGCATCTCTCCTCCCGTGGGTCACCTCCAAA
Organism: Irena cyanogastra; assembly: GCA_013397155.1. Taxonomy (NCBI): domain Eukaryota; kingdom Metazoa; phylum Chordata; class Aves; order Passeriformes; family Irenidae; genus Irena; species Irena cyanogastra. Next base: position 875,666 of record VWZV01010134.1, read on the forward strand.
CTCCCCTTCTCAGTGCTTTTATCTAGCATTTTGATGGAGCTGGTGCAGCTCCCACTCCTGCCGTCCCTCTCATGTCTACAACCTGACAGACAAACTTTGCACCCCCCCATGGATTATTTGGCTAGGGAGGGGTTAAAGGACAGTTGCAATGCTTGGATGGTCATTACTGTGTCCAAGCAGATGAGCATATGTTGCAGAGTTGCATAGTACCATGATTTAAAAATAGACATGTATTTATGCCTGCCTCAGTTGTCATGGGTAAGTCTAAACTGTGTTTTGTATCCTTGTCTTTTTTTCCTAAACAGTGCTTTGAGTTATGTGAACTGAAAAAAACCCTAAGAAAGCAGAATCCAGCCATGCTGCACTAGAATATTTGTTTTCAGATGTGAAGTACTGCTGGCAGAAATGCACAGTGTGGCACATGCCCAGCCAGGCAGTGTGACAAAGGCGAGGCCACCAGTGTCCTGCATCTGTCACCCACAAAGGAAACTAGCCACACTTTTTTTTTGTATCAATATAGGTTGCTATAGCAACAGGGAGCTTTTATTTTTCCTCAGGTTTATTATGCAGGAGCCAAGGAGCATGTTCAGACACTGCATGCATTCATAACCCCACAGAAATGTCTGCTGACTGCACTCTCCAAGGCACCTCTGATGGACTTGCTAACTGCTAACAACTGCAGCCTGCACTGAACAGCTCCAGGAACAGAAAGCACACACCCCTCACAACAATAACACACACCCATCACTCAGTCTTGTGCCCCCAGCTCAGCAAAAATCAAATATTTTCTTAAATATTAATAATCAGTGTGTCAAATAATTATTGTCTTATCAAATCGATTTAATTATTTCAGTTTAATTATTTCTATTAAGGCAACATAATAGCAATTAAACAAAATCCCTGGTTTCATTTTTACAGAGTAAACTCAAGGGCAAGCTCAGGGCCTTTTCATACCTCCTTATTTACTCCCCAGTGGCAGCAAATGGCAATCCTGAGGAGATGTGAAGTGTGGAACCCCTCATTTTGCTTCAGAGACAGCTCTGATCCTGCTCCCTGCCACAGCTTCAGTGCCAAAGTCATCAACAGATTTTTGTCAGCTTCCCCTTGCAGAGCCCCCCAGTCCAGTGGACACTGGGGAACCACTCAGCAGAAATTATTAACTACTCTGGAAAGACTCTTCTTCTACAAGGCACATCCATCCTTTTATGACTCATGCCCTTCCACATCACCTCAAGCACCATTTAATTTTAAAACTGAAAACTTTACAGGTACCTCCAGGGCACTCATAGAGAAGACAAACAGAAAGCAATGATGCCCTGAGACTCTGTTTGCTCTCACCAGGGGAGTTATGGAGAGCCCATCCCTAAAAACACAGGCACAGCCTATTTAAGGCATCCCCACATTTGCTCACTCCTTGGTTTCCACTCTGCTGTGGCTGAGCTGAGAAGAAAGTCTCCAATCTTGTGGCTCTGTGGTGACAGAAAAAGGCAAGAAGGGTCAAATTTAAGTTTTATGCAGCTGTACAGCAACACTTTGGGAGCTCTGGAATTAAAGGGAAAACAATGAACTCGACTTTGATTTCCTGAAGTGAACTGTTTTATGGTGGGCAGGAAGGATAGCCCATGGTTAAGGAACTGGCTGCACACTTAGAGGATGAAAGTTCAGCTCAGATGCACATTGCAAGGGGGCTTGTGTTTCCACGAGCAAATATTCCTAAAAATTAGATTTTAATAATGTACATATTATCAGATTATAGAATAAAGGCTACTTTAGCAGCTATGACTGCCTGGCACATGCTGGGGTAAGGAAAATTTGAACTGCAAGGTTTCCAAAAGCCTTCCAAGAACTACTGACGTGGTGGCACTTTGCCAGGCTGATTTATAGACAAGGCTCATTTTTATTTTCCCAAGCTGTCTCCTGCTCTCACTGTGGATACCCAGATGTCATGCATTTATGAGTCCTGAAGGAGCTCAGAAATAAAAATTGCAAAGATATGTGATCTCTCATTAAAAACAACCTCGGGTTTGGAGGACTTGTGGATAGCTGATGTTTAAAACAATAATTCAGAGGTCAGCAAAAGCATTAGGGTGGGCAACCCTGACATCTGTACTTTTGAAAATCTGGTCAAAATGTTAGTATAAGCAGAATATGAAGTTGTCTGGTACTGTAGAAGAAGTGAGTTAAACCAATAGCCTTTGCAAGGAAAATGTCAGCTCACTTTTTATCAGACGATTCAAGCTGGAAAAATCAAGTAATTCATAAAACTATAGGCAGAGGCTTACAAAGGAGTCTTGTCCTGGAGCATTCACCACATTAAAGTCAGAACATTCTGATGACTCAGAAGCACAGTAGGAAATTGAGTAGTGGTTTAGGTTTACTTTTTAAAAGCACTCCGAGGCTCTGTGTTAGATTAAATGCTTAATCTATTTCCTAATCATCTGAAGGGAAGGTGAGCAGCAGAGTGAGGCTGCTCACTGGTGATGGAAAGTCATGGCATGGGAAGTGACAAAGTTCAGTGCCAGAGGGAACTGTTTGCTTGCTGAGGTCCAAAGCCTCCGTTTAAGAAAGGGATCTGTAATAACCCTGCAGCTGTGGTTAATGATGCAGGAGTGTCCCTTCCTTCCCATATACAGCCCCATCCATCCAAAAGGGAATCCATTTAACAAGTGGATCAGATGGCAGAGTACACAGGAAAAAACAGGATCAGGGTTCAGAGTACAGCTTCAGCTACACAAGTTGTGTAGAATATTCATTAGGTCGTTTTAGAAAAGATATTGCAGATTAAACATGAAAGATGCTGAGAGAAGGGTAATAACAATGGTCAATGGGATGGAAAAACCTCTCATTTTAAATGACTTTAAAATTTTGGGACTGTTTCCCTAAAGAAGTTTTACAACACTGGCTACAATAATAGAAATATTTGAAGTAAGAAGTCATAAGTAAAGAAGCATAAGAGAAACTTCTACTTTTTTTTCTGTGATTAATTCAAAATTAGGACAATTTATGAAAATGGAAAGCAGAGAATTCAGATTTCATAAAAAAAAAGATATTGGAAAGTTGAATCTGGCAAGGTGGATTCATAGGGATATAATTTAAACAAATATTGGAACATTTGATAGCAGAGTTATTTTCGGTTTGTTTTTTGTTTTTTTTTTAACAGCATTGTAAAAAATGCAAGTACTTCAAAGTTCATGGCCATCTCCAAATAGCAGAATGACTAAGACAAGAGCCTCCCAGACTCATGATCCCTCTGAGATGTTTTCTCCACATTCTCAAGGATCTGGCTGCAGTTTGATGTGCTGATTCTGCATGGCAGCCTCTCTGTTCCTAAATTATCTAATGCCATTAGTGAATGAAAACAAACAAAAAAAAAAGCCTCTTCCAAAACACTAAGTGTCAAATTTAAGCCCAACTACTAAAATAAGATGATATCAGCTTCACTCAAGGGATATGGTGAGGCATCTTCTGATACATTCAACCAGTTCCTTAACCTTGATAAAGATGCTTTTATAAATGTATAATATATATTTAGTTATGAGCATTTATTTTTTGGCTCTGCCAGGTGAGAATAGGAATGGAAATCAGGAGCCAACATGAAATATTTGTGGCAGGCATCCAGAAATGCCTAGCATAATTGATAGGGAGAGCAGGAAATATTGCTCATTTGGCCTTTTTTTTTTGGTATGAATGCTGGTCCTATATTTAGCTCTGTTAGGAATTTTAGGGCTGGGATGAGTGATCTCATCGAGTCACTGGTTTCCTGATTGCTCTTTGGGTCACAGTCATGAAGGATCGATGGATGCAAAGGTACAGAGGGAGGTACAGAGTGCTAATGTAACTTGAGGAGCAGGGTTCTTCTGGAATTCAGGCCAGGAACAGCCCAACACAATAAAAATAATATATATGCAATGCAGGGGTATTACAGAACAAAGCCTGTGCTTGGCAGTATTTTGGAACCTATTTTTCTGTTAACATATTTAAATATCTGTCAGCCTGAGCTCTTATATACAGTGTCCCGAGGCATTAATCTCCTCAATAAAATGCTATACTTTCCCACAGAAGCCAGCAACATAAAAATAAAAGGGAACCTGTGCTTATATTTCACAATAAAAGTGATCCTAAGGAATTGCTGAGTGCAAGGTTTAAACAGTGGCTAACCCCCTCTTTGGAGATAAGGGCTGTGCTGAGGCTATCCCATGAAAAGAAGAGGTGGAAAGAGTATGTGAGCTGAAAACGTGACTAGAAGAGTTAATACATGACTTTTGGAGTGCTTTTGGAGACTTTTGGCTATTGCAAGTTCTCACTGCCATCAGTAGAGCCACCACAGTAAAATCTGTCCCTGGCTGGTCACAGAAAGGGCTCTGAGGGTTCCACGAGCAATTTTGAACATGCAAAAAATTGCATGAGCTCACGATGGTGTGGCTGTGCCTACAGTGACACTGCAGCAAACTCCCAGTGTGGCAGCAGAGTTCAAGAAGTAGCTGCAATGCTCAGTTAAGGGCCAATGGTTTTACCCTTTGAAGACTTTTCCCTAAGGAACTCTTTTTTTTTCCCCTCTCTTTCTGACCATCACCATGCTGCGTGGCTTAGCCACTTGCAGGCTCCATCAGAAATCCCTCCTGGCACCGAGGGAATTATCTCAGACACTGCAGGGAGCAAAGAAAGGCTTGCTGTCAGCTGGGCTCTGCTCCTGCTCAGCACCAAGAGCAATGAAGGTGTCCTGACACATCTGCCTGGCTCCTGATCCCTTTGAATACTGTGGCAAAGCACAGAAAAGTACAAATGGCCATAAATTATTCACTTCTGAGGTGGATGAGTTTGTCAATACCATATGTAAGATGCTATGAGGCACAGCAGATTTGCTGCCCTCAATTTTATCGTGCCACACAACCACATTCTGCTAGAGACACTCAGAGACCCAGTAAAATGTGTAAAAATGGAATGGGACTGTATGACCTGAACAAGACAAAAACCCCCACATTTGAGTCATAATTTACACTAGATGATAGAGCCTATGGTAGTTTTCCATCAAATAAGTCATTCTTATGCTCCCTGAGAGAATGCTTGTTTATGGCAGGCTGTCTGTTCTTCCCATCCCTTTTATTGATGCAGCAGGAAGCAGGAGGAGGTTTGCTTGTGACCAGTGCATTTACTGCATATGCAATATGTGCAGGTCATGCCTAGTGCACAATGTATGGCAAAGCATTTTTCTGTAGAGTTTAGCAATGTGAAATTGCTCTTCAAGTTCCTTGCTTCCAACTGCCTCTGGTAGAGATTCATGTGTTATTTTCCCAAGATTATTTCTGGGCTCAGATAATGATGCTATAAGCATTTGAGAGCTGTCATTTCTGGTTAAATCTCCATGCTGAAAAGGATTATTGCATATTGGTATCTAGGCAGCTTTTGTCAGTGTGATTCAGCTGATTGGGGACTGGATATTCTAATTCTGCCAATTGTCACAGTCCCTGGACAAGTCACCCTGACTTTACAGCAGGTTGTTCATTGCTAGGGATGCTTGGGTTTAGCAAATCTTTTCCTTCCTCTTTTTTTTTTTTTTTTTCCCTTATTTATTTTTTCCATCACAAGACCCCTGCACAAGCAACCATTACCTCCAAATTTCAGGGAATAATTTCACAGGTATTTTCACAGCCAGACCTGTTGTGACCAAGGAGACAAAGTGATCTCCAAAGCTATCATGAGCAGCCATTAGCTATGGGGAAAAAAAAAAAAAAAAAGTGAAATATCTCTTGCCACTCTCCTTCTCTCAGGAGAAATGGCAGCTCATTCCCAGTCTGTAGATTTAAGTAACAAATCTCTCAGCTGCAGATTTGTTTGACCCACAAATTTGTCCTGCTGTTTAGCGAAGCATGGTCAAATGTAACAGCAAAATCAGGATGAGTTTGTAAGGACTGGTCTCCAAGATATAGTCAAACAGGTATTTGGTGTGACCCTTCAGTTTGAAAAATCAACAAATATTCATTGATTAGACTTTCCTTTTTATAACATGAGAATGGCCAAAGCTACTGACATTTTTTGCAGCCCACTACTTTTTCCTTTAAACATACCACGGCACTCATATTTCTCCACCAAGTAGAAATGGCATAATTTCCCAAATGGGTAAAAATTCCACACAGTTATCGCTAAAATTTCTCATATAAAAATGAAATTATGTTTCCAAGTGCCTGGGGATTGAATACAATTTTCCAGAGTCATTCAGACAATCCCACCTTCCTCTAAAGCCACGCTTCTAAAATCAGCCACACAGCATGCCCGGCGACAGTATCCTCGATCTAATTATTTCCCCATTTACCAGAAGGTGTGAAACAAACCTACAATCTCTTTCATTGCTCTTACACTTCTAATTATGTCTCCAGCTTGTTGTCAAAAGCACAATTAGGTGAGGTGCAGCAGGTCAGGGAGCTGGGTCGCTAACTGCAGCCGGCTGGAGATCCGCTCCCGCTCACATCCCGGCTGCTCCACAGCAGTCTGTCCTCTGTGTGCTGTACTCCACATAATCTACCACTCCCCTTTGGGAGAGAATTCGACAGATTTCAGCAATAGTTATCTCTGCTGTAGCCTCCAGAGTTTGTTCAAAGTAAGAAAATACCCCAAATCTCACTTTCTAGCAAGCGGGGAGCTTTAGCAAGTTTGGAGTTAGCTAGCTGGGTGAGTGGTCTCTCTGGAATAGAGACATGGACATGATGCCTGGGTGGAAATTCAGGCACTTTTTGATTAGTTTCAACTCATTAATCATCTGCATGCCAATGGAAATCTCTTCGTTTTGTATTCATTACTACTATCATCAGCATCATCTAAAGCTATGATTCTAATATTGACCAATGAATAGCCAAATGATGCTTTGCTATATCTATTCAAAATTATAACTTTCATCATAAAACATTGTTTCTGATCCCCAATGGGATTGATTGAATTTCCTCCAGATTTCTTGTACTCTGAAGTTCAAGTTGAGCTCAGCTTTTTTAATTATTCAAATCATCTGAGTATACTCAAGAAAAATGAGATTCAGAGTGGACTTCTAATGGATAACGCCACCAGTGTGAAGACATTATTCCTAAATAGCATTTCTCATCACAATATTTTTGCATAACCTCAGCTGAAAATAACCTTGCTTACCCAAACGTGAACAGCCAAATGAGCCACGAGAAAACATATTTTTATACAGAATATCATTATCTAGGCAAGTTGCAAATCCAGCTGAGATGTGTCAGCCTCTTCTGAGCATAGCAGGAACCTGCTGAAGATCACCGTACATTCCGTAAAGATGTCATGCTGCTAGGAAATTGCTTTGAAATATGTTCTGAGAGGCAGGGAAATTGAAAAAAAGAAAGGAAAACGAGAACTTCTGCAAGGGAAGTGCAGCTGAGATTCCATCAGTCCCCAGAGAGGTGACCCATCAGATGGCACTGAGGTCCCGACTGACGTCTCGCTTTTCCGAGCTCACAGCAAACAAAAAGCCATGCAGGGAAGTGCCTCCAAAGGGTTTTTATTCCCATGTGAAGATAATTGTCTGTGCTCAGTGAAATGCATGTCCCCTGGACATTTCTCTTCACACAGGGACTTCAAACAGCTTTAGACAGGTCCTAAATGGCTGCCTTGGCTGAGGGACTTGCCTTTCAAGGGGATGAAGATAGAGGGGAACAAATATCATTTTCAGTGACAGACTACAAGAATGAAACACCTGTGAGATAGGATATCTATCTGTCTATCTATCCAAAAACATGAACCCCTCTAAGGAAAGGCTCTTTTATTTTTACTTTATTTTTTAACTTAAAAGGCATATTGGAAGCAGAGACCAGACTCCAGCCTTTTTCTCCTCCAGGTGTGTGTGTGTGTGCCTTCAGCCTTCCTCCCCCATCTTCTGCTCCACTCTTTTCTCCTACCTCCAAGCTGAAGAATTAAAAATGTTCCTCACCTCACACTCTAAGCTAAGTGACCATGGCAGGTATCTATAAAACATAAAATAATATGTTTAATGCAGAATGCCCAGTGAAATGAAAATAATTTGCCTCAGAAGGCAGAAGCAATGTGCTCCTTTAACAGAAAACTTTTTCCTGTATTACAAATACAGCAAAGCATCTTCAGAGGACCTTGGGATTCAATGAATGATCCCAGGTGTCCTCAAGACTTTTGAGAACACTGAGAAACTTGAAAGCTTTCACACTGTAGAGCCAACAGAGGGACAAGACTGTCCCTTTTTGCTCTCTTGCATCTGCCCACAAATCCACCTCACCACGTCTGAGGGGAGGGAAGATTGATCATGGGATTATTTGTAATATAATACTGGATTCAATAACTCACATTGCCTTTTTCAGCTGCAGGCTATTTTATCCTGTGGTTCTCTGAAGCTGGACAGGAAACTGGGCTGTGGAAATAAATTAACCTAAAAAAGAATACACCTTCCACTAGGCAAGTAAGAAAATTTTAAGATGAAACTGCCAATTTTTCTCATTAAAGTATCCCTTTAGGTTTGTTTGGTGATATATCATGAGTTAATTTTTAAGGCCTGTAATTTTTTTTTCTGTGGGAAGTTTATCTGAAAACAAAACATGAATAAATGTGGTGGGAAGTTCCTGAACTTCCAGAGCTGCAGCAGGAAATATTTGACCTTAAGGGCCCCCTAACTGTGATGTTTTCATCAGGGAGAAATATCACTAAGCAGTGTCTACAGTAAAACTGTCTTACAACAGCAGTGTGGAATTTTAAACAAAATATGTCAGGAGTAATTAAAATCAGAAGAATGATCAAGTGTCTGCTAGCGTTGCTACATAAACAGCCACTACCAAAACAAGAAGCAAAAACCCCCAAAGATTATAGAGCCAGCAAGCATCTTGTTCAAGAAAATGTACAAGTTTAGAGGTTCTGTGAGAATACATCCATCATTTATTCCACTTAAATTTAAGCTGCTCATATTTGCCATTTTTAGGTGTCTTTCATGAAGTTTAATTACAATACAGTAAACAGACAGAGATTGAGAGCATTTCTGTTGTGCAATAAAATTCAATTACTGACAGTTTTAAGAGGGATACTTAGACCTGTGGCAAGTTTGAAAGGGAATTTCCTTACACATTTTGCCAAAAGCAAAGAGTGCCTTGACTCAAGCCACGGCAGCACAAAGAGGCTTTTTAAAAACTGGTGATAAATAAACAAATAACAATAAATGATCTCTTCCATTTTGAACTGCCTAGCACCTTTCAAGATTGCACCTTTGCTATGGGTCAAGCCACTCTCCAGAGGAAAACAGTCAGAAAAGTCCAGAATAATTTTGAAGAGGCAAAAAAAGAATGCATGGGACTGTCTTGGAGAAACTGTTTGTCTGGCACAAAAAAGGCTGGCAACATCAAATCCATGTCACAGGTGTGGTTTGGGTTTTGCTCTCCTTTCTGTGGCTCCCACACACTTGGGGCTGATGAGCAACTCACTGGAAATTGGGTTTGTTTCTTGGGATTGCCTCCTGGACAGGCCAGAGCAGACACACAGGACAGAGCAGAAAATCCACAGCACTTGGAAAAACGAGTTGAGACTGGCTGGGGAACTGGTGGTACTTTGTGCTTGGATCCAAGCCCTGACATTCCATAAATCCAGGCAAACTCCAGGTCCTGCTGCACTCCCCCTATGATACTGAGAGGTCTTTCAGACTTGGAGGGGCAACACATCTGGAGCACCCAGAATTTCTTTAATTTCTTCTATTTGCACACAATCAACTTGCAAGGCTTCCCAGGTGAAGGGCTCCAGGTTGAAGATATGATAAATTTAAATGGGACATAGATAGCAGAGCAGTTGTACGTGCTGACTGTGTAAGTTGCTGTCCCTGGATGGTTTTAACATGGCTCTGCTTATACCATACACAATTTCAGCTCAAAGAGTACTGTTACAGCTAATTTTCTGATGGTTTTGTGAGGATCTCATGCCCCAATTCCTAAATTAGGGTAGCTCCTTAAAAAAGACCTTTTAAACAAGCTCCTATCAGAACAAAGTTTCCCAGATGATCAGGGTGATAAATCCTACAGACCAATTTTTCCATTTGGAACATTACAGGTCTTCTAAGGGAATATCCATGTGCCACTTGCTTCTTTGGAAAAAATTCCATTTTTTTTACTGGCATGAGGAAGAGCCTTCTGGAATCCACACATGGCTTGAACTCTGAAGTTCCTCGTAGAGACTCTTTGGAATGTGGAGTGTGCTGAAGGCAAATTCAAACCACATAAAGGCTAATGTTGACTAGTACATGATCAAATTATTGTTGATATCATTACTTAGATTCTCACTCCAAAGCATCAAAGGAAAAGTTATGGCTTTGTTGATTATTTTTAAAGGCAAGACTGACTAATGAGAAAAATAATCACAGCATAGGAAATCTTGGGTTTTTGTGCTCTACATGACAAAAGCCTCTTTAGATGTTTTTTTTTTTAAGGTCAGGTTAAAGGCTTTACCTTGTACAAAAGGGAGAAATAGCAACCCAAGTTGAGCAGTCTCCGGTGCTTGAATTAAATCAAGATTCCACTGGAGATCTTCCCATCATCTGTCCGGAAAACTTGTAGCTTTAAGATCTTTTTCATTCTGTGTGTGTTTTGTTTTCCTTTGACTTGTGTTTGCTTAATGGAGAACATCTTATTGCCATAAATTGCTTTATGAAGTAACGATCTACGGATGTCATGAACTGGTGAATCAAACCAAGGATTATTTAAAACCTTATGTAGGTATAATGTTTTGCTAGGGCTGTGGCTGAGCCTCATCCCCAGTGGGCACAGCTGTGAGCAGCAGGTGAGCAGCACTGACAGCAATGAGCCATGGAGTGCCCAGGTGTGCTGAGCAACCACCAAAGGGAACAGAGGGCACACAGGTGCAGTGCATGAACATGAGGGTATAAAAGGTTGGGCTGAAGGACAAGAAGGGCAGATGCCTGCAGCCTTCTGGAGTGTTAGGATGTTCCTCTGTGTGGGTAGACACCTGAAGCCTTCTGATGAGGTATGGGGTTATCAAAATTGTATGATGATAATCTGAATCTTTCTGAAATTGTACGGTGATTTTCTGTGTACCACAGCTGTCTCAGCTGTGACCTATGCTGTGGAGTATGCTGCAATATATGGCAAATACTGTTTTCTTTCAAGATGTTCCTATCAATGGGACATCATCAGCAACACTTTCTGAAAAGGAGCCACGGAGATTTAGAAATTAAAATGTTTTGTGGTTTTGAAAGCATGGGAATTAAAGCTGGAACTCATAAAATTTTGGGATGTTGTTTCTGTAAGTAGAGGCTGAACTCTTTCATGCAGAGGAGCAGGTTCAGGGCTGTGCAGGAGCAGGAGAGGCTGTGTATGGGATCAACAAGAGCTTTAGAGGCTTGGCTGCTGTGCTGCACCCACTGCTGCAGCAGTGCTGCTGCTCAATGCTCTGTGTTGCTTGGGGTTTACACTTGAGTGCAAGCACCCATTTAACCCTCTTGACAATGTTTGTCCTGTCTGAAGTAGAGAAAGGAAACGTTTTCAGACATTAAGGATCTGTTGGAGTGGGTCCAGTCCAGAAGGTGACTGGGGCCAGCAGCACCTCCTGTGTGAGGACAGGCTGGGAGACATGGGGTTCCTCAGCCTGGAGAGGAGAAGGCTTTGAGGTGACCTTAGGGCACCTTCCAGTGCCTGAAGGGGCTATAAGAGAGCAGGGGAGGGACTTCTTACTGGGACACGTAGTGATGGGACAAGAGGGAATGGCCTTAGGATGAAGAGGGTAAAGTTAGTTTAGAGATTAGGGAGAAATTCTCCCCTTGAGGGTGGTGAGGCCCTGGCACAGGGTGCCCAGAGAAGCTGTGGCTGCCCCTGGCAGTGTCCATGGCCAGGCTGGATGGAGCTCTGAGCAAGCTGGGATAGTGGAAGGTGTCCCTGCCCATGGCAGAGAGGTTGGAATGAGGTGGGCTTTAGGGTCCCTTCCAACCCAAACCATTCTGTGCTCCTATAATCATGTCACATGGACTAAAGGGCACATAGGGGATGCTCAATACTCAAGCCAGGACTCTGGAAGGTGCCCTATAGCTTGCTGCAAATGGTGAAGCAGGGTGGCAAGTGTCACTTTGTCACTGACCTGGATTTTCTAATAAGTGGAATGTCAGAACTGTGAATTCCTGCCATAACACTTCAGTCATGGCTTTGCTTGTTCCCTGTTCTTCAGGAGGTGAACCAGTGGACACCAGTTTTATTTGCTTTCTAGTACACCCCTGCCTGTGGTAAATGCCTGTGTTTCAATAGATGGTAAAACTAAATACGAAAATGTGTAATTAGTGTCTCCCTCTGCACCTGTCATGGAGAAGTATTTTGGTTGTGTGACTCTAGGAAGAAAAAGCTGCCAAAGGAGCTTGGATTAGAAAGTGCTGGGGTTTGAAACAGGCTTTAATTCTTCTGTAAATGAACTTCCCACTCTTTGGAGTACCTTCCAAGAGGACTGCAGCTTGAGATCAATGCCTTCAGCTGGCTGCAGTTCTGTTGAAATCCTGTGGGGAGTGGGAGGAATAGCCCACATTACCTCATTCCTCACATGGTTTAGACAGAATGACTGCACTTTGCCTTTGCCACCAGTCCTTACCCTGGAAGATCCTCCTTCCTTCCTGCCTGGTATGCCAGCACACGGAAAGCTGCTCCCAATCGGAGTCTGAGGAAAGCAAACCAAAGGAGTCTGGAAGTGCAGAGAGCACGCAGGCTGGGGGCTCCTGTGATGTAGGTGCAGCTGTGGAGCCAGCTGTGCCTCCCACCAGCAGCCAGGCACCCAAAACCTGCCTCTGCTCCCCTCTGCACCCAAAAAACGCTGCAGGAACACAGGGGAGACCAGGGGCTGGGGGAAACTGGGAGGAAGGAGCACTGAGATGCTTGTCTCTGCTATCTGAACGTGGAGAACCTACCAAGCCAGCCTGGTAGGCATTGCTTCCTGCCTTGAATATTCTTGTCAGGAAAGAGGAGACTCCATGCTTTCAGGGAAGGGCTGACTCTCCTTTGAGCAGCAGGAGCTGCAGCAGCCCAAGGGCTCCTTGTCCTTCCCAGGACCTGCCAGGGGGTTAAAGAGGAGCTGTGCCTCCTGCCTGTGTGCTGCCCTGGCTGCTGCCCCAGCCCTGCAGGCAGCGCCAGGCAAGGAGCACCTCACCCCTCCTGCTGTCCTCTGGCACGGAATCGTGGCCATTTCTGCTGATTTCCTCAGATTTCACAGCATGGATTCAGGCAGCCACAGAATCAGAAGCAATGTCATATGGCATATAATCTGTCCTCTTCCACCTTCCAAATAAGACTTGAAAAATTATGGTGACAATTCTTCATGAGGGTTTTGGAGATTTTTTTTTTTTTTAAATCAAAAGGTAGTAACTTCAGCAAAGAATATTCCTTGTCTCCTGAGGACAGTAACCTTGCTAAAGAGGAAGCATTTGCTTAAAAAGAGCCTAATCACTGATATTTCAGCTAGGCAGTTGTGAAAGGGGAAGAGCAGAAAGTATCTAATGGAATTCACAGAAACACCAGAGCAAGCAGGTAATTAAAAGGGAAAGGAGATTTTAGCAGCTGTGCTTTAGAGTCAGTCATATCTTTTAAATTCTCTTTAATGTTTAGAAAATGTGAGATAACAGGAAAAAATCCAATTCTTCTGAATTAAGTCAGTAATACACCTGCATCTGGTTTACATCATGTACAGGATACAACTTCTAACAGTTCACCTTTCTAGGGATTATTTGAAAATGGCTTGAGAATGTGATTTGTGAGGTAGTTTCTCAACAGGATGCAAAAATGCAAACCATTTAGCTCCTTCTGGATTATTTTTTTTGCATGTTTTTGTTTTTTGGGTTTTTTTGTTTTGTGTTTTCCTGTACTATTGTTTAAAAAGAAACATTCAAGTATCTTCATGGCTTTTGATGTGCTCCTGCAGATTGCTATAACACAGCTTGAAACATTTTTTGGCTCTTAATTTATTATTGAAAGCAAAATTTCAACTTGTAAAATAAGAACTTCTTTAAAATCCCGGGTTTAGAAATATGAACGTTTTGTTTGACATATTAACTGAGCAAGAGTGAGAAGTATATCGTAATAGATATTTAAATTGGTCCTTTCACATGAATCATTCAGACTGGTACATCTGAATTTGTTATATTAATTAAATTATTATTGTTGTATTATTATGTTGTTATATGAATTAAATTATTATATATGTGTCAGTGAAAAAGCCAAATTGATTAATTTTTGTTTTCTTGTGTCTCTTCAAATTCTCACATTTAATATCCTTTTTCTCCTTTTACTCTAAGTTTGAGGTAGGGATAAGGCCTAATGACTCATTCTTCCAACTGACTATAAAATACTTACTCCACTTTAATGGAGCCACCTGCAGAATATAATACAATTTATTGCCAGAAAGATTATTAAAAACCAAACTTTCAGTGCCTCAGTCATGTTCAAGACTTGCTTTTGTAGATAGGGAAGAAAATCTATTCTCTAGGGTTTTTTTGAATCCCAAAACACTTTCCCTGAATTACTTTTCCAGTGGGCTTTCTAGTATGTCACAGGAAGTTATAAAAGCACTCCAATACTGAAAAATCTTAATTCTTAAAGCATATATCAGTGTGCAATGTTAATTAATTTTTTAGTTGTCCATACATATGCCCAGAGATGCTTTTGAAAAATGAAACTTTATCTTGTTGCAGGGACAGACAGGACAAATGGAAAGAAGGAAGGGAATTTTCCATTATTCTCTGAGGATTCCTTTCATCCTGAAAAGGGATTTGTACCATATAATAGCATTAAATCACCTGTCCCTGCAAGTTAACTCCTAAAACCCAGGCTGTTAGAAATGAAGGTTGTAGACATTAAAATAAACGGAAAGAAAAAGCTTTTAAAATTGTTCAGTTAAATGTTACAAAACTGCTGTAAAATACTCTTTTGTCCCATGTTTCTTGAGGGTAACGGCAGAAAAGTGTAATTGTTTCTATGAATTCCTACTCACATAGGGTTTTTTCCTTAAGAAGAAAGGAGCTTTCCCTTGGCAGAAATTAGTCTTTACCCATCCTTCACACCTTAGAGACTGCTGGGTATGGCCACACTAGTAAAGCCTGGCTTATGGCACCTGATGTGTTTAAAATGAGCTCATTTCACCATTGCATTTCACATAATGTCATTAGATGACACACTTATTAGAATTAAAGTTTGGCAACTGTTTGGGGGAAAAAAATCTGCCATGGCTAATGATGGGTTTAGAAATCTCATAAGAGAGGCTTAATTCACATGCTGCACCATAGCAAGGGGATTCAGTTCCTCTGGAGCAGAAAAGTAATCAAAAGATTTAAGGATGGTCTTCAAATCTTGCAAAGGTCAAGATCTAGGGATGTTTATCTTAGGAACCCCTGATAAGGCAGTAAGTCACATTAACACATTATTTCATAGTAAATGGGTTATCTTGCATTTTCATTTCCAAATGGAGAAAATGAAGCAATTTCTGAACTAATGTTCTTTAAAATATTTCTATTGGTCTTCTATGGATGATGGTTTAATACTACAGAATTCTGTGTGTCTTTAATTTTAGCTTCAGTGACTTTACTTACACTGAAACTGGGAAACATGTTTTGCTTTTTATTTACATCGGGACTGGAGACTGTGTTTATTAAAGGATTTAAACTCCACACTTGCTAAAGACAAGTAGGTCTGTGCTTCTTCAGAGCAACCAAGCACATCCCAGCTGCAGCTCAAAGCCAGAGGTGATGGCTTTGCATTCCAGCTCTGCTCCCTACAGTGAAAGCAGGTTTGAAAGAGAATCCTTCATCCAAGAGAACGGGAAATGTTCGTGGCAGGCAGCAGGTGCAGGGATATCTGTGGCATCAGGTGAGCAGAAATGCAGACCTGGCAGATCTAGCACTGTCACTGGGATGTGATGGGATCTGTGGCTGTCTCCAGTCTGGGGGATTCCTCAGCCTGTCTTCCCCTCGCTGCTGGTGCAGCCAAAGTGGCTGGTACAAATTAAATACACAAGGTTTTGATGACTGTGAGAGGGAAATTCATTCTGAGGTTTCGTTTTTCTCCCCTGCCTTCCGTCTGACCACGCATTCTGTTTCAAAGCTGCAGGAATCTTGTGAGTGATTTGTTTCCAGATGTTTTATTCAATGCCTTTTCCCTCAGTAAAAAGACTTTAGCATGTCCTAGAAGTAGCTGACTGGTTTCCCAAACATTTTTTCCACTGTTAAATGGGTTGTAGAATGCTTTATTGGAAAATGTGGAGTCTTCCAAACTTAGATCTGTGTCCAGTCAAATAATTCTTTCTTTCCAATAGCTAAATATGCCCACCAACACTGAGCAGCCAACTAGACACATGAGCCAACAAAGAAATTGTGAGCAAATACTGCCATGCCACTATCCCATGTCAGATGGTACATAGAAAACCTTAAATATCGAAGATGCCTTCTTACCTACAATAAAAAGGTAATTTTGCCTTTTTTTCTTGAACACAGCTACTTGCATGGGATGGGACTCATGTCAATGAGAAACAAAATGTTCATTTTTCTACCAACAGATTAATTTTTAAGCATGTGTCTAACTTTACATGCTTAGAGTACTTCATGTTCATGAATGACCATAAATTTGTGCAGAGCTAGCAAGAATTTAAATGTACACATTTTTGTAACCCTTCCTGGCTGAAATATGGGTGTGGATAAATAACATTTTTTTCCCTCTGATTCTCTCTGATCTGTTGAGAAAGCAGCAAACAACTTTCCTGCTGGAGGGACAGAGAGCTGTCTGGGAGAGCTCGTGCTGCAAGCGTCCACAGGTGAGCTGTTCTTTCACAACCCCTCGGAGGAGGTACAAAGATTGTGTTCCTGTCACAGTGGATTTGAAAACCTGCATGTTTTTTTGGCCTGGTTCTGTTGGATTCACTGAAGGTCAGTGTCATTCTCATTGCTACAGCCTCTCACAAATCCTAGCTCTAAGAGCTGCATGGTTATCTCACAGGATCCATCCAGTCTCCTGCTGTCACTGCCAGAACTAGTTTGTCATGTCTCAGTCTCATCTGCTTCCCCACCCCAAGGCTGTTCCTGTCACACTTGGTGTCCCCAAGTTCCAGCCTGCTGGCTACTCCTCACTGTGGTGTTGTCACATTGTGCTAGGACAAGGAAGCACTGACTGGAAATGTAACTCCAAGAAACAGAGAGATGCAGAGGCTTGCCTGGCAAGTGAAAAGCCTTCCCAGAGCTCCCTTTCCCACCATTTAAACGACTGGCATTTACAGATGTCATGGCCAAGAACCTGTTGTCTCAGAGTGTAAAAATGAATGCTTTTTGTCAGCTGGCTTGCAAAGCCCCAGTGCAGGTTGATCACCAGGAACTCTGCTCAGATGTGATTTTTGCATAAGGATAGTGAGCAGACTCTCTCATCCTCTGGCAGATGGGTGCCTCAGACCACTTCCCACTAAAGGCACTGGACTTAGATCCTGGCTGAAGTCCAGGAAGCATGTTCCTGCTCATGCTTATGGATATTGGCATGGTTAAACCACATCAAGGCTTGGACCAATGTGTTAATTGTGGTCAAGTGTGCAAGATGACCAAGAGAATCAGTCTTGGCATGGGAAGAAAACTGCTCTGAATTGCTCAAAGTGATGTCTTCAACTTTACCTGAATCAGCCTGTTTTCTTTCCAATGCCTCACTCCAAACCTGAGGCAAAAATAAACTCCAAGCCTTACGCATCAAGATTTCTTTTACACTTTCCTTGGATGCCATGAAGTAATTTCAATTTTTTGGTTGCCTTTGGGTTCAGCATAAGGAGAAGCAGTCCCACTTGGCATCTGTCAAAGCATTTCCCTCTGAGAGATCTGCAGGGCTCTTATCCAAAATTCTCTTCACACGTTTGCACAGCTCTGCACTTGTCCTTGCCTCCAAGAAATAATGATTGATTTAGGGGGCCAGCTCTGTGTTTAATTAAAGCCTACACTGCCCTCCTTTTTGCTATGCTGTCTTCCACATCCCAGAACTCTTTACAGAGTATAGTCGGCCTTGTAATTAAATTCTTCCATTCTGGGACCTTGTTTTTTACTACTAACCACTGGGTTTTCACCTTTAGAGCAAAGTTTTGCTATTCCACTCATGTCCTGGAGTACAGACTTCACCCTTCCCTGTCAAGGTTTCCTAACTTTCCTCCCCTGCCAATTTTCTGGCTCTGAAGACCCTCAATACATCAGTAGCCTTGGTACACTGCTCTTGCCTGGACACATGGGTGACATGCTTGTGATTTCATGGCCACAAACCCCATCTTTCCAGATATTCCTGTGCCTGGGGTCCCTGTAACTCCTCAAAATGCTTCTCTAGACCCTCAACAGCAGTCACAGCATTTCTAGTCTCATGTTTCTTGCAGAGGTCCTTGTTCTCAACGCTGCACTGCTGTGTCCTGCCTTGCTGCAGGGCACACCTGCAGCATTTCCCACAGATAAATGCATTTCTCAGCATCTGTTTAACAAAGGTGCGCTCACTGCTGTTCACGGAGTGCTGCTTCAGGAACGTTTCTCAATTTCACAGTGCTGATGTGGGTATGTGAAGGGGCACTCATTCTTACCCAAAGATTTGCTGGTTAGTAATCTTTTTTCCTTTGCCAAGCAGTTTATAAATTGTCTGTTTGTGTTATAAATAGACCATGAAACAACAAATTTGATATTAAGTGACGCTTTAAAGAGCTCTACATTTCAATGAAGACTTACAGTGGGTTTTCCAAATGAATATATTCATTATGGATAAATCTGAATGGTTGCATGCACTGAATACAAAAGGAAAGCAATTCAGCTTTAAGGATCCAATTTTTAATAGGTGTCCAAGTAATCCATGATATTCTGCCTTGAATAACTTGGGTTCTCAGAGGCAGACAGACATCTGTGGGGTAGATAAGCACGTGCTAAATGTCTGTATTTACATACCTTCCTCTGGCTCAAAGGTTCACCTGAAACACATCAGAGGAAGTTGGAGACTTAGGTGAAGGTTGCCTCAGGCTAATGCTGCCATCCTTCAAAGCCACCTCCATGAAGGGGTCTGAAAAAAGCAATTTTAATATGAAATCTTTATTAAAAATAGCATTTATGGCATTTCTGTATTATCAGGCTCCCTCACTGAGCACAATAAGTGTAACTTAATCCATTTTTCATCCACTTTTATCTTTCTCCTCTGTAATCTGGCTCATTTCTTCAGTGTGGGGAAAAATACAGAGAGTCAGTCTGCTTCACCTTCTCCTCTAAACATAGAATTGCTCTAATGCAGCAAAAAGAGCAAAGCCAATAATGGATGTAAGTATTGACACATTTAAAATGCATCAGAAATCCTTCCTCTTGAAGTATCTCATAGTTTTGAAAAACTAACTCTAAAAAATTATACTGTGTGGAAGACAATTTGGATTTTTCTGCCTTGACTTGCTAAATGGGGCCTTTCCTAATTGCAATGAGCACAGTTCAAATAATCTGAAAAAAACAATTTGATTAAAACAAAAAACTGGTTTCATTTCACTAATTTAAATGAAATATTTGAAGTGCCAAAAGCTTAAATAGGAGAATGCAGATTTAAATTAGCATAGATGCTATTAGTAATAGAATATAAATTTGCAAATCACTGACAATGAGGCTCATGCTTCATTATTAACTCAGCAGGATTTAGTCCAAAGTTGAACAACATTATTATATGTGTGTGCTCAACACACTGGCAACTTCAAGGTGTGATTTGAAAAACTGAATTGTCATAACATTTGTTAAAGGCAATGCTGTTTATAATTCTATCTTTTTAAGGGTGGCAGAAGAATCTTGAGTGACTCTTTTAGTTTTTCTATATTAATGATGACTGTTTCTCAACAGTAATGACTAAATCTTTTTATTTTTTTTTTCCTGGATAAAGTAATCCTAAAATACTTGGCAACTGTGAAGAATTATATGACTGAGATACCACCTTCTCTGGGACTTTGCTTCTGTAGTGACAGTAATTAATAATTATGAAGTCATTAGGATTAAATGGAAATGTCACACTGATGTTACTATTAATGAAGTAGGTTTTCCTAGAGGTGACAATGTGCCTCGCTTACAAACCAGTGTGCTGACAGCCACCACATATTTTTGTGGCAACTGGTGTGGTCCAAATTTTCTATGCTCCCAGGAACGGCAGCAACATGTGTTGGACTCATCTGGCTCCATAATCAGAACATGAATGTAATTACACACACACACACTGCTCTGACTCTGTACCCTCGAGGCTGCTGCCACTGTGCTTTCCCTGTGGCTTCTGGGCCAGCTCCTGCCTCATGCTGCTTCCCAGGCAGGGAGGGAATGAGTTTATACTGGGTTTATAATGGGTTTTGTCCATCCTGGAGCTGGAAACACTTCCTGTTCAGCCATAAGCAAAGGAAAAGTCTGGGTTTCTAAAATGCTCGTGTTGCAGTTTCCTAACTCTGCTTGTGCTCGTCATCCCTGCTCCCTCCCAAAAGCTGTGTATAAAAGCAGGCATTGGATTCAGGGTATTTAGGAATCTGATTTCTTGAGTTGATTGTAATTCTAATAGAGTTAATAATGTCCCTCAGAAAGCCAAATTACCCAACTAATTAATATACATTTATAGTGAGATAACATTGAAGCTGCCAGTCAGCAGCCAGTGATGCTGTATTTATTAAAAATGAACACAGTTGCTGCACTCCTCTGCTTGCCTTAAAGTGGTGGCTGGTTTAGTTTTGTTTTGTTTTAACTGCACAGCTTCTACTAATCTACTTCTCATTAACAGCACCAAGGCAAATCCTTTCTTTCTGCTTTGGCTGGCAGTTTCAGAACTGTCTGCACCTACAGTGTAAACAAATTTTGCCTTATTAATACCAGCTGCCTACCTCTTGTGCATCTGATTAATCTGCCTAAACTGTGGTGCTCAAGAAATACCTCTTGCCCTGGCATAATTACATTTCCAGATTAAATGTAATTTGATTTCACTGGCAGGGAATTACTTTTTGTGGCATGGGTGGATCTTGAGGAAGGTCTGGAAGAATCACCCAAGCTCCTCAATGAGCTACTCAGGGATTTTAAAGGTGGTCACCCTCTGCTGGGAAGGCAAGACACTAAAGAAAAGAACCAGCCCAGGTGTGTGGCTTGAGCAAGGAGAAAATGCAAGGGTGAAATTAGTGAAAAAAAAAAAATTGATGGGAGGATGGAGCCTTGCTTGGACAGCTGCTGCAGTCCCCATCATCCTTGAGTACTGCTCACATCTGACTTTGGTTTATGTCCATAGGATTATGAAGCTGTTGATACACATGAATGCTATTGCCTCTAGTAATAAGATGCTGAATTAGTAGTAAAATACTTAATCCTCTTCCACTGAATTTAATGCTGTGAGTACAGTGCAAGAGAAAACACAGACAAGTCTAAAATTCCTTGGAATTCAAATTCAGATATTGACTTTCTTTAAAGGCATCTATTTGACTTTCAGGGATTTCTGAGATCTGGAACACTTGTCAAAGGGGGGAAATTATTGTTTTCCTATTATGGCAATGGCATTAATGAGTGTCTTAATGTGGGTAGTTCATATAGTGGCTTCATTTAGGGCCATAATTTATCATTCTTAATTAGAAAATCATTGAGTTTATTTTCTATTTTTCTGACAAAACCTGATGGAACTTCTGATAAACCTGTCTTGAATCAGTTTGGTTTGATTTACTGTAAGAGTAATCATGATTAGTGGTGAAAGGGGAAGAGAATAAATAGCCTCTAAAAACTGCAGAAAAATACAGCAGATATGATAGTGGAGTCCCAGGCCCCAAATGGATTTTTACCCCTCGAGAAACACAGATTAATCTGGAAACAGTTGCAAAAGTGTTTTGAAATGAGGCTCTCGGCAATGAGATTGCAAAGCTGTTGATGTCATGGATACACTCTGATTTCTAGTGCATGTCTATCTGCTCTACAGGCTGCTTCCTCAGCTATTTTCAGACTACTTTCAATCCTCTCCTTTCTAGTAAGATTGTCTTTGCCATGGTGACTAATGACTTTTTCCTACGTTTGTCAAGGTTGATTTTTGTGCTGCCCTTCTGTCTCACTTCACCGAGTCTCCAGTGAGACACTGAAGGTTCCTTCTCACACTGAGAATTATTCCCCAGGCCTAGGATAATATGTGAGACACAGCTTCAAGCATTTCCACCTCTGACTGTGTCACCTGAAGGGAAACTTAACCTGCACCAGCAAATACAAAAATCCCTTTAGTCCCTGCACTTCTCCAGCAATTCACACCTGACTCCCACCCAGATAATTTAATCTGTAGAGGCTTCAGAACTCCATTTATCATCTCTCCCTCTTCTCATTTACAAGACAGCTAAAGTTATCTCCACCTCCTTCTGCCTGGGTCCCATTACCCCCTTAATCCATTTAAATCCTTCCATTATTTTTTTCCCTCTGCTAAATCCTCAGCTTCAAGGTCCTGTGTGCCACCCCTTAATGTTTCCAAGAATATTCAGCACTGAAGTACTGGAGTGGTTTTTGCCAAGACTGAGTAGAGCCTTGCTGACAGTTTATCTTTGGCTTTTTTTCTGCTGCTTATGACTAGGTAGCAAAATGGACTTTGGGCTTTTTTTCCAGTCTTCTTGCAGGTTCAGGATCTCACCTATAAGGAAGTGAATAATGATTGGACTCAATGATCTTAAAGGCCTTTTCCAACCTAAATGAATAAATCTGTGAATGGGTCTAACTGGTAAATTTGTTTAGTTGAATACAGCATGTCAACAATAGACTAGTTTTTGTTTAGGTTTTTTTTTTTTCCCAGAGGAACAGCATCATCCAATTCATCCTTTTTATTCTCTTAACCTGAACTCTATTTGTATTTTTTAGACCTTTTTTTTAATGAGAGTTGTTTCCAAGAGAAAGCTAAAGTAAGAAGATGTGTGTTGCTCTACATTTAAATATCCTTTAATCCTTTTGGGCAGCGTACTCCATAAAACAATCTCATAAACTCTCTGCTGCCTCAACCAGGCCTTTCCCTGCTCCCTCAGGTTCCATTTCAATTGTCTGCATCATAAGAAGGTCAAAAGGATTTTATGGAGATGACACACGCATGGGAACAGCCCGTACCCAAACCCTTTGATCTCGTGGGCTGGATTTTGACTTCAGTTTGGGTCTCCACAGTGTGCTAATGGCACAGAGAACAGGCACTGAAGGGTGCTGGGCAATGCAAGCTGGGAGGCAGATCAGCTCATGGGGAGCAGGAAGGAACTCAGGAGTGCACCACCGCGCTCAGTGCTGGTGAGGAGCTCTTTCAAAGCCACCATCCTGTTTGTTGTCCAGGTTCCCTGGCACTGACTGGGACAAACCAAATGTTACTGAAATCCAAACTCCTTTGGGAAAGTCTGCATCTGTCAATTCCGGGGAGTTTTTTGTCCATTACCGAAAAATAGGAAACTTGTGGAAGCTGTTGCTGTTATTGATATTACTGCTACTATTTTGGGTTGTAGTGACTTATGACATTTCACAGGAACAGCCAACAAATATCCAAACCTAGCATCTGCCCTGAATCAATTTTATGTACTTTGAATCTCTCCTGAGCTACTTTTACCTTCTGAAGTGTCAGTAAATCACATGGTCTATGTGTTTGGTGAGTGCAGAAATAACTAGTTTTCCCATTATGACACACCAAATTCAATTTTACTCCATCAACTCCTTTTGGTTTTTTTTTTTTTCCATGTGGGAAAATAGCAAGTGGAAAAGTTAGTTGCTTTGATGCAAGTATGTGTCTAAAGTTTTGAGTTATTTTGCTGTGTTGCATGAGGAAACATAATTTTATTCTTTCCTTTTCATTCCCTTCAGAAGGGATTTTTTTGGATTCCTAAAATCCATTAGAATAAACAGTCTGAATGATGAAAAACAGACTGAGTTTCTTATTTAGGGGAAGGGAATGAAATTCTGCTTATCAAATGACACTAATGACCAAACTAAATTCACTTCCACACAAAATGCACATGCTGTTTTTCAATCAACATTAATTTGTCTTTCTCATTCTATTTTCAAAGTCTAATGGGACATTTCTAAGGATCTATTTTAGCTGCCTCTTCTAGATTCAGAAGATCTGCAATTAATCTAAGAAAACTTTTCCAAAATATGCTCTAAAAATTCTTCATCTCACTATGTCTCATCTGTGTTTAGAAATGTGTTAGAAGGGGACTAATCAAGTGGTTTCATAGATGCAGTGAAACAGATTAAAAATCTTTTATATTTACCTCTGTTGATTACAATTTGTCATGAATAATTTTATTTTCTGAGTGTCTACAAGAATTTAGTGGCCTCAGCCTGGGAAAAAATATAGTTTATATTGCAATTTTTTTTTAGGATTATGCTGATTACTTGTATTTACTAACTTTGTGAGCACAAAACTAATTCTGCAAGCAATAATATTCACCTAGACATCGGTGGAGCGGTGGAAGATGCTGAAACAGTTTTGCAGGGGGCAAAGGCCAGAGCTGTCCTGTGAGGAATTTTGCCAGCAAGGGACACCAGGACAGCTCTGAACTTGCTCCTTCTGCTCCTGGCTCCTCCAGTGCTCCCACTGAGCTCCTGTGGGTGTTCTGTGCTCCTTGAGCCTCCTTGTAAGAAAGGAGGATCTGTATTTGCTATTTTGAGCATGCCTAATGCTAAGGAACAAAGATGGGCATGATTGCATTCCGTATTATTTTCCACAGTGCTGGTAAGTCTGGAAGCTGAGCTTGTAGATAAGGCCAAATTTGCATTTGATAGTTGTAACACCCTTACAGGTACAGCGATGGAAGGCAGAGCGCTGCCCTGGCTCCACAGGACAGGGGCTGTGAGAGGGAAGTTGGACTAAAAGGACAGGCCAGATGAAATCCTGCCATTTTCTCACTTTTGGAGCAATGATTTGCAGAGCCCCCCCAAAACTGAGCAGAAGGGCAGCAGTCAGTGCTAAGTTATCTGGGCAGCCTGCCTGCCTGCCTAAGGATTGACGCAGCGTGTCTAAAACACACGAATTCACAAAAACCATGAAACTCTTGAGCCAGGGTAAACTAGATGGAGAGAAAATGTGTTAAAGTGACTCATTATAGTATCACAGTGTGCATGCTCACATAAAAGCTTCTGAGCTACTACAGGCCTAGGGCAGAAGTTTGTAAGAGCTTATACAGCAAAAAGTATTTTGGTTATTTATTGCTCCTGCTTTAGCCTGAAGAGTTCATGCTGATTCAATAACACATCAGTCAAACTTAGCTGGTTGGAGCAAGTTTATGCCTATCTTGTGTTTCTGAAGTGGTACAAAATATTTTGGCAAACCTTACTTTAGATTGCCGTTTGACCAGGCATAAGAAAGGAGATGGGAAAGATTTACTATTTTTATTGGGCTGATGGAGAAACAGAAGCAGGTAAGGTGGCATGAGTTGCTCAAGATCACAGAGCAGGTCAGGGCAAGTGTTCACACACTGCCTGTAACACAGACGGATGAAAACACTGAGATTATGTGAGAAATATACATTATATATATATTACGTTATTTGTACGCAAAACTTACCAAAGTTCACAGCTCACTCATATGGTGCCTAAAGCAAACGTTTTGTTAGGTTTCTCTAGGTTTATACAGAATCTTGTGCCAGCATAAGGTCTTTCGTTATTGTAGTTATTTTGAATATGCACATGAGAATCAGTTGCCTAAGAAAGCAACAGTTTCTTTCACACCTGGTCTGAGAATGTTACTGAATATACTTCTGGACCAACTGACATAAAAAGTCACTTTCAGGATTTAGTTTTCTCTTTTGACTTACTGCTATGGATTTTTTTCTTTCTGCTCTGCAGACATTTTCATGCCATCAACTTAATGGCATCTAAATTCTTCCCTTCCCAAGGAACAGACAATTATATTTTCATCCAACAGGGCAACTTATCAACTGCAGCACCTGTTTTCAAGAAAATCATTGCTTTAGTGTTAATTTTGGCTGGCCTTGTGCATTGTCAACTGTTATTAAATGGAATGGTGATGTTATACCACAACTCCTATTGCACAAATATTGGGTAATGTGTTACTTCAACGTAGGAGGAAGCTGAAGCAGATTCATGTTCCTGTACACACAGAATTATTTGAAATTAGAATGACACAGAATGGAAAGATCACAGCACTCCAGAACACTACACCAACATGCATTTCTTG
The DNA here is from genome assembly GCA_013397155.1 of Irena cyanogastra. Taxonomy (NCBI): domain Eukaryota; kingdom Metazoa; phylum Chordata; class Aves; order Passeriformes; family Irenidae; genus Irena; species Irena cyanogastra. The sequence continues at coordinate 901,816 of VWZV01010134.1, forward strand.
GATACTAAAAGCAGTTGTTTGGCATTTTTTTGATATTTTTTTTTTTGTGTAGCTGGCTAGTAATGGCGATGCATTTTGCAGACACCCAGCTAAACCCTTGCCCAGAAAGTCTCAGAGGTTGAGCATCAATTATTAATCAGAAGACTCCTATCTTCCTAGTTCTGTGATGATGCATATTTGTGTGTGTATAAATATTACACATATTTATAAAAAAGGTGCTGCAGCAAATCTTTAAAGCCAATGCCTGGGTTTTGCTCAAGAGGCATAAAAAGTGCCTCCAAGCCTACTGACTAAATTTAGTGTGCAATCCCAGCGCTGCAATGGGAGGACAGTGAGCAAGGAAAAAGCTATTCCTGAAGGAATTCAGAGCATTTAGACTGATCCCCTGTTTCGAACAGTCACCTGGTAGAGTGTTTTCCTTGACAGCATAGCAGTGAAGAGCAACTGTACCAACAAGATGACAGTAACACACAGTACAAGACATAAACACAGTTATAACTACATGTGATACAAATTATATTTTCCAGGCATGGAAATACACTCAAAAGACCTGCTATATCTTAGTTCTGTTATTAAGCTGCAAAATGAACATCCACCACTGCTGGGTATTCAATGCACACCTGGATTTGTACAGAGGATGAGGATATGTGGATGCAAACCTCCTGCTTTCCCTTTTCTGTGGCTACAGGACAGACCCTGGACCCCATGTATCGAGGAACAGAAAATTGCCTTTTCTAACCCAAAGCACAATAGCCATTTCTCAAACAAAATGCAACTAATTATGTTGTAGTGGCAGTTCTGTAATGACCTAGAAATGAATGCTGTCAGCCTGGAAATGGGAACTATTTCCTTTTCAGGGAAAATACAGAGAATACAGCTCCCTCCTCTCCTGGCCAACTGTTCCAGCCACCACATGATCCTATCCCAGGTCTTTTGTTTAATTTTGCTTCAACTTAGTCATTCTTGCATCCTTTGTTCACAGAGCTCCAGTTTCAATAGATGGGACAGATAGTACTCCTACCCAAATTACCTGGTAATGAGGAAGGGTGAGGAAAGAGCTGAAAGGAACTATTATGCTTCCTGGCTATTTTCTTATGTAAGAGAACGCTATTACCTTCATCTATTGAAAATCGAAATTGGGAGTGCAAGTCCCTGATAAGTAGGAAAAAAAGAAAAAAAAAACCAACAAAACCAACCTGCATTATGCTCCTCTTTAAAAAAGACAAGAAAGAACAAGATGGTCAGCCTCGACTCAGTTCCTGAGGAGCTCAGGATGCACATCCTCTTGGAGTCCATTCCCAAGTATGTGACTAAGTGACCAGCTGACTCTTGAAGGATCTAATAATTGTGAATAAGAACTAACCAGCCCTTTCTGAGGCCTTTGGCATCCATCCTGGATGGCTCCATCATTTAAGAGCTGAGGGAGTCTGACTCTGGGGCAATGGATCAGAGACTGGCTGTGGGTGCCAGACTGGACACGGGCCACTCACCAACAGGACTTCCAGGTGATTTTGTGGAGGCATCTTACATGATACTGAGAGCCCCAGGATTAAAGTGTGTCTCAGCCTAGACAGATTTTAGGACTAAGACCTGAAACATCAGTATCAGAGGAATACTTCTGCCTGAATACTTCATGTGATAAGATTTCCACTATTTGCTTGGGAAATTATGAACTTTTTTATGTTTATATTCCTGTGTTATCCTAAGTCTGCACTATCTTTATTTACCATCAACCTCACTAATTTTACCTGTCAGAGAATGAAAGCATCTGAATTAAAAGACAATGATGCATGAAAATCAGTAACTCCAAAGTTACAAAAGTAGCTTAAATGACTACTCCATGTTTAAGCAGATAATCATGCCTCAGGCCCACCCTTGCAAAACATTTATTTCTGGATGTGAATCACTGCCTGCCCAAAGCTCTACCCAAGACATGAGGAGCTTGCAGGGATTTGCAGCCCCGGCTCCGAGCTGGCTGGGATGTGCGTGCACTGAAGACTTCTTAACCTTACAACTTTTTGTGCAATCTTTTCACTCAAAGTTTCTTCTCTTTTTAGCCTTAACCGGCTAAACACAAAATCATACCGAAAACCATGCATGACACAAACATCCCATCATTTAAAATCAGGTGCCTCAGTGTGGCTCAGATTAACCACAAAGGTGTTCCCACAGCTTCAGACCACTGAAACAAAAAGTATAGAGTGTTTTTGAGGTTTTTTTTTATTTTCCAGATAGGAAATTTTGCTGTGTTTCATCTTCTTTTAGGCCTTATCTGCCAGCCTTGCAGCCTGCAAGGCTGCGGCCAATTAGATCATGGCTTGTTTGCTATCTGTGTCAAACTAAGTTATACAAAACCACAAAAATAAGGTTTGGTTCTTCTCCTGATACTGTCTCATTAACTACAAGGTTGCACAATTGTATCAGAAATATCTGACCCTCAGCTATAATAATTCACCAGGATGATGTCATCTGAGCTGTCACCTTAGGTATAGGAGGTACTACACAAATAATCTTGATAACAAAATGCCTCCCTTGCTTTTGAAGGTTGACTTCAGGGTCTTAGTTTCTTGTGTACTGATGAAAGATCGTGGCGGCGCCTCTTCATGACAACCTTGGCTTTTTAACCCTTTGAACTTATTTTTAGGGTTTTTCCTTTTTTCCACCAAAAAAAAAGGGATTTACCATTGAAAGTGTTTATGTGCTGTTGGTTCCTAGTAGTAATTTGAGGGGAGGGCCAGTGCAAGGCCATTCACCTTTAGCTGGTACACAGAAAGTCTTTGAAAGGTCATGCTTTGGACCTTGCAAGATTTTTTTTCCAACTTCTGTGCCTCTCTCCCTTCCCCTCTCCTTCTCCCATTTATAACTCCAGCAAGTATTTCACATTCCAGATATCAGCTGTAGGAGTGACATCCTGAAGGGAAACCCAGATCAGATGCAGTGCCCAGGAGTTAGTTTTAGGGGGTTAATTATTTTGTGTCCTCTGTACCATGCTAAAATCAAATTATTGTCATCTGGTTTAGGATTTATGTATTAGCATGGAAAGGTTAAGTATTTTCACAGTTATTATCTATAACTCCATCATGCGTACAGTTAAATATCTGATTTTAGCAAACCATGCTGTTATTCCACCTGCTTCACTATATTCACACCAGATGTTGTGAAATCTGACAGAGCCTTTTCATCTAAATTGGGTTTTCACTTGTGTCTTGGTCATCAGAAAGGCAGAATTTGCACTTTACCCTGCATCTCATCATTGTCTAATTTCTTTTTTTTTCTTCCTTGGGTTACCTACCAGTCTAATTCTTCTGCCAAGACCTGGTTCATAACGTGTTGAATCTGCAATCATTTCTTGTAGGTTTTTTACCTTTTTTCCTCTCTGTCAGCTTCTGTGTTTTCTCCAGCCTGCTCAGCAATCCCATCACTCCAACCATTATCTGTCTCTATCCCTTCACTGTTAAAAGAAAAAAAAATGAAAAAAGAAAATATTTTAGAGTTCAAAGTCTCTTGAACTTGTATTGGCATTGGTTTTGGACGTCTTCAGTTTCCACAACATTTCGAAATGGAAGGGTGGTGCAGCTAGGAAGAAAAAAAAAACAAGCCTAGAGAAGATTATTTTGCCTAAAGTGTAGGGTTAAAAAAACTCAAGCAAGTCAGAAAGCTTAAAAAAAACCCAAACAAAACAACCACACAACATTTTCTCACTACTAATCTTATTTCTGTTTCTCCCCCACTCCCAATTGCTCTGCGAATTTGTAATTCACTGCTTCCAAAGGTTTTTCAAACTTGTTCTACTGGTTTTCAGAAGCAGACAGACTTGTTTTCCTAAGCTCTTCAGTACACCAACTGAACTTATTTAATTTTTAATTTTGCTTCTGCAAAGAACCCCAGGACACTCCTTGAAGGGCCCTAAACCAATCAGTCCGTTGTATCCTATGGATATATTCCGTGTGTACTCCACAATGCTGGAATTACCTGGTGTGTACCAAACCATACAGAGCCGTGCTAAAATGAAGGCACTGTTTAGCAACCGTGAAGACCTTGATCCTTGATGGAAAAGTGCCTTATCCTAACTAATGCAGCCAGCTGCAAGGGGAGCAAATTTTAGTGAAAATCCTTCCCTTGCCCTGTCACAGACAAAATAAAGGAGGAGAGCTTTGTTGTCGTGGGTGGAAGGGGCTTCACAAGGGCCTCGTAAAGGTGTCCTGGAGCAAGATTCACTTTGTTTTCTTCCATATCCAAGTTGTCTGGCAGAAGTTCTACCCTGGTTTCTTCCATATTAAGGTCCCTGGTTGGAAAGGTTATGTAGGGATCCACAAAGCTCAGGATTTAATGTAGTCTACGGGAAGGATGTGGGATTCCCCTTGGAGCTCTCAGTCTTGGAAACATGGGTTTTGGATCTGTGTAAACCCAGAAGAAAGGTGGGGAAGGTGGAAAAGGTTCAGAAGCGCTACTACGCTTTGGGGAGGCTGTCAGGGTTAATAACGGGAGTTCTGCCTGAAACGGGCCAGTTCGGGGCACAAGAAGAAAAGGCAATGAGCAGATCAAGCTCTCAGGTCTGCTCTGGTTCAGAAGGACGACTCAAACCAGGCGTTAGTGCGAGGGCCCGTGCCAGCCCCGCGGCAAGGAGCGCTCGCCTCCAGCCAGGACCTTTCCGGCCCGAGTTCGGCCGCCACGGAGCGGGGCCGGGCCGGCGCCTGGGGCCCGCGCGGGA
>VWZV01010134.1:906756-995553 GCA_013397155.1 Irena cyanogastra
GGCGGGAGGAGGCCCCTGCCCGGGCGGGGCTGACACCGGTCCCGGGGCTGGGGGTTCCCCGCCGGGCGCGGAGCGGGTGCCCGGCTCCCCGGGCTGAGCCGGGTGTGAGCGGGGCTGAGGGCGGCGGGCGCGGGGCGTGCGGCGCCGCGCCGGGGGCAGAGGCAGAGGAAGGGCTGGGCGCTCCCCGGCCGCTCGGGGGTTTCCCCAGAGGGAGGTGGTCGCGCTGCCGGGCGGCTCCGAGCCGTGCCTGCCGGGCTGGAGGGCGCGGGGCTGAAGCCCAGCCCGGGCTCAGGCGCGGCTCGGGGGGCGCGGGTGGCGCGCAGGGCACGGGGCGGTGGCGGGGGTGTCACGCCGTGACCCCGGGGCTGCCGGGCGCCGCTGCCGCGAACAAAGAAGCGTGCGGGGAGCAGCGCTGCCCTGCAACGCGAACTCCCGAGAACGCCCGCAGCCGGCAGGAGGAGAATGGGGTGAGGAGAGGATTCGGTGATGAAGCCTCGCTAGGAGGAATGTTTCTAGGATGGAAGGATGCATTCAGTTCTCCTCGGGAGAAAATGCAAGACTTGCTGTGGTTTCGAGGCCACTGTCATATGTGCTCATTGTTTATTGTTGGGTTTTTGGTTTTGTTTTTTTTTTTTTGCGTGTGGCTACTCACACCTCGTAACAACGAATTTTCTTTAAAACGGCTCTCTTGATTAATTCAACAGTATTAGCAAGGATAAGGAATACGAGCCCTTGACTTTGGTCTTTGTTGTCTGCGTTTGCAGCTGACTGAATTATGACTTGCGTGTAGGGTTAAAAGTGCTGTCTCCTTTATTTCAGAGCTCTAGGGGAAGATGTTGTCTCTTCTGACATCTTGCAATTGAGATACCTGAGAACAGGTTCAGTAAGAATCAAGTTCCTGAAGAAGACACAACACATGTATTGAAATAAGAAGCTGTAAACATTTTTTTGCCCCCCTGTTGCCTGTACTGCATAAGAAACCGTAATGTGAAGCACTTCTCGGACACTCTCCCAGATGTATGAAGTCTGCAAAGCTCGCTGGCCAGACTGGCTGCTTTAGTCAGTGGTACTTGCCACGTTTGTGGTGTGTATGTTGTACTCTGAGGAGAAATCACTTTTTTTATGAAATTCCCAGAAGGAACATTTTATTACGGACAGCTTTTTCTGTATGTATACCCAGAGAGATTAATGCCTAGAGTTGAAAGGCATTTAGTATACACTGCAAAGTTGGCTTTCCCTCAGCTTTTCCAGATGTATTGTCTCCCCTGTACGCTGGGAACGCACACAGCTGCCTGAACCACAGATGCAGCCATGGAGCTGCGTGAACTTGTGAGCCACACCAGAAGTCTTGCCGAGGGCTGGTCCCAGCCGCCGCTGCACGATGTCAGCTGAGCTGTGAGTGTGCCATGCCGATCCCAGCGCAGCGCACAGATGGAGTGACACCCTTCCTGCAGAGGAGAGGCTGCTGACTTGTGCCAGCAGGGGTGACCGGTTGCTGTCACCTCCGCCAGGTTCTGCGCACACGAGTGTCCTGTGCCGGGTGAGCGCGCGTCTCCCGCTCCTGAGATGCTGAAGATGTGCCGTGGCTTATGACCCATACGAGAGAAGAAGCTTCATAAAATGGCTCAGACCAGCTTGCTGCAGGGAAAGCAGTTTTACTGTAGGGAGTGGGTTTTCCACAAGCTTCAGCACTGCCTCCAGGAGAAAGCGAGCTGCGGCGGCAGTGCTGCCAACAAACCATCTCTTGTAGCCAATGCTGGGAATAACACCGGTGTTGTCTCTGGGAAAGGAGCTGCCTGGGGCGTGTTGTTGGTAGGAGGGCCCGGTAGTGGGAAGACAGCCCTGTGCACTGAGCTGCTGTGGCCGAGCTCACCTGCAAACCTGCAGAGAGGCTTACATCGCCAGGCCCTGGCCTTCCATTTCTGCAGGGCCCAGGACTCTGACACGCTCTGTGTCGGGGGCTTTATTCGAGGTTTAGTCACACAGATATGCCGCAGTGGACTGATCCAGGGATATGAGGACAAACTAAGAGATCCTGCTATTCAAAGTCTCTTGCAGCCTGGGGAATGTGAGAGGAACCCTGCTGAAGCATTTAAAAGGTAAAAACAAATTTAAAAAAAAACCCAAAACAGCCCCATTGAAAATAAACACAAAATAAAACAAAGAGAAATCTGCTGTTTAGGTCTTCCTTCCAGTGAGCCTAAGATGCAGATAGTTTAAAACATGTTTGTTTCATGGCTTGTTATCTCTGTCAGAGCCTGCAGACTTACCAAGGAAAAATCTAACTTTGTCGTTACAGCTGTCATAAATAATTATTTACTTTTAAAACTAAGTTTATTATTAATAGTGAATTTATTTACATTTGTCTGTATACCCTCAGATGCAACCGAGTGTTTTGGAAAGAACTTGAAAGTAATTGACTTCAGAATGGAAAATATCTAGTCCATGGTCTCTATGTGCCATAAACACAGGGCAGTTGTCCTTCACACACCTGAAGCAGACCTTACAGAACCCGTGGAAAAGCTTCCAATAACATGCTCTGTCTAAGAGGAAACTGGGCTAATGGATCTCTGTGTCTGATCCAGCACATCAGTTTTATCTTTGTCTAAAAATATGTGGTAGGAAAATGGCAATTAATTCCTTATGTTACTTCTCACAATATGCACAGATTGTGTCAAATCTTTATTGCTACTTCTTCTCTAAGTACTTCAAAGTGTTGATGGGATCAGAAATTGATCAAGAAATTGATCACATTGCCCCTTAAGAGGTTTGTCAGCTATCTAAGCTGAATGGAAAAGAAATAGATTTTTTTTTTATTAGTGTTCCCTAAAAAAATATAGTCTCCTGAGTATGTCACTGATAATTCTGTTTCTGTGAGGATAAGGGTATATGAAAGGATAAATTACATGTATGTAAGTGTATATCCATAGATGAACCATGTGCAGTCTTGAGCATAGCCTGTGTCAGCATGTGTCTCTTGATCTTTATTGCTTTGGGTCACAATGAAGGAAAATTCATGAAGGATAAGGCTTGTCTTCATCCATAGAGCTTCAGTTGAATGTGTTGCCAGTATAAAACTTCTCTAGAATATTGATTAAGCTGAAAAATATTTTTGGTACTGTGTAGTGGTGTACCTTTTGTGGCACTTCAGGGTTTATTACTTGTTTCCAGTATAAAATTCTTCTCCTCTAGTTTTTATTTCCTGGCTGCTAGGGTTGTGGAGACGAGTACTGGGACTGGAGTGTAGTGCTTGCTCTCATTGCCATGGTGGTGTGAAAGAGCCTTCTAGTTCTGATGGCTGTTGTGTCCTTGCCTGCTGAATAAACAGGATGCATGCCTACATTGTTCTCAGTGTAGTGTCTTAAAACAAATAGTCTAAACCGAGACTAGTTCTGGATTTTTTGTTTGCTGCTAAGTAAATATGCAACTTCTAACAGCTATTAGGGGTCCTAATTTCAGAGGTATTAAGCCCTCTTAAATTCTAATGAATAAAAACTGGGTGCAATTAAGTGTCTATAAATGGAATAGCTGACTGGCCATCTAGCTTCAGGCAGTCTTTTAAAATCATGAAAGTGGATTAATCTGGTGCATAAGAGCCTGTTTATGTTTAAATGTCTATTACAGGGAAATCTGACTAATTTAGTACAGGCAAGTTCTCAGTAAGAGCTGGAATCCTCCCTCCGTTCTAAAAGTGATTGCCTTACTGCACAGAACAGGAGCTAGGTAAATGTCTTTAGACAAAAATACAACCTGGAAATATAAAATATAAGACATATTTGTTTAGACTGATTTTTATAAACATAGGGTTTAATGATGGGCTGTTTTGAGTAGGTCAATATACACAGTTCTTGGTTTTGTACTGGAAAAATAAAATAGGCACAACATCCAGCAGTAGTCTTCTCAAATTTTGCAGCAGTGATTGTGAACTCCTGTTATTACACTAAAAATACTTACAGAGTAGTATAGCAGCTTTGGTCGAGGAGATTTTTGATTTTGCCCTTCATGTATTCCCTTGCTTCCACTTATCCTGATCTCCAGCTCTCAAAAGCAGCTGTGGTGGATGGTGTCCATTCTCCTGTTTCAGATTTAAGGGAGATGAGGTGTTGGAGACAAGGTGCTGTGCTGGGAGTATAAGTTTTCAGCACTGTGGCAGGGGAGCAGGAGGTGGCTGTTGACAGCAGCACCGGGAGCTTGTTCTGCTGGGTGATACAATCTGTGTCCACAAACAAGAGGCACTTGGCCACCCCCTTCCCACCATCAGACACCTCAGCCATTTGTGTGATTGAACCTTTGCTACTGTATAAACCCTGGAAGGAATGTTTTAACAAAATTGTGATTGGGGATGTTCTGTGGTTTCTAAGACTTGCCACTGAGCACTTGAGTCCTCTGCTCCGGTGTGTTTGGAGTTTATGTTAAGTGAAGGTTGTTGTAATGTGAAATGAGTTCTAGGAAGACTTAGCAGTCAGATGATTGCATTTCCCGTTGTGTAAAGGCACTGAGGAAGCACAAAGTGCTTGTCTCAGTGCTCCATCGATTTTTGCCTTATTTTGGTTTATTCAGTAGAAGAGGAGAAATATTTTTCTCTAAAGACACTGTCAAATTTTTCCTCTGCTTTTCACAGCTGCTCCAGACCCAGCCTGTGTTCATGGCCTAAAATGGAAAGACTTCTCTTCATAAGTGCTAAACAAGATGATACCACTCTATTTTTGTGCTAATTGTCCTGGAAATACTGAGAAAGAAAAGCTTCTTAATGTCTTGTAACATGCTAGTTTATAAACAGTGTAAAGTTTGTTAGTTAAAATGGTGACATGTTTTTCTGAAGGATGTTTCTTAAACAGATTTTTAGCAGTCCTGGTGGTCATAGTGATACACGTGCAAGTGATGACCCTCAGAGTTAAGATGTTTCCCACGCTGTTTAAATGTCTCATCTTAAAAACTTCTTATGCATTTATAAGCTTTAAATGCCCTCAAAATTCTTTCAGGGGCAGATCTTGAAATTTTGAAGAACCAGAAGGGCTGAATTGTACAAATGTATTTAGTGTTTTGCTTTTGTTGCTGCACTGACAGCTGAGAGAAAGAACAGCTACTTACAGCACTTTTCTTATCAGGCACTCAGTGCTGGAGCAGAAAGCAGCTTAAAATGTGAGGGAGAGTGCTGAACCCTCGCACTCAAATTTTCAGTGAAAGTAAAGCAGAAGGGAAGGAAAAGATGTTACAGACACCAGAAGTTAAGAAATGATGTGATAAGCAAAGAATTTAATCCAAAAAGTTCATTAGGCTCTTCTTCTCTATTGATACAGAAAAGTTAAATTCTGAATAACCCAAATTTTGCAATGCTATCTCTGGGGTTGTTTTGGTTTTGCTGCAGCAAGTTTATGCTTCCAGTGATTTGGAAAGAATACACTTATCCAAGGCCATGAAGGCATAGAGCAACTCTGATATAAACCATGGATAATGCTGAAATTTATGTAAACTAGGCTGTAGAAAGGCATTTCCTTTGTGTTCCTGGTTTATGTTTTTCAGACAGAGGAGATGACATTAAACACCTTCAGACAGTAGGGAAAGGCATATAATTCCCATGTGTTGTGCTGCACTTGGGATTACTGGTGGGAGGCAGAGCTTGCTTCATTCACAGCCCAGAAAGTGTCTGTCACTAGAAGTGTGGGCACAGTTTACCCTGCAGAGTTGATTCTTTTTTGCAGCCATTGGTCTTGGGTTTGAAAGATAGCCAAGACCAAAACTCCTGGGATGGAGAATTTGGAGGTGGAAAGTCTTAAATAACATCATGTTTTCAAACTTCCACCGAACTCACCTTTGGTGTCTGTTGGTCTGGTACAAACTTAAACCAAACTTTGAATTTTGCTTGGGTGTGATGCTGCTGCACCCAATTAATCATCAAAGACTGGTGAATTTCCACATCTCCCAGCAGGTTGGTGCAGGTGGAGCTGCTTTGCTCTTGTTCACAGGTGAAGTTTCTTTCCAGCTTCTGAGCGTCTTTTCGGGGAACTTCAAATCTTGTGAGACTTTTCACATCCTTATTTCTCACATACTGAACTTGGGTCAATGATGTCCGAGTGGTTTTTTTTGCTTGTGAAGTATCCTAACTTTTTATTACTAAATCATTTATCATCCAACTACTTTAATGTAAGAGGGTCTAAGTGATTTTTACTGGGAAAAAGAATGAAGCTGTGAATTCAAGTTTCCACATATTGCATTGCTAAAGTTGCATTCTCATGCAAGTAGATGTCACTGATCAGCAGAGACCAAAAAAACCCAGAAATTTAAAAGAGATAAAGCCACAAAACCAAACCAGAAAGAGCTGATGAACAAATCTATTACTGTCTAAGAACTTCATGGAAGTTTTCTCAAGCTGATGTTACATCCTCTTTACCAAACGTGAGTATAGGGAAGCTGTACCCCAGAGCTTAAGTATCCTTTTGTTTTTTTTTTTCCCAAGAAAGGACATCAGCTTCTATGCATGTTGGTGCTAAATTCAGTGCAGTGGTTCCTTTTGAAGATTCCCAAACTATCACAGCTTTTCTTCTGTTTCTAACTCCTGATCTTTGTGTGTACAACAGATTTGCCTTGTATTTAACGTGACTAATAATGTTAAGTGGTGTAAAAAGCCAAACAGTTTTATAGTTCTCTAGAATATGCAAATACGTATTGACTTGAGTGTAAGAGGTGTGAGAGGTCATGTAAGGTTCTCTCCTGACTGCAGGTTTGAAGCAGGGGTTTATGCTGATTAAGTTTGCAAGCCTTGTATGAGCTGTGTGAGTGCAGCAGGTCTTGTGCCAATTGCTGTTATCTATGTAAAGTTACTTCTGCCTGCTTGGAGAACTCCAAAGGATTGAGCCTCTGGTGTTCAATGTAATGGAAACCTCATAAGGGGCAGAATTCAGAGGAAAAACCCCGGAGTGTCTGCCAGTGCTAACAAGCATTTCCTGCACCTGTATTGCCTTTCCATGTTACTAAGTTATTTTTCTTTTTCTTCCCTCTTCCCGCAAGAGTCGTGTATCATCACAAAGTTGCAAGTTGTAGGTGATACAGTTTTTACTCCTATCTAAATGATATGGGGTAACAAGTTCCATTTCAAGTTCTGGATTCTTTGTCTGACAATGTAGGAAAACAGTGTTTTGTTCAGCAAGCCTTCTGTGACTTTTGTCCAGGGACTTTTAATATGCAGTACTGAAATGCATTTATCCTGCTTAGATGAAGGAAAAGATTTAGACATTGAGTTGTAAATGATGACAGATGAAGTGTGAAGAAGCTGTTCATTTTTAGAACTCCTTGTACCATCTTTGAAGTCAGTAATATAATTAAAATTATAATGGATTGTGTAGGCTTTATTGAGCAATTAACTAGTGAGCTTTTTGCTGGTTTGGAGTAGCCTATTCTTAATTGCAAACTTCTGAATGCATTTGGAGTGAATCTGAGTTGAATTAGGAGTATCCTGATTTTAATGGGTTTTGATATTGCACCCTACAAACTTGGGAGTTTTCCTTGCTAGTGAATTAACCCTGGCATGTGCTTCTACTGCAGTTTGCAGCACCCAAGTTCCAAGTCTGCTGTGAAAAGGTGGGAGGCAGCACATTGGAGACAGGTAAAGATACCTGAGCTTGGGCTACTGGAAACCCAAAAGCTGCTGGGATTGCTATCAATTTACTCTAGAAGACATTAGTAATTCAGTGTGAATCTTTCATAGATGATAAATGACTCAGTTTTTCTCACCCAGGTCTCAGACTGTCTGGGAGTGATCTACCTCTCTTTCTCTACTCTACTTCCTTCTGGGAAGGGCTGCTACAGAGCCTTTCCCTCTGCTTCCAGAGCTTCAGTACAATCCTGGGAGCTGTAGCTCTCCAGTGGTTGCAAGAAGGGTGTGAGTATATAGATTTTGTCAGACTCTCTTAATTTCATAGAGCTATAAATGGTAGAAACAAAGGCAAGAATTAACTGTATCCTGTTTCATGCAAAGAAGGATCTGAATGAATAATAAATTAATTTACAAGACCCTTTAAAGAAGTAAGTTGTTAAACCTCCAGTGTGTTTGGTATGCATTTATCACATGTAAATTTCAGATGTGCAATTGACTGATTTGAACCTTGAGAAGTTTGGAAAGGGAGCTCAGAAAAATCAAGTCCAGCATCTCCTTCACCAGACAGAAAAAACTGAAGGTGCTGGCTTCATCTGCTCTTATGCTCCACTGTTCTTCTAGAAAAGAAAACACATATGTTACCCTGAGTTGTTTTTTTCTTGATATAATCTAAGTTTTTACTACTTAGGGTGTTCTCCAGAGACATGGTGAATAAATTCTTTCTTTCCTTTTTGGGACAGCTTTTTACATCTTTGAATACAGCTTTATTCTCTTTCATCTCAACCTGAAATTAAACAATTCATTTTGTTAGTGTGTCCTCAGAGGTCACACCTAGGAATGTGGCATTAAAAAATCCCTTACCTAAATAAAAAGGTTCAGTTTCTGAAGGGAATTTTTCTTACCAACGTTTTAGATGTGTAAATAGGCAACATTCTACTTTGGTACTTTCCCAGATTTTTGTCCATTCCTACATGGTTCACTTATGCTTGACTAGAATCCTGAAGCTAGTTGGACCTTAGCCCAGAAGAGCTTGATCTGATAGAAGATTGTTTTAAACTGAAAACTCCTACTAACAGGAGAATTCAATCTCATTACAGTTAAAATCAAGTTGTTTTGTTCATCTGTGATTTATTTAATACTCAAAAATGATGGAGGTAAGATACCAACTGAAAATCATAGCTATTTATGGGTGAGATGAGAAACTATTTCTGTAAGAGCGTGGTACTAGAGGGTTAAAAAGAACCTGCCAACTCAGCCTGTCTTTCCAGTGGAGTTGCAGAAGGTAGATTTGCTTTTGTGAGAGCATCTTGAATTTGCTGGAGCTTCTGAGTATTTATGTGTAACTGGGCCTTTAGACTTTTAACTGGTGCTGGGTCTCATAGAAAATTCTGTGTTCTGGTGTTCTTCAGACCATTAGAACCTTTCAGCATCGCCTGAAGGTTAAGTACTTTGTGGCATGTTTCTCTTTAGGCTTTTCCCTTAAATCTGTGGAGTTAACGGGTCACATAGCAGCAGTCAGTGTTTCTGCAAGAGCAAGCTGTATGTTCCTCTTTCATTGTATGGAAGCACAGCCTACAGACTGAACATAATACCGTTTAAGGTTTTAACCTTTTCAGATTAAATTACCATAAGAAAGTTTCCTTGAGGCATTTTAATAATGACAACTTACATAGACCTTTTTGTCTTCTACTTCTATAGGCATTAACATTTTGGCTTTAATCAATGTGGCTCAGACTTAAACCTTACAGGTTTTCCTATAAGCTGTTTAGTTAGATGGACCTTCATAGTAATTCTTACTTGTTAATTATTTCCCTTCCCTTCAGTTTTCCGTGCACATGTTCATAGCTTGTGCAAGGGTTTAGGTTTCTTTTCCTGTCTTCTTTTTCAATGAAAAAAAATGAAAAGGATTTGATAGATTGTGAAGTAGAAAGGATGTAGTGTGTCTTATATACTGGGAGAAGATAGCATTGAAATATTGCCTCCTGAAAGCAATGACTTGAAGAGGTTTCAGTTTCTTGCATGTGATGATGTGTACAATACACTGGGAATGGTGAGAAATTGTCTGTCTTTGTCCAGGAGCAGGAGACACTTTGTGATTGAGGAATGACTGCTAAAAAAGAAATAATCAGGCAAAAAAGGCAAGAAAATAATTACTTTGAACCAGGGGTTGAGTTGTACAGAGGTGTTCAAAGGTGTTGCAGAGGAGGTGCTGGAATGAATGGAGGTGGGTAGGTTCCTGGTCTGCTTGTTGGCATCAAAATGTGAGAAGATAGCATGGGAAAAGAACTGAAAATGAGATCAGGAAAAGCAGGCAACTGAGGAAATTTACATAATGAAGAAATAAAAGTGGCAAAATAATTGCTATCAAATTCCTCTCTCTGTCACGTTTGCAGATACCTTTACACAAAATGAGGACCATGCGGGCAGCTAGAAGGCCATCAGACTTTTGGGCTCAGTTGGGGATGCTGCTGTTCAAATTGATGGGAGTGAGAGGAAGGGTGGAACAAATGATAAAGTATGTGAGTGGACAGACCACTAGCAGTGTCTTTTCCTTGGGTTTTTTTCTTTGTCTAATAAGAGCTGGTAGTGCTTATGTGGAGAAGGGAAGGTGGGCACCTGGCTGTGCATAGATGCAAATTGTGTGCTACAGATCTGTGATATCTTAGAACATGAGAGGAGGAAGGGGCCCTGGCAGCACCTTATTTAAGGTTATTTGCAGCATCATGGAGTTGTCCTGGAAAAAAGAGAGCACTGTTCAGAAGTTCTAGGTTGGTTAAGGAAAATACCAGCAGTGTAGAGATGACAGTAACAGGCAGGTAGGAATGAACCTCAGGAGGAAAAACTGTTAAGAATGGGAATACAGCATGATCTCCATCTTAGAGCAGTTAATTAACAAGTCTTGCTTTAACTACATCAGCTCTCCTGCAGCAATAGTGAGCATGATATACCAAGCTGTCTATCCTTTTTCTACGCTTTCCTGGAGTAGAGTTCAGCAGGACATTAGAAAAAAAGCTCAGTTTGTAGGTAAAGTGAGGCTGATCTGTTATAAGAGAAATTGTGTCCTATAGGATTTTGGATTACCCTGAATGATCAAAGTCTAACAGATGGAAACTTCAGCAGTCAACAGCACAACACCAAATCGTTCTGTGTTTCTATACTTGTTTTTGATTTTCTTTAATTTTAGATAGTGGTTTTCATCCACAGTAAACAATTTGTGTACAAATAATTGGACGGGAGGAAGAGGAAGTTGTAGTTTCTGTCACTTGTTCTGTTGTAGCTAAGGCTAGTAAATATGAGTCTACAAAATCAGTTCCAAAGCTAAATGCATCAGTGCTGTAAGATTCTAGAATCAGGTCTACACGGTGCTAACCTAACAATGTTTTTTGAGAGTAAATTATGGTGACAATACAGAAAGCATCAATTGGAGCTTTACAGGCGAAAGAGAAAAACTGTGTCTGCTTGAGGCTGGGGATGAAAAAACCCAAACCACCAGGTGACTGATAAGGCCCCAAAGTGATGCATGAGGAACATACGCTGTGAGTGGTGCTTTGGGGGAGTATGGGAGACTAATTTTAAATGGGACACACAAAAGCTGCTCCATCTGTTGCCTCTTCAACTAAGTGCAATAAACATTAGGATAGTCCATTTTACTAAGATGGAGAATAAGATGGGTAAAGGTATGTGGTAATACAAGCAGAGTAGGAAAGCTGTCTTAAATGTGCTTGACTAGGAAGGTAAATTTTCAACAGCTTTTCATCTGGTGTTTGTGCAGAGGATTTTCTCCAAATGAGGTTGGACAGTATAATCCTGCAATCAGTGCAGCAGTGGAAGCGTGGGGTGCTTTATGATGGTGTGCAAGACATGACACAGGCAGGTGTGGAACAACTTGATTAGGGAATGATCAAGATTTTAAAACGTCAGTTGTTGTTTAGCCTGGTTCTCCCAGGCTGGCAGTTCAAGAGCTCTGTGTTCTGAAGGAGCAGCTTACTGCTGAAACAGCCACTGCAGCTCCTCTTCTTCCTGCTTCCCAATCAGTATTGCTGGGGTTTTTTTCCTTTGGAATGCATAGGACAAATCTAATTCATTTGGGGGTTGTCAGACTGAACTGCAGTAATGATGGTGGCTCTTTTATTGTGTGTATTAATCTACTGTATTCTGTTTTATGGTCATGGAATAATAGAACATAGTAAACTAGCATATAGCCTGACAACAGCCACACAATTGAATTTATTCAGTGCAGTTTTCTACCTGCCTCGTGTGGGAGTTTTTAGATTTCTTTTTGTGCTTAGCATTTCTCTCATGCCAGCAAATATAATCCTATACCTGGAAAGAAATATCTGTTCCTTCAGTTGTGTTTGTGCACTGCATAAATAGAAACAGAAAAAAGAAAGGGATTTTTGTCTATCTCCAAAGTGTAGAATAATGTCTACAAATTCAAATGCCTGTAAAGCTACAAGAATTTCAACTCCGTTGTGTACTAATGTGTTCAGATAACACAGCTTATAGAAGTTACATTTCTGTTTAACAAAGAAATATTAGTTTTGCTATGACTAGGGAATCAGGTAGTTAATAAGGAAAGCTGAAAAGATGGAATGTATGTGTGTGTACATATATATTTGTGTGTGTGTGTATATATTTTACTTGCTGTACCTTTGATTTCATAAATGATTTAAAACTAACCTTGTAATTTTGATACATTCTATTGCATATATAAACTTGTTCATTTTCTTATTGTGGTGCCCCACTCTTACACTGGTTGCATTTCAACCACAGGCTTTTGAATATTTGCAAAGTTATTATCCTAACCTTACATGTATGCAAAATAAGGCTCGGTATAGGCAATTCTCTCATTTCTACTAATGATAGTTTTCAGTGAGTCTGAGTTGATGCTTTCATCTCATGCATTTGATGTAAAGTGTACATTCTTTGACACTTCCTTTTTTAAAAAAGAGAGAGATGGATTTGCAGGAAAAAATACCATTGAGAGCTTAACTGATGCTTAATAGAAAGAAGAACATTGATTTTTGACCCTAAGTAAAGAGCTTCAAAGCAAAACTTGGTGGATGACAAATTCCAGGAGTAAATCTAAATAACAGCAACTTAGACAACAGCTCAAAAACTGGGGATGGAGAAGGAGGGGAAATAGGCTTAGTCATGTAGGTCATGGGACAGACAAGAAGATAAGTCATGGAGTAATCAAATGCCTTAGGTGTCTTTATACTAATGGAAAAAAGGTAAGGGGTGAACAAGCAGAACTGGAAATTTTAGTGTACAGTCAAGATTGAGTCCAGTGCTCTAAAAGATCTGTCAGAATAACTTGTATAACAGGTATGTGTTTTAAAAAGTAGCTTGTTTTGTACATAATGTGCTTGCCTGTAGTTCCAGAATAAAATAAAGAAATTAAAGCCACTGGAAAATCTGAATAAAATACAAATATCACGTGTGGTGATAGCCCTGCATGTGGGATTTCTATTTCAAAGTTTGTTGCTATGTAA
The DNA here is from genome assembly GCA_013397155.1 of Irena cyanogastra. Taxonomy (NCBI): domain Eukaryota; kingdom Metazoa; phylum Chordata; class Aves; order Passeriformes; family Irenidae; genus Irena; species Irena cyanogastra. Next base: position 919,846 of record VWZV01010134.1, read on the forward strand.
ATCAAACTACCTACCAATTACCTGTCAGACCGTCTTGTGTGTCAAAGAGTTTACCTGCTTTGACCAAGTAGAGTTCCTGGTAGCTAAGAGAGATTTCCTCACCTCAAAACCGAGTCTTTTGTAAAATTACAAGTGCTTTACCCTACCAAAGCAGCAAGCTCAAGTAAGCTAAGCTGCTTTAAGATAACGAGTGGTATCATCCATGGCATAGAATTTGGATGATAATGTCTGCAGAGTTAAAAATTTGAATAACAAATAGGAGATAAACATCAGCTGGGATGGCATGATACAGGCAGGAGTCTGCCAGTGACCATACTTCTGATGTCAAAGAGGAGAGAATAGCTGGTGGGGAGACATAAATTAGCTTCAGTCAGATTGGAAAACATCAGCTGAGGGAGTGAAAGAGATCTTTTTTGATATAATGACTCTGAAATGATCTTAAATGAATGTGTTGGGTTAATGGTTGGACTCTGATGTCTTTTCCACCCTAAATGATTCAACGATTCTCTGCTTAGAAGAGGAGGAGGGAGAAAAAGTGAAAGATAAGAGATGTTCACCACCTCAGAGGATTTGTGAGTAAGATCTGATGAAGGCAAGTATAATGAAAGAAAGGAGTTGGCTGGGAAGAGCACTGAGGTCTCAAGCACTGTATTGAATGTCTAGTTCAGTGAAACTGAGCTCCCAGTCACTCAGGTGTTAAACTCTAGCAGGAAAGTGGCAGAAAGAAAGTAGAGCAACCACTAAACGTGAAAGTGAAAGAGTAATGTGAAAATGAGAGCAAGACTGCAAGTTCAAGGTGCGTTGATCGTGTTTCCTGTGAGGTATGTTTTACAAGAAGTAACTCCATGTATATGTTAGCAGAAAAAAGACAATATCCACCAAGTGGTGCTCTGCTATTCCTTGGGGAGAAAAAACTGATAGCAGTAGGAAAGCTAAAATTTCAATGCTCCTATATATTGGCCTTTCTTTAAAAACAGTCATTCTGCAGTCAGCTAACATAATTAAAAGTAGTGACAAATAGGTGAGATGAAAGAAAGAGATAGCCCAAGCCAAAAACCTCAGACAGATATCCAGCATAGAATAGGTGAGGTGTTCTCAAACTGTTACTGATTGTCTTCAAAGGACAGGCTATCTTTATCGGGATTGCTGAAAACTCAGAGTTGAAAGAAAAAAATTGTGTATTTAGTGCTTTGATTTAAGAAGGATATAAAAGGCGTGGGCAATTAGAAGTGTGTCAGTCAAGATGAAAAATGCCAGAAGAAATAATCAGACAAGCTATTTGCAGGCAGCTGGGAGATAACAGAGGTGAAAGACAACTGGCATGGTTTGGTTTCGATAAATTTAATCTAATGTCTGTTTGGAAGGGTCACAGGACTTGTGGATAAGGGATAACCATAAATGCCATCTTGACTGCAGGAAGGCTTTGTTTGCATGAGACTGGTGCAAACAGGCCATGTGCAAGGTAGAACTGTACTTGACTACATGGAATACGAGATTAGTAACTGTACTTAATTATCAACACTCCACTTTCAAACTGACACAGCATATCAAGTTGCTTTCGTAGGGGTCTGTCCTGTGGTTTTTGGGTTTTTTTGTTTTTTTTTTCTTTTCAGCCTATTCCTTTATTCTGTCAGGTGACTGGAGAGAAATGCTTATAAATTTTGAGTGCTGCTGGCTTCCTTGTAATGACCCTGGTGTTATCTGTGGGGCAGAAGTTCCAGGGCAGGAAGTACAGGGTTTGAATTGCAGGAAAGCAGGTAAAGGTTAGACACAGGAAGGGAAGGAGAAAACTTCCCAGTTTCAAGAATATTGAAGCACTGGATTGGATTGCTTAGGGAGCCAGTATTGATTTATGGAAATTTTCAGGAATGCCTAGGCTTGTATGTCAGGGATAGCAGATGTAGGGCTGATCCTGCTGAAGGTGGGGAAGTGGACTAGGTGACCTCTCCATCACTGTAAAAGAGAACTCTGAGAGTTTGTGTTGAATACATTGCTTTTTTTTTTTATATTACATGTTTGGGGAAAATTTTTTCATTGTCTCATGTACTCTTCCCCTCTTTGCTTTTGGGGACACAGATTTTTGTATGTCAGATTTGGAGTAATTTAGAATGTATTTTATATGTTAGGACATATGGCAAGTATATTCCATTTAAAATACAATCAGCCTGCTCCTGGTAGCAGTTGTGAATGGTTTTTAGCCGCAGTTGTCTGTCCTTTATAAGTTGTTTGCAAACTGTTGTGGGCAGTCCACTGTTACACCAAAATATTTGCTCTTAAGTCTTCAGTTTTCTGGGGTTTCAAGTAAATCCACGAGTAGATCTGCTGGTGGTGCTTTGTAGCCAAAAATCACCTCTGTATTTGTGTGAGGCAGTGGGAGGGCTCTAATCAGTACCAGGGTCCAGCATGGCCTGTTTCTGTGGGACCAGTGCTGCTGGTTCCGCCACAAACTCTGCTTTTGTCTGGCCTGATGCCCTAGAGCTGGCTTTTGTGCTCTGCTGGTGGGGCTGCCAGTCTGCCTTACAACTGCAGATAAAACCCAGGTCCTACAAGACATTGCAAAATCAGGTATTGAGTTGCACAAGACTTGCCTGCTGTTTCTAATTCACCACTTCTGAAAAGGCCAGACCTCGATTTACATCTGTGTGCTTCACCTAGAGCTTTCCCAATAGGTGATTCTCAGGGTGGGTTTTGTTTTGGTTGTTTTTTTCCTTTTCTGTTTTCTGCCCCTTCCTTCACAAGATTAACCATGGTTGGGTAGAATTGTTAGAGCCAGTTTGTCCTCCTGTGCAGCATGCAAATAAATAATTTACTAGAAACAATAATCTGTGCTATACTGCAGCCCAGGAGTGTGCCTTAATTCCAGTCTTACACTTAGTCAGAAAGTCATAATCAGCTGCAGTGCACTTTATCTTGTTGAGAAGGTACAGGACAAGTACTTCAATAACCAGATCAGGTCTGTCAGTGTGTACACAGGTGTGCACACATCCAACTGGGTCACTTCACTTTTGCCTTATGGGCTGTTTTTCGCAGCTTTGTAAAGCATGGACTTGTTCTGTGCTTCATAGCCCTCGTATTTCATAGATATCCCCAGTTAGTTAGTTAAGGCTCCCGTGTGTCTGTTTTTCTGGAGGTTGTTACCAGTATGAGCAGCTGGGCAATTAGTAAGAAGGAAAAGCCTGTATTCCACATGTATATAGTGCTGAGAATTGGGGTGGTGATATGCAGAAAGCAGCTATTGATTTGATCATTAATTTCCCTTTTAATCATTAGCCAGAATGATTAAAATAAGGCAGGTAAATAAACTGTTTACTGTAAGTCATCCATAAGACGTAAATGGCTTGTCACGGGACAAAATAAAACTCACTCCTCTACAAACAGTGTTACAAGCAATTTGTAAAGATGCTCTGGTTTTTATTTCCATGTGAATACAGCTGCTAAAAGTACTTGGAAAGAGGGTAATATTTCATCAGCTGAACAGCAGGAATTGTCAATTTTATTAGAAGTTAAATTCACCTTTTCTTTTTTTATTGCGACCTGTGACCCAAATGCAGTTTGGAAAACAAAAGAGGAAAATGCAGCTATTGATGTAAGTCTGTCTTTGCTGAAGCTTCTGACAGTCTTTAACTGCTTTATCTTCACTGGCTCCATGCTTTTAAATGCAAATTGAGAACTGGGGGTGCTGGGGACAGACAGCTTTAATGGATTATACTCCCTGCTAACCAACCTCTGGATTATTACAATATACAAATGAATATGTGTCTGTAAGTTTATGAGAAGCAAGCCCTGGTGTTTGCTGTCACTTGGAAGAGTTTTTCAAGTACGGATGATTAAAAAATACCTGGAGTTTAGCATTTTGTTTTAGGCATTTAGAAGCTCTCATGTTTACTCTGAGCAGTGGAAGTAGTGAAAACCCTATTGTACAGATTTGTGCCCTTGGCTACCTCTGTCCTTAGGTATCCTGCAATGGCTGGAGCTCCCCTCTGTACAACATAATTCCTTCCCTTTTCCCTGGCACGCAGCTCCCCCAGCTCTTACCTGCCCCACAGAGCCTTCTCCTTCCCTGCCTGTTCCCCAGCACTGGGCTGGGCACGGCATCTCATTTAGGAGCAGCAGCATCATGTTTCCCCTTAGTGGTTAGGACTTTTGCTGGGTCTCAGCGTGTGATTTTTAGGCAAAAATCCCACTGCTTCTTATGTTGCTGACAAAAATGACTGCAACATTATGTAAATATAGTTGGCTTATTTACAGTCTCACTGGGCACTTCATTTTCCCTTTTTGCCAATACAACATAAATGGAAGTAAGTGTCTTAAAAATTACATTGTAAAGGGCTGTGATGTATCATGCTGTAAACCACTTACAAGGAGGAAGATCCTTGTTTGCTTTTCTGAAGATTGAGATGAGTGCTCAGAGAATTATTTTGCTATACACCAGGTATTGTTAAACTCTTTATGTGTAAATACATATACACAAAGATGTCAATCCAATATATATATATATGAGGATTTTCCTGATTAATATGCAGGTTTTAGGAATATGAGAAATAGCTGGTGAATTTCCTCAAGGAATCTTGTGTAGAAAGATGTGGGAAAAAGCAGGAGGAGGCTATGTGTGGAATAACGATGTTGTGTGCTTTTTTGTGGACTTTCTTTGGAAAGAACAGTTTGTAAATTCTTGGTGCAGACCTCTGGGATGGAATACAAGTTGGAAATGCTGAGATAAAATCTCATGGGAGGTGTCTCAAAAAGCAGTTTGTTAAATATTGTTATACTGTTTAAAGAAAGGTAGGAGCTCAGTAGTAGTAGTACAGCAGATTTCCAAATATGTCATTTCCATCATGAAAATTGAAGTGTGTCATGCTTTGCTAAAAGTAGCAGCACTTGGAGTCTGACAAATCAGAGGTAGTGGTTGTGTTTTTCTTTGGCTTTTTTTTTTTCCCCTGCTGCTTCTGGCCTGCTTAGGAGATGATTTTTAAGCACTTGTTCTGTGTGTTTGTCAGTAGAGAATGCTGACAGCAGGGTAGAGAAACAGGAGCCCTTCTAGGGAGTTATGCCCCCAATGTAAGTGGAACATAGCTAAAATTTTTATACACCAGAGACAGTCAAATATGAAGAACACATTAGGATTTCCTTTGCCCCTAGAGCCACTCATTAATTGCTATTTGGCAATGTGTTTGCTTTATTCTTTTTTTTTTCATTTTTTAAATAAGTATGTGTACTCCGCTGTGGCTCTTTTCAGCTGTCTTTCTTCTCTGTTCTGTTGTGTCTTTGTGTTTTTGTGGATCCAATCTAAAAATCTCAAGGCCAGCCATAAGCAGAACTTCAGCGTAGCCTGTATATATTCCTTCCATGTGTGGAAAATCATGTTTGCATGGGTTCAGTCAACTCAGTAGCAATCCTGAAGAATTCTATGGGATGGCTCATTGTTCTGTGGAATTCTTGTTTGCTGCAGAGCATGTAAAACATCTTTGCTCTGCATAAGTCATTAGATGGCCATTAAAATGAATTCCATCTTTTAAAATACCTGATTGTGCTGGTTTTTCTGGAGATTTTGTATTTGTACTGACTAATTAACTTTGGTTTTTTTAATGATTGCCACTTTTATATCTATATTAAATATAAAAGTTGTAAAGATAAAGCTGTTACCCTTTCAGAAGGTAAAGAAAATCAACTTCCAATCTTTTGAGAGGCTCTCTGCAATTAAGCAATCTGTTACAACAATCTGTAGATGAATCACCCTTGAGGGAAGTGCTTTAAAGACATTGTTAATTCCATGTTGATTTATGTTATTTTCCTGTGTAATCAAGAAATGGTAGGGGAGTGGAATTACTAAGTCACGTTATGGAGGCAAACATAGACTCTTAGAATGGTGTAGGTTGGAAAAGACTTGAGATGATTGACCCAGTACTGCCAAGTCCACCACTAAACCAGGCCTGGGAGAAGAGACTGACTTAGGGCGGCTTCACTCGGTGCCCCTGCCCAGCTCAGCGATAAAGGCACGAAACAGAGCTGGCCCCTAAACTGAGCCCAGGCAATGCCACTTGTGACCTGCCCCCAGCTGGGCTGAACTCCCTTCCCCATGTCTCTTTAGGCTCCACCATCCAGCCAGTTTGTCCAGGAGGTGATGTGGGAAACGCTGGCAGAGGCTTTACTGGAGTCTAAACAACATCCACAGCTTTCCTCTCGTGCCCTGGGCAGGTCACCCTGCCATAGACGGGGATCAGGTTGGTCAGGCAGGACCTGCCTTGCATAACCCCCTGCTGCCTGGGGCTGATCCCTGGCTGTCACATAATGGCACTTCTGGCAAATTAGCACAGCGCTTCCCAAAAAGTTTCACTATTATGTTCCTTGGCATCGACTCTGAACTCGTGATGTAAAGTGTCTCGGAAGAACAGCATTTTATCAAGCAGTTTCAAAGGGCACTTAAAGAGAAAGCCTGATCAATATCTTGTTAATGCCACACTTTTATGAGTATTGCTCTAGGCTGGGAGAAGTCATTGTGCCTCATTTCTTATGTGCATATATTTTTCCTAGTGGAAGTTAAATCATGTTAAGATTCAGAAATACAAGTATTGTGAAGTGGAAAGAAGCAGAGCACAGGGAGACAAGGGGCTGTGGAATAGCATTTTGTGGAGCAGCTTCAATGTGCTAGGACTTGTCTGCCTGGGAAAAAATAGCTCAGAGAGGCTGTGGTACAAATGGCACAGATAGTAGGAATATGACATTACTGATTACTGCCCCTTCCAGTCAGAAGTTGAAGGATATCAAATGGAACAAGGACATTTTGGTTTTTAAACCACAGAAGGAAGGGTTATTTCGTGCAGTGTGCAGCTAAGCTGCAGACAGCCTTGCTGTTGTGAATGCCAGAGCCTTAAACCAGTTCATACAAGACTTGGACAAATCTGTTGAAGTGTGGTCAGTTAAGGGATGTTAAATGCAAAAATGCAATGACTGAATCTCAGAAAGTCCCTGGAAGCAAGGATTGATGAGAATACTGGTAAAATTTGGTCTTCTAGTGCTTGCCCGATGCTTACATTGTTCCTTAGACATCTGCTTCCAGCCCTGTTTGGAGGCAGAGTGATTTGGGAATCTTTCCCAGACAGGAGTGTTTGCTTTTCTTGGTGGTGTTCCCAACAGGTAAAAACTGGCACAAGAATGCTTCTGGATGCTCCTAAGGTATTTTGTAGGCATTTTGTTAGGGTCACATAGATTTTAAGTGAGATTTTAAATTTAAGATAACCATTACCATTTCTTCATATCTCATAGTAACATTCACTCTCAAAAAGGAATTTCATACAGAGAACTATTTGAGAAGAAAATGAGTTGTGATAGGGAAAGAAATGTTGCAGGAAAAATGTCTTGACACAAAAAGCTGAGGGGACAAGGCAGCGTTGTGGTGGGGAAAGGGGTGGAAAATGTGGTCATTTCCAACCACCTCCTTTCCTTGTGGGATTGGCATCACTTGGGAAAGTAATTTTAACCTCATGGCTACTTTAATTTCCTGTGCTGTAAATTGGTAGCTGCTTAACTTCCCAGTTTAGTGAGCAGTGATTTCAGTTGTACATCAGGCATCCTCTGAAGGAGTAGCTCACTGGGGAACTACCAAAGAGTTCCAGAAGGCTTGTGCTTCTGAAAAAAGAAGGGGTGAGGCCATGATTTAAAATCCATGTAATACTGAATATTTTCAGATCACTTGCTTTTTATACCTCTGAGGAAATTTCTCCCTGAGTCTGTTCTGCTGTTACTGTCAGACATGAAAAGTGCACCACTGTTTCCACTTTGCTTTTTGCTCAGTCAGAAAACCAGAAAATAACAAACCTACCCCTAACAAGGCTTATGAATCATTTCTCAAGCAGGTTAAATTCTTGCATTAACAGGCAGGATTTTCCTGTATTCCCATTTGAATGCTTGGTAGGTGATAATGTGTTGACCAAAGTCTTCTGAAGGTAAATTTGTTCAGTAAAATAAATGAAAAAAAGGTTATTATGGTCTTGAGTAAAACAAAAAAATACTTAAGATGGGCATGCCTTCTGGACATGTGCAAACAGCAAATTTATAAGCGAGTAAACTGTCAGATATGTATTTTTCTCACCTCATTTCATTTTCCAAATCCTTGTACTATAAAGTCAAAGTTTACTTGCCAAGTGTATTTAAAGATAATTTAGTCAGTGAAACTTAGAGGCCTAAATCACTATGAAGTTTCCAAAAAATAGTAGTGCAGTGTGGAAATACTGAATAGATGCATGACGGTTATGTAGTGCTATTTAAAGATACATGTAAATGCAGTTAGGTATATTTTTAAGAACCACCTGCTAAAGAGAGCAACAGGAGATGCAAATTTGAAATTTTTAGCCACACAATCAGATGTGTTGTTAGAGCTGCATCCCAAGGATGCATATAATCCTTTCCCAGTAACAGGAGCTTGGCAACTTCAGTATAAATCAAAGCTAATACATCAAAGTCACTACCAAATGCCTCAGTCTGCTACTAATTTGCATTTTATTTGTGAAGGTATGGCAGAAATTCTGTTCTTTGTAATAGTGTTATTCATTCAGACTTGGACTCTTTGAGCTTTGATATTTCATGTGCCTTTCAGATCTTTTTTTCATGACCAGCTATTGTTCACTATTAGTTTCTGATAAGCAATAGCAACAGCTTTGGCAGAGACAACAGTAGTGAAGTTCTTAAGCTTTAGGCCACATAGCTTCTTAGTGAAGCAACTTTTTCCAAGTCTTCTAATTAGCCTGGAACACTGTTACATAATTTTAAAGTATTGTTACAGATTAGAAGTTCATGAAAAAGTAATGGTGTCTAAACAAGGACTACATCACTACCTGTTCAAAGTATTTCTTCTAGTTTAGTGTAGAAGAAATAGTCTAGTTAATATTTTCCATGGTAACTATTTTTAAAAAGTAACTTTGCATTTTAAGTTGAGCAGCTTAGTCCTGGATGCCTGTGTGACAGTCAGTGTATTGTTAAATGCATTTAAAATACTGATTTTGTGTCGTGTTCCTTGCAGGTGCATTCTGCTGCCCCTGTTGGGCATGAAGCCCCCTCAGCAGAGCCTCTTCATGCTGGTGGATTCGGTGGACGAGGGCTGCAATGTTTCCGAGGGCGAGCAGACTTCCACGAGTTTGTCTGGCACAATAGCAGAGATTTTAGCCAGCCACTTCGAGTTCTTCCCTCCCTGGCTGCTCCTCTTGTGCTCTGCCCGCAAGCAGAGCAAAGCTGTTACAAAGATGTTTACAGGTGAGCACAGAGCACAGGAATTGTTTGGGACCTGTACCTAGGATGTTACATTTACCTGGCCTTGGGGATGGTGGAAAGCACTGCTGCATGCTTAGTTCTAAAAAATGACAGTAGCAAAAATAGTAATTCTAAAAAACACACATCCCTGTTTTCCAAAGACTATGGAAAGCTTAAATCAGCCAAGCATTTTAGAGTTAAATTTTATCTTTGCAAAGCATCCATGTTCTCTTCAGTGGTTTGAGTTTTCCTCTTGCTTTGCTCATTTTAGAAAGCTTCAAACAGCGTAGGTGATGTGTAAGTGCAGAAGTATTTCAGCTGCATACACCCATTCCTTACAACCTCAGAAGGCTTTCCTTTCATCTCCCATTAAAATCTCTCCCCATGTTTGCAGAAAGTGGGTAATAATCTCTGAAGGCGAAATTGGAGAGGAACAATGTAGATGTGGATTCTTGGACTGTGCTATTGGCAAAGGTTGCACAGTAAAAAAAATTTTTACAGCTTCTTCATCCAGGCTTTTACTGTGTCATGAGAACATTTCTTCACTGTAATGACATTGTAACTGGAAGTTCTCTGAAATTTAATAAAAGGCAATATCTGGACTGGATTCCAGGCCTGCGTATAAAGCCTGTGTGTATTAAGGACACAATTAGGACAAAAATGTGATTATAGAACTTAGAGCCATAGGCTTGCTCGTTTCCACAGTGGCAGAAGGTCAATGGGATAATTGCATTTTGGAATGAAGTACTGTATTAATCAGTGGCAGACATGAAGACTGGTATTTGGGAGTATGTGACAACTAAAAGAAACTTTGGGGTAGCTTCACAGGGTTCCTTCAGGCATTCATATGGGAATACTTTTGTCAGAGTTTGGCTGATTAGATATGTTGTTATTGCCAAAAAAACAGACAAGGCTTTCTCACAACAGTCCTGTTGCCTTTCCATTAAATCGTACAATGTTTCAGACTAGCCCTAAAAAATTGCTGTTGTCTTGTAAGTATATTTCCAGATGGAATTCCTGACAGGAGAAATCAGCAGAACTAATGGATATGCCTTTAAAGTAAATTTAATTCCAGAGAGTTAATTTTTCATTTCCACAGAGTGGATGACTTGATGAATAGCATAAAGGAAATTGGTGTGTGATACTATAATCCCATCTTCACTGTGGAAAAGGTACAGCAAGGAAAGAATTGGCTACAAATGGAGAAGAAATTTTAGGGTCTGTTTGGAGGCAGTTGTGGTTTAGCCACATGAAAGGAAAATGTGACATTACAGCCAATGTGATGGCTGCCTGTTTAATACTGTAGGAGGATTTTCCTGTTACCAGCCACTGTGCAGGTTTGCAGAAGGTGCAGTGAGGATATGAGGAGCATGGCCAGAGCTTCTGTTAACTTCAGAAACTCTGCAACTTGGTATTGTAAAACTGCAAATAATGTGGATTTCTTTTTGGCTTCTGGCCTGTAAAGGATTGACTGACATTACTCTTCTGCTGGGGCAAACTCTTCTCCTCCTTGGTAGTATTTAAATGTTTACTTATAGCTGAGCCAATTTTTAAAGCTGTTTATATTTACTTGGTGGGCAGGCAGAATTGGAGATCAACAATAAGTATTTGGACTAAATAAAAATCAGTTGCACTGCAACTTAGTGAGAGAGATTTGGATCCTTTCAGAATTGATGAAGAAAATGTGTCCCATCTGTAGTTTTTTCTATTAAAAAAGTTTTGGAGTATGGTATGAAATATACATTACATTATACATAATATACAGTATACAATACATTAAGTATTAATTTGTTTGCAGTAAGTTTAAAGTTTCAATCTGTTTTCACTTAAAATTTTCATGCAGTGAAAACTTCCTCCAAATGTATCTGACAAATAGGTTTAGCTCTCATTTCAGCACAGTGTACCCAATGACTGGAAGCAGGCTTGCTGCAGTGGTCTTGTCCTGATGATGCTCTTTTTGGGTGTGCGGTACAGATGGGAGTTGTGCAAGCAGCTCCTGAGCCAAAAATAGTGATAACATGGAAGAGAGAGTCCAGTCTTTGTCACCCACTGTCATCCTGGCGCTGCCAGTGGTGAATAATCATCCCTAGCACTCTTGTAAGAATGAGAAAAGGAGGAAGCATGTTCTGATCCTCTTTGTTCTTTCACTCCTGGTGTTTGTTGTTTATGAAAAGTGAATAGCTGTGCCTGCATCTGCTGCAGCTTGTGCTCTGGGCCCTTCTGTATCCCCAGATTCTGTAGTAGCACAGTGTGCTACAGATCTTTTCCCCTTGCTCAGATTCTCAGCTTTCATTAATTTAAAAAAAAAAAAAAGAAGAAAAAAGAAGTTTTGCCTCTTGTGGCTACAGAGCCAACCTCAAAAATATGAACCAAATGTGAGATGATGCCTGGCTGAGTCTGCGGTCACCCTCCACAGTAAGCAAGTGCCAATGAGTTAAAAAAGGACAGGGACAGATAACTGCCTTCTCTTTGTGTGCTCTGTCACCAACTGCTCCCTAATGGCTTTTCCCCTAAATTTAACAATTCTGTCTTGCCCCCATGGTTATCCACGTTGTCTCCCACATCATTGTTTGTTATCATTTGGCTCCAAGTATGGGCACTCAAGCAGCTCCATCAATGCAGCTTTTCTAACATGAGAGTGGCACAGAACATAAAATGTATTTTTTTTTCATTTTTAGCTAATTCTAATGCTTCTTCTAAAATGAGACTCAGTCTTGAAAGCGTAGGAGTCATGCTTACAAAACTAATTTCATGTCTTGAAAATCCCTCGTATTAGTTGGAAAACTTGAGGCATTTTAAAATTAGGCAATTTTACCTAGGTAAGTTGGAGTGAACAGCAGATAATTTCTCATTAACAGCATAAAGGTAAATAGGCAGAAGTGCATATGTACAAATGGTTTTAAAAGGCTTCTTTTTAACAGGCATTTACCTAATTTTTTTTTTTTTTTTTTGCTAGACATATAGGTATCTGTGGCATCTGGCTTGATTATACCCCTCAGTTAAACACTGACATTCTTCCAAAGAATTCCTTCTCGTGCATGAGGCATGAGTGCACCAGTGCAGCACAACCTGTGCAGATGTCACATCTCAGGGAGCCATAGTTCTCATGAAGTTAATGGTAAATACCAGAAATATACTGGAAAATTCAATGAAAAACCAAAAGTGGAGGTGAAAGAATTAAGTGTAGCCTCAGAGGCAGCTTTTAAGTTTCATTCACCCACTTGTCCATAGGCAGGAACTGACAATGTCATCCATTTTCCACTCATCCTTTTATTTGTTATTCAGTTCCAGACAGACAGGAACTTTCAGGAGTTGGTATTTATCAAAATTTGTTCTTGATTGGAAATCTCAGGAACATGTCTTTCTCATGTTTCTGCTGTTTACTGGTCTGAATAGATGTTGGAGGGTTGTTTTCCTTACAGCCTTTCTGAAAAATTAAAAAATAAACAAAAATGTGAACATTTTAGAGAAATGCAGTAAAAAATCACAATGCATTTTATCTCAGAAACCTCACTGTTTGGTGAGTAGAGCTACTCAGGTAGTTCTATTGCTGAATCCCCAAACCAAATCAGTTGCCAGATTTGGAGCTGAACCTTTCTGCCCTTCCAGAAAATAAATGGCATGAGACTGCTTCAGGAGAGATTGCTTCCAAAATAAAAAATCTAAGTTGTCCTCTAATTTTTCATTGTAGGTTGGAATTTATTTGGGTGATTTCATGTTTCTTTGAAGTCTTCGTGGGAGTTGGATTCTTACTGTAAAAGATAAACTATATATTTATGTGGTTGTAAAACTTCCTTCTGTAATATTGAAGCTTTGAAAAAGTTTATTTCATGTTAAGGTTTGGTGTTTGGAAAGAACAATTATTTAGAATGCTTGTGAAATACATAGGGAGCTTTTAATTACTGTGTCCTTTCTTTTCATTACCACTTAGAAAGCATTGGACTAGGGAATTTCGTATTTCCTTGTAAAAAGTTATGTGTGAACTTGGAATTTAATTGCCTTGTAATTAAAGAGGGAAGGCAAAGTGTTTTAAATGGACTATTACCTGTAGATCTAATTAAATAAACTTCTGTGCAGTGACACGGACCAGTGAGAGCAGCAGATTTCAGCCTCTCATAGCACCTGCAGAAGAGGCAGAGAAATTGGTAATGCACAAAATGCTGCAAATGCACTAAAAGCTAAGTGTGCTGCCTGAGTCTCCAGGTGCCCTTTACTCTGCTGGATAAGTTATTCCTTCTGAGCAGGTGTGCATAAATGGCCACAGAAGTACCTAATTCAATACGTGTTTAGATCAGCAGCATAAATTATTAATGCCAAATTACTGCCATGTTTGTCGTAATTTGGATTACTCTAAAGCTAACAATTCAGTTAAATATGTTAAAATGCATTTAAAACGTCTGTTATGCACTTATGTAAAGCCATTTAAAGATATGAAAGTAGAAGGATATTTTTAAGTATTGAAACTTGCTACTTAATAGCTTTTTTACAATTAAATATGAAAAGGTTGACATGCTATAAAAGTATTTATAACCAGGATACTTTTTTTTCCCCTTTGGAATGACCCTAGGTCTTGCCAAGGAATACATTTGGAACAGATTTGTTTACAGAACTGCCAGAAATGTTATAAATGAGACCAATCCATATTGGAGCTCCCATTGGGTTGAAAGTGATGTGTTGTAAGAAAAATTTTAACAATGCAAGAAGCAGGGTCGTGGGACTGCAAGTTCTGTCTACTGTAACTTGTGTTTCACTGAGCTTAAATAGTTCATGGGAATGCATCTGGAACAAAATGAGCTTTTTCTTAATATTTTGGTGCTTCTTGTCCATGAAAGTGACTTATTGTATGGGGCAGGGTGGAAAAGCATGTTTGCAGGAGCTTTGTTTGGAAAAGTAAAATGACTTCATTTAGGCAGATATTTGGGGGGAAAAACATAGCTTTGTTTTCCTTCTTCTGGCTAGCAACAAAAAATTCAGACTTAAAAAAAAACCAGTTCTATCTATAAGGCTTCTTTCGAATTATTTGCTTATTATAGTATGGCCTGATGCAGTGGTTAAAATTAACATCCTGTTTTGTGTCCAAAAGTCTGTTAAAATGGCAGTTTGTTATTCCCAGCCCTTAAAGGGTGTTTCAGCCCTGGCATACACGAAGGTCTGTATGAGTGTAGTGTGCTTCTTGCTATCCAAACTTGCTTTCAGATGCAATATATAGGATCTCATTTACAAAGAATGTATGGAAACACTGCAGAAAAGGGTGAAAAAAAGCAATTTTTGGCTTCCATAAACATGTAGCCATTCAAATAGTTTAAAACTTCTCTGAAGCCTTCCAAAATTTATTTACCTGTCTGAAGTGCTTCGATATTTGGTATATCTCAGGTAAGAACAGATCAGGGTAATATTTTTAGCTCTAGTATGAAACAAAGTAATCACAGCATCTTAGAATGCTTTGGGTTGGAAAAGACCTTAAAGACCCTCTCATTCCAACCCCCTGCCATGGGCAGGGACACCTTCCACTATCCCAGGTTGTTCAAAGCTCCATCCAACCTGGCCTTGAACACTTCCAGGAATGGAACATCCACAGCTTCTCTGGGCACTGATACCTCATTTAAATGGGAAAAAAAAAAGCCAAACACATAAACCCATCCTTTTTTACTTTTTTGTTTGGAGGGCTTAGGGTTTTGGAGGTTTTTCTGTTCACTTTCCCACCCATTTTGGGAAACAAAATGAAAATTGTTTTTCGAAGAACGCTTGCAAGAGAGGCAAGAGTCACCTTTTTGAGGCAGACATACGGAGACTGAGACAGAGGCACTTAAACAGTTATCACTCCCAAGTTTTCCTGAGAAGGCTGGGAGTCAGGGGAGGTGAAGTGTAATCATTAGTCAAGCAACACTGAACACCAGCTGAAATCTCAGGATTGCTTTTGTGCCAGTCCATCGGGGGTTTTCTCATTGCAGGGAAATGAAATCTGCTACTGAAAAAACACTGAAGTGGTGTAAAAATAAAAATAGCTTGCATCTGCAGGTATATACTGGAAGGCAGGATGTGGGCATGAGATTAATGTGGGAGGTTGGGGATTCTGTGAGCAGGGTCACTTAGGTCTAAAGACACAGAGAATGAGTTTGCAGAGCTCCCTGCCTGATCTTGTTCAGCCAAGAGACAGGGACAGATCTGTGCAAGGCAAAGCAGGGCAGTTCAGAGGGAGGTGAGTGAGCAGGGTGGTTGTGTTTGCTCCAGATTGAGCAGAACAGAGCTGTTCCCTCTGCACACATGAGCCAGGCACAGGGACACTTGTCCCTAATTACAGCTCCCTGGATGCTTGTGACTGTGAGTCCATGCACCAAGCAATGCCCTGGCTTTGGTATTATTTTTTCACTTCTGTATCTTCTGAAGGATCCTGACCTAGAAACAGCCTTTCACTTCAAGTGGGAGCTTTGGGATCTGCAGAATCACAGGGCACTGTCTGCTCTTACTCAGCAAAGTTTTTTATTTGGGTTATGTGCAAGAACTAAGGGCTTCACAAAGTTACATACAGAATATTTTAATAAAATACATAGTAAAGCAATGAATTATGCCATCCTACAGGTCAGGTTAGGACATTACTTGAATTTGAGGCACGTTTTGGTGGATAAAGCTGTTTCTATGTTTCCTTTTAGAGCCAAAAAAAAAAGCCTCTGGAATAGAAAGATATTTTCTTGCTCCTGGCCTTCTGATTCAATAATCTTCAAGTAGTCAATCTTGCTTGTGTAGTCTTATCCTCTGAACTGACTGTGCAAAAGTGTCCTCTCCAGTGATTTCATTTTGTGGAGAAGCATGATTTTGTTTTAGGTATTCTATTGGTTCAGTCCTGTTTGTAGTGCTTCCATAATTACTAAGGGAAGCAGAAATATTTTAGTAACACTTCATAGTTGGCCTCTCTGTTCTCATCTGTGGTGTTTGTACAGTACTCAGGTAGACTAAACAATTAACAGAGTGACCTTAACGGGACGTTCAGAACCTCTCCTGAAGCCACTGGGGAGCAAAAACCACAGCTCAATGTTACCAGCCTGAATTTGCTGTCAGAACAATCTCACAGACTGAGCAGTTTGATCCACAGATTGTTTAAATACAATAAAAACATAGATCTAGAAGCAACATCCTTCACTTAAAATTATTTTTTTCAGTGGAGATGAGGCCAGAATCGAATTGAACACACTGATCTATGGTTGCTTTTCCTTCAGTATAATTTAGAGCTTAGTAACTTAGCTTTGTTTTGAAGAGCAGAGTTGGTTTTGTGCCTGACTAGCTGAGCTGGCTGTAAGGAAGGGATCACAAGCTGTCCCTGGAGAAGTGAGGTGCAGTTCTGGCCTGGAACACAGTCACCGAAACTGCTGCGTGCGTGACCTCTGTGGTTTTCCCGTGCCTTCCTCAAGAGCAGTGTTCAAACAAGCAATGTGTCATTAACCAGAGAGGGCAGGGCCTCACCAAGTGCTTACCTTGGCCCTACCAGAGCAAATGTTTGAGATGGCAGAGGCAGCTGTGTAGCCACACAGCTCTGCCTTGGCTCAGCCCCCTTCCTCTGAGTCTTACGGCCGCTAAGGTGACACAGGGAACTTCCTTGCACGTGCTGCTGGGAAGGCTGTCCCTTTCCTTGAGTGGGGAGGGGACAGACACAGTTTGTTTGTTTTGTGTGTATGAAATAATGTCCCTTTTTCCTCTAAAGAGTAAACAGGCTGGAAAAACAATGAGATCATATGACTACGAGAGACCCTGTGTCTCTATACACTGAGTCACCTCCCAGAGAGCCAGGGTGTTTATCTAGAACTCAGTCCTCACTTGCAAAAAGTGGGTAATTTTCAGTGTGCAGTGGTCTGAAGATGTTTAAAACTATTTTCGAGTCTCTCTCCTGTATCATAAAAGCTTTTAAAAGAAACTGTGGTGATCAAGTTAGCAATTTATATACATTTAATCATGCATATGGAGCAGGTGTGAATACCCTCTTCTGTAATTAAATAGACATAATAATTGTCATAATCTAAATAGCAGAAAATTACTTAGAATTCCATTGTTAACCACATTGGAGAAGGGATTATTCCTTTAATAATATAA
Source organism: Irena cyanogastra (assembly GCA_013397155.1). Lineage (NCBI taxonomy): Eukaryota > Metazoa > Chordata > Aves > Passeriformes > Irenidae > Irena > Irena cyanogastra. Next base: position 937,171 of record VWZV01010134.1, read on the forward strand.
TAATACTTAATAATCTTATTTTGGTTTCAGTTTGATAGTTTTGCTTAAGTGTTTAGTATTGTCCAAGGCAGACGCACGATGCCTAATTCAGAGTGATTTTCGATATTATTTTTGTTAATAGCACCTATTTTTTCTTATGGTAGATGATGATAACAGTGCATCTAATTATCAAAGTTTTCTGTTATTATAATTAATTTATATTCACTGTGTTTACAGGAGAAAATATTTTATTGTGGGTGTTCCCCAACCAAAAATGTCTTGGCTTTTATTTACTCTTCTTTCAACACTGAGTTAAGCAGAACTGGATCAGAAATAATTACAACTTTCTCCCCTTTCAACAGGTTTTCGAAAAATAAGTCTGGATGACCTCCGAAAGGCTTACATCGTGAAAGATGTGCAGCAATACATTCTGCATCGTTTGGACCAGGAAGAAGCCCTGAGACAACACCTCACAAAAGAAACTGCAGAAATGCTGAATCAGCTTCACATCAAAAGCAGCGGTTGCTTTTTGTATCTGGAACGTGTCCTGGATGGAGTTGTGGAGAATTTTATCATGCTACGGGAGATCCGTGATATCCCAGGAACATTAAACGGCCTCTACCTTTGGCTCTGCCAGAGACTTTTTGTGAGAAAACAGTTTGCAAAGGTCCAGCCCATCCTTAATGTAATTCTTGCAGCCTGCAGGCCCTTGACCATCACGGAATTGTATCACGCAGTGTGGACCAAAAACATGACACTGACAATGGAAGACTTCCAACGCAAATTGGATGTGCTGTCCAAAGTCCTTATCGATGGCCTTGGGAATACAAAAATCTTGTTTCATTACAGTTTTGCCGAGTGGTTGCTGGATGTAAAGCACTGTACACAGAAATACTTGTGTAATGCCGCAGAGGGACACAGAATGCTGGCGATGAGTTACACCTGCCGGGCAAAGGATTTAACGCCGCTAGAAGCTCAAGAGTTTGCATTGCATCTCATTAATTCTAACTTACAGTTGGAGACTTCAGAGCTGGCTTTGTGGATGATATGGAATGGCACACCTGTCAAAGACTCACTGTCAACCTTAATTCCTAAAGAGCAAGAGGTGTTACAGCTGCTGGTAAAGGCTGGTGCTCACGTCAACAGCGAAGACGACCGCACATCTTGCATTGTCCGGCAGGCCCTGGAGAGAGAGGACTCCATCCGCACCTTGTTGGACAACGGGGCGTCCGTAAACCAGTGCGATTCCAACGGGAGGACGCTGCTGGCCAACGCCGCATACAGCGGCAACCTCGACGTGGTCAACCTGCTGGTGTCGAGGGGAGCGGATCTGGAGATCGAAGACACCCACGGGCAAACAGCGTTGACCTTGGCTTCTCGGCAGGGGCACACCAAGGTGGTGAACTGCCTCATTGGCTGCGGGGCCAACGTGAACCACACGGACCACGACGGCTGGACGGCGCTGCGCTCGGCGGCCTGGGGAGGGCACACGGAGGTGGTGTCCGCGCTCCTGTACGCCGGCGTCAAGGTGGACTGCGCGGATGCCGACAGCCGGACGGCGCTGCGAGCGGCGGCGTGGGGAGGGCACGAGGATATTGTGCTGAATCTGCTCCAGCACGGGGCTGAAGTTAACAAAGCCGACAACGAGGGCAGAACGGCTCTGATCGCAGCTGCATACATGGGGCACAAGGAGATCGTGGAGCACCTGCTGGACCACGGTGCAGAGGTGAACCACGAGGACGTGGACGGGAGGACGGCGCTGTCTGTGGCTGCGCTCTGCGTGCCGGCCAGTAAGGGACACGCCTCGGTGGTCAGCCTCCTCATCGACCGCGGTGCTGAAGTCGACCACTGCGACAAGGACGGCATGACCCCGCTGCTGGTAGCCGCCTATGAGGGACACGTGGATGTGGTTGATCTGCTTCTGGAAGGAGGAGCTGATGTTGATCACACGGACAACAACGGCCGGACACCGCTTCTGGCAGCAGCCTCCATGGGCCACGCCTCAGTGGTGAATACTCTCTTGTTTTGGGGTGCAGCTGTTGACAGCATTGACAGTGAAGGTAGAACAGTCCTGAGCATAGCATCTGCGCAGGGCAATGTGGAAGTAGTACGGACTCTGCTGGACAGGGGGCTAGATGAAAATCACAGAGACGATGCAGGCTGGACACCTTTGCACATGGCAGCTTTTGAAGGTCACAGGTTGATCTGTGAAGCTCTTATAGAACAAGGTGCTAGAACAAATGAAATTGATAATGATGGACGGATACCTTTCATATTGGCTGCGCAGGAAGGTCACTATGATTGTGTGCAGATGTTACTGGAAAATAAATCCAACATTGATCAGAGAGGCTACGATGGGAGAAATGCTCTCCGGGTTGCTGCTTTAGAAGGTCACAGAGATATAGTTGAGCTACTGCTCAGCCATGGAGCAGATGTAAATTACAAAGATGCTGATGGCCGGCCAACGCTTTATATCCTAGCATTAGAAAACCAGCTTACAATGGCTGAGTATTTTTTAGAAAATGGTGCAAACGTCGAAGCAAGCGATGCTGAAGGAAGAACAGCACTCCATGTTTCCTGCTGGCAGGGCCATTTGGAGATGGTGCAGGTGCTGATAACGTACCACGCTGACGTGAACGCTGCAGATAACGAGAAGAGATCCGCTTTGCAGTCTGCTGCATGGCAAGGCCACGTGAAGGTCGTGCAGCTTCTCATCGAGCATGGTGCTCTGGTTGACCACACTTGTAATCAAGGTGCTACTGGACTCTGCATTGCAGCCCAAGAGGGGCACATTGACGTTGTCCAGATATTACTGGAGCATGGTGCTGACCCCAATCACGCTGACCAATTTGGACGCACCGCTATGCGGGTTGCAGCCAAAAACGGACACTCCCAGATTATCAAATTACTGGAAAAATATGGTGCGTCGACTCTGAATGGTTGCACTCCATCTCCAGTCCACACAATGGAGCAGAAACCCCTACAATCAGTCTCCTCTAAAATGCAGTCCTTAACCATGAAGTCCAATAGTTCAGGGAGTACTGGTGGAGACATGCAGCCTGGAATGCGGGGATTATCCAATGGGCCTGCACACGCCTTCAGTTCTCCTTCGGAGTCTCCCGATTCTACTGTTGACCGTCAAAAGTCATCTTTATCAAATAATTCCCTGAAAAGCTCCAAAAATTCTTCTCTCCGCACCACGTCCTCGACGGCCACCGCTCAGACGGTGCCCATTGATAGTTTCCACAGCCTGTCGTTCACGGAGCAAATCCAGCAGCATTCCCTGCCACGCAGCAGAAGCAGGCAGTCCATTGTTTCCCCTTCTTCCACAACTCACTCCCTAAGTCAAAATCATAATTCACCGAGTAGTGAGTTTGAATGGAGCCAAGTAAAACCTAGTTTGAAATCAACTAAAGCGAACAAAGGGGGCAAAACAGACAACTCCAGCAAGTCTGGGTCAGCTGGAAAAAAAATAAAGCAGAGTAGTTCCTCCCAGCCCAAAGTGCTAGAGTATGAAATGACTCAATTTGATAAACGAGTACCTATTGCCAAATCTGGCACAAGCCTGCCACTGAAATCAATGCCACCAGAGCCACAGTGCAAAATTTTGGTCCCTCCAGCTCAGCAAGAAGTTGGTCGATCTCAGCAGCAGTTCCTGATTCACCAACAGAGTGGAGAGCAGAAGAAGAGAAATGGCATTATGACAAATCCAAATTACCATCTTCAGAGCAATCAGGTTTTTCTCGGCAGGGTTTCTGTCCCACGAACAGTGCAGGACAGAGGGCATCAGGATGTGCTGGAAGGCTATCCCCCCGCAGAGACAGAACTCAGCCTTAAGCAAGCTTTAAAACTTCAGATTGAAGGTAGTGACCCAAGCTTCAACTACAAGAAGGAAACACCATTGTAAAAGGTAACTTACCCAGTCACAAAGGAACCAAATGCTGCATTTCATTTAAAATGTGCTAAAATTACATTTTATTATAATTTACCATCATAATTGCTCACATGATGGATGTTAAAATCTTAACCTGGCAAGTATTTCCTTCACTGTCATTTAAAAGCACCAGCCATAGAGGAATTAGATCACTGTCGTGTTGTCTGTTGAATTCAGTTGCTCAAATTGTGCCCCACTGTCTTTGATAAGTGAGTTTCGTGTAGCGGTGGTTTGGAATTTCATTTTCAGATGTAAGGACAGATGAGAACTTCAGTTAATGACGTCTCCAGATACAGTCTTCATTTCATTATTTACGAAAATGCTCCTCAGAAGTTTCTGAAGGTTCTTAAAAGTTATAGGCAACTGCTTTTCTGAATGTGGGTTTAAAGGGTGAAGCATAAGTATAAAATACTGTTCTAAGGCTTTATTTTATATTTCTGTTACTGTAAAGGTAATCCTCCTGTAAAAGAGGTGGCTTTTCTCAGTGCAAGTTTATAATCTATGTTATGGTACCAATTTTCTGACCATTCTGTTGTTCTTAATCAGTGGAGGTCGTTTAGATATCTCACTTCCTCTCCAATACTGAATTTTAAGCCAAAGAAGTAATTATAAGTCTCTTTTTCAGACATGAATTGTCAGTGAGTCAGCTAAAATAGTTCTATTTTTTCCCCTCTTCCTGTTGAGGTGTGTGTTTTTTAGGGTATTTGGAATGTGTTAATATGTTTTCTATTGGAATTTCAGAGAAGCAGCATCTTTATGAAATGTGTGGCCACTCTTTTACTGCTTGCTCGCTTATTTTTGAAAACATTTTTGTGTGTGTGAAAGTGGCATTTTGGACAGCTCAGGCTGCTGCTCCTTAGAACAAGAATTATCAGCTGGGACAGAAAAGTCCTTAAATCTTCGTAAAAGTTACAAGGGCTTTAGATTCCCACAGTAGTACATCATGCCCAAACAGGATTAGAATTTATTTGCAATTTTTTCCTGCTTCCGTAAAACTTTAAAACGTATAATTAAGGATTGTATTTCCTAACTCTGACGTGCCTGCACCTGATGTTCATTGCTTGCTTTCATGTTATACTTCATTGTAAATCCATTGCATGGCTCTGACATAGAATGTGTTCATCTCACCTGACCTCTCATCAAAAGACTGGTTTTGGTGAATTTTTCCATCTTCCTTGGTTTTAAAATATAAACAGCATATGAAGAAATCTGAACATTCCACATAATAGTACTAAAATTTGGCTTTCCTTTATCTGGAACAAATGGTGTGTTACTGAAAATTCAGGGTTTCCCTCAGTGAAGTTCTTTGTTTTGCAAATGGCTAAAAAATGAGGTGTGGAGAACCAAATGGTTCCTTTTGCTTTTCTCTTAACACTTCCAGAGCGTCACTTTAAAGATGGGCGTTTAGAACAATTCTGTGTGGATTTTGAATTGCTTGGCACAGGCTGTAATTTACCTCCTCTTTTGCCAAATCTCAAGCAGAAAAAATGGTAATTTCCCTGCCCGGTGGATAAATGAGTCACCTGTGGGGAATCACATCAGAAATACTCCATGGGAGCACCACAGGCATGGCTTTCCTTCCCTGGCTGCTGCTTCCCAGCCTGTCCAGGAAGCTCTTCTGTTGTGGGAACCTTGTAGGTGCTTGGGATGGCAGAGAGCACAGGGAGTCAATCACAGGACTGGGGTTAGGCAGGAAACACTTTTCCTCATCAGGCTGTGGTTGTGTGCTTTTGACTTTAATCAGGGATGCTACAGCTCCATTTCTGACAGTGCTGTTTGTGTTACAGACTATTTCAAAACTTAATGTTTTTCTTCTCTACTTCCAGGCCAATTCCATGATGCTGTGAACAGAAGCGCTTCTGCTCCTGATGATTTGTCAGCTGGCTGGGATGAGAACAAACAATGCTTGTTTAGTCCACCTAGAAATTCAAGAATGTGATTCCTACAGTTCAGTTACCTTAATTACTGTAACGTGCCTACATTTTTCAGGCTGCCTTCTCAGTATAACCCTCTGTGCTTCGAAATTTTATTTTGTGTACTTTGTATTTAATACACAGAATGAGCACTTTTTTAATTGCAGAAAGATATATGCTGTATTTCCCTGACCACAGCTGAAAATGGTAAGAACCAGGAATTCTGATTTCCTATTCCAGATCGCTTGGTAGAGGTGCATGTGCCACAGTGAACTGTGTTATGGAAAAGGCAATGCTTTTTGTATTTATTTTTCTGTGGCTAAAGAAAATAAGCAACGAGTTTGTCACATTTGCATTGTTGTCATGTATTGTCAGTTCCCCGTGTACTTCAAAGGGTTCCCTCCAGAATTACAAGTCTTGTAACAGTATTTTATAAATACTGTACTTGTGTGTTCTGTCTGTGTAATTGCTGTTCAGTGGTGGCAAAGAAGTCGGACTGCAACCACCTGCAGTGTCTTTGGGATTTTTAGGAGGCAAAAATCTACTCTCTGGTACTACAGCACCAAATCTGGATGGCAGACTGGGACCACTGAAAGCAATAGGCAAATTTTGGACACTTGGGCTTCAATAGCCTCTGTTATTGCTACAGTGATGACTAATATGGGTATGTCTGAGGTGCTAAAAGGTCTGATCCTGCTTTCTTGTATATCTCTATACATTAGAAACAGCTCTTTCTCTTTCCCAAGGTAAAGGACTATTTTTGGGAATGTCAGTAAAGCAAACCATGGAAAATACAGAGCCTTTGTGAGTGAGGCTGAGAGAATATGCAGCGAGAGTGCAGTGGAAAAGCACAGCGACAGCGTTGCCTGGGGAGTACAGAGATGGCTGAGTTAGCCCTGTCCTGAGACAATAACTCCTTAAAGCACAAACTTGTATGAATGTGGTTACTGCTTCACATTAGGGGATTAGGTAGAGCCAGCGAGTCTCTGTACCTGCAGCTCGGTTAATCAACGGTCAGGAGAGTCCATCTGTGGATAATGGAAAGCTGGTTTCCTGCTCTTACAGCAGAAGTATTTTACTTGTGTGAAAGAGAGCAAGGTCAAGGTCATTGTTGTGAAAGTGAGCAGTGTGAGTTTTCCCTTTGAATGTGCACATCTTACTTGCACAGTTCTGCAAGTGATAGAATGAAACAAGTGGGTTCTTTTCTCCTACAAATGCAAGCTATATTCTACTATTCACCGTTACACAGCCTTGCTCTTTAGAAAATAAGCCTATTTTTGTATGCAAGTATTTCTTCTAAAGGCTTGGGTTTCATCTTTTTCATACTCTAATTCTGATCATTCCAGAAATAAGATGATAGAGAGCTGAGGTTATTTTTCGTAGATGATTAATTAGATCCTTAAAGTTTGATGAATGGCCCCTGGATGTAGATGTAGTGCATATTCTGAGGCACTGAAGGGCTCCATGTCTGATTATTATGATCAACTGTCATCAGAATACTTTTTATTTTTTAAATCTTGCACCTCCATTCTTATTTGCTTTTTCCTAAATGTAAAAAAAGAATCTTTTATAGTCAGGCATTCAGCATTTAGTAAAATTAGATGTTAGAAGCTGACACACGGCAGTATGGATTATTCTGAATGTTTCATGTACTGAATTTCTTGTCCCCGTGGGACAATTATAAAACAAACGTAACAGGAGTCTGGCAGAATGGCCTTAAGAGGGTTAGTGGTTTAGAAAAGAGAAAGTACCAAAATGTTCTCAGCAAACTTGTTCCAAACCTCAAGTATAGTACATTTGCAGTACTGTGCAAGAATACGACTTTCCTTAGTGATTAGATGTATGTTTTGTTCTGTGGAAAGGGATCCCTGAATGCCAACATTTTTTTCTACTGACCTTGACTGTCATTGGATTATATTTATTTAATTTTATTGTGTTGTTATTAATTGCACCTTGTGGACAGAGGACGTAAAAATTTGGCCAATTTCACAAGGGGCCACAATAGTCTGGTGGGTTTTGTGTGAATAGTATTTACATTTGAAACTGGGGAAACCCTCTCTCCAAATCAGCAGAAAGTAGACTTGTCAAAAATGTTTTCAGAATGACAATTCTGCCACATTTTGAATATCCCTTTGGAACGGGGCATGAATTGCTTTAAATGGTCTATTTTCTCAGAAGGTCTGTGTAATTCCACATTGCTGTTGCGTGTGATTTTTAGCAGCACCATTTGTGAGGGGTTTGTGTGCCAAGCAAAGTTGCCATTCCCCCATTGTTCCCTCTGCTCTGCCCTTTCCCATCTGTAAATGGAGGGGAGGAGAGCAGAGAGGTGTAGCTGTGACTCAGCACAGCTCCTTCTGCCAGGGCAGCAGTTCTCACCACCCAAAAACCTGAATAAAACATCCTGTTTCTCTTCATCCCATTTTGCTGGTCCTTCCAAGGTCATCTCCACAAGACATCCAAAATTGTTGATGGGAGAGCTGGGGAAAAAGACTGTTTTGTGGACACAGATATCAATACTGGGTGCATGTGGAAAAACTCATCTAGAGAGAAGTGCATTAAGAGATACTGAGGCACGATTGATGCATTTTTTGTCAAGACTGTGATCAGTATTGAAAACATTGCCATTTCTTTAAAACTAAAAAAGTGTTTTCCCTCCTCAGTTACTCTGCTATGCAAATGTCTGTTATGCTTAATATTCCCCATCTGAACTCCTCAGTTAACTTGGTTTGCAGATAGACTGTTTTTTCCTGGAGTGGGTTGTAAATAGCCTTTAATGTACATTGAATGAATTTCACATTGTAAAATTTTTATTTTATTCCTTGTATTATATTAAGCGAAAATCCCTGTGTATATTAAAGTGCATAATAAATATATTTGCTTTTCAGCAGACATCTAACTGTTTTAATTTTTCTACCTCATTTCCTGGGACATTTCAGGAAAAGGTTATTAAACTTGATTAAGTTTCATGTAGTACTAAATGAAGCATGATGTGTGTGTCCAGCAAGCAGCCCAGGCTAGCAAACCTCAGACCCTGGCATTAATTCCTGTGACTTTGAGCATATGCAGGAGAAGATTTGCTGCATGTCCTTCTGTTTAAAGTGATCATTATTTACTGTAAATACCACGAGGGCCAATAAATTCACTATTTCAGTTGCTGTAAGTTCTTAACAAGTTCAAATGGGTTTTGTTAATTATTGCCTTGATGAGTGTTTCTCTGTAGTATTTTCAGCTTAAGCAAAAGCTGTCTTACTGATGGTGGCTACTCATTTTTCTTGAATGTGTTATTAGAAAGGGTAGGGGAGAGAAGTTTTCTGGTCCTTGCAATAATACCCTTTGGCCCTGTGATCTTGTCTCACTTCTTCAGATCCTAGAGCCACCAAGATTTCTCTGCAGGGGGTTTTTGAGTGTGAGGGAGAAGTTTGGCTGGGCCTTCTGCAAATGATGCTTCAGGTTTACCCCCCAGGTATTCTGGTTCACACAGATTCCAGCAGCTGCTACACTTGCCTCAACTGATTCCTGAGAGCAGGTGAATGGCAAAATTGTCATTATCTGCTGGCTTGTTTTCACTGGATTTCTGTTGTTTCTCACAGCAATTACTGACCCTCTTTTGTTAAGTTCTCAATCTGAAATAACACAGTGTGAGGTGAGTTAATTCAGTGGCTATTTTTCATTGAAGGAAAGAATTTTCACTGGATTAATCTTTGAATAAGTTCTATGACATTCCAGAGACAGACATTTTATTCAGATAAACACTGTAATAATATTTAAATAAAATTATTCAACACCTGTTTTAATCTCTTATTCTATGGAATATACACAATCACATTAAATAATGCTTCACCTCTCCTGTGAGATCCCTGCTACAGTTTGGCTTGTGTATTACATTTATTTTCCAAAAAAAAGCTGAGATTGGTTGGCACAGCAAACTTCAGTTGGAGGCCGTTGGAGAGACAGCAGTGAGAGTTTGGCCTTGATCTAAATCCTAATCATTTTGTGCTACAAAGGGTCACAGAAGCAGGGTATGGGACTGAGAAATCTAGTTGGCAAATCATTTTGATAAAGAAGTCTCCAAATGTGTATGTGGGTAATATAAACAGATTGACCTTTAAAAGGATTAAAATGTGATTTGCTGGTTGTGGGGACAGAGTAAGGCGTTGGGGTCTGGTTGTAGGTTTGGGTTTTTTATTTCCCCCAGTAACTTTTTTGATGTAACAACTTTTAAGCTTGCATCTCCTAGGGAAAAAGTTATTTTGAGATATTAAGTAATAAAATTCTCTCCTTTTAGAGTTAAGGCTGTGAGCAGAGAAATTGTGTGGTTGTTATGTCTTGGTGAACATTATGCAATCTCATAGAAAGATTTTAAAACTCAAAACTTTATCCATAAATGACAAAGACAGAGTGGACCTTTATTCACTTTTATTCTGTCATTTTCCATTATGCTGGCTATCCAGTTCACCATTGTGTTTTCCCCAAGAGCAAAACCCTCCAGTCTTGCTCCAGCTTTAATAATGGTATGATAGTTCTGTTGCTGTTTTTCCATACTGCTCTCACAAAAGGTGTTACTATTTGCCAGTAAATCCCCAAGCACTTCACAGCAAACACAGGAGAAATACTGAGATGGAGATGCATTTGCTCTGTCAGTCACTGAACAGGCTCAAAGCAATGTCAGGAAAAGCCCCTGGGCCTCTCCCAGCACCAGGCAATCTGAGGCCTTGAACAACCTGTTGTCTGGCATTAACTCATCTCCTGCTTTTTTTTGCTTTTTTTTTTCACTTGCTTTTTTTAGCTGCTTTTTGTGCATTTGCAGTGCAGCTCGCTGGAGGCTGTCCATGCAGCTGGGTGCCAGCTTCAGCTCCTGGCTGGCTGCTGGAGCTGTGGGAGAGGAGTCAGCCCTGCTCTGGAGGCTGCTCTGCCAGCAGATTCCTGAGTGGCTGGGCCAGGGACCAGCAGGGACCACCTCGCTGTGTCTGGCCCGTGCTGAGCAGCGTGGCACAGGGGCAGAGCTTGCCAAGCTCTCTCTGGAGTTGTGCTCGTTTTCCTACTGCAATCAGAGCTTTCAAAAAAAATAAAAAAATAGGAAAAAAAATTAGGCATATCCAGGAGCCTCGTTGACAGGTGAGAGCTTTGTGAGAGGCAGTACTGAGCATGCATCCAAGCCTTGTGTCCTGGTGCCAGTTTTCTGCTAATGTAACACTCTGAATTGAATGGGAGATAAAGCAGTCTGAATGGTTCTGTCTGTGCTAACATTTCATGTCTCCCCTGTGCCCTGGTTAGCTGTCAGCCTGCTGACGAATTAATGGGGATGCCTGCTTCTGAAGGCTGTCATTTGATGGTATTTGTGGTGTGGAGAGACAAGATCCTTCTGCAGGCACAGTGCTCAAAGCAGAGAAGTTTTTCAGAAGCTGGGTAGGACCAGGTTGCATACTTTCCCTTCCAGCTGGACTGCTCCATACAGCAGCAGGAGCAAAAAGCACCTGGATCAGTGATGTATAGGGTTTGTTTGCAGGAGAAGAAGGCAGGGAGGAAAGGTTCACGTCATCTCCGAAGTCTTCAAAATTCAGCTCACTCTTTGCCACGTCTAAAAACTTTACTGCTAAAGCAGATCTTGAGCTGATTAGAGGGTGCATAATTAAGAGTCCTCATCTGGCTGCTGGAGCTGCTCACTGCAGCCCCAGAGCGAGGCAGAAGCGCCTTCGCTCCCACTCTGTTGCAGTGTTGGCCCTGGTAACACCATGGTTAATTCCCTCTACTTGTGCTCTGCTGAGATTTCCCACAAGAGCTGGATGGAGTCAGTTTTGAAATGCTTTTGCTAATTACTTTTTTTAACATGTGAAATTAATGAACAGAATTATTCAGGGACATTCTTATTTACGTGGGGTCGAGACTTGAGCAGTTACAATCCACTTCCACAGTAGTGTTTGAAGAGTGTGGTTCCCTTCACCTGAGGAAAGGTAGCAAAATCTGTGCCTAAATTGATACTAAAGTGCTTTTTGGCTCACATTGCTGGCTCATTTACATGCAGCCTATTTTCTAAAAAGGGCAAGTCTTTCCTCTTTGCCAGGATGGGATGATGGATTTAAGAACAGCCTTTTCAGGACACACCAGAAATTCATCCAGCCCTGCAATCTGTCATTAGCAATGACCAATATCAGATGTGAATAGAAAAGTACAACAGCAGGGTAAATTTTCAATTATTTTTTCCTCTGAATGTTCTCTAGCTGTTTGTGATTCAGGGATTTCCCAACCCAGAAAAAATGTCTTTAACATTTTCTGTGTCAGTCAGTGCCAACTAAACCAGGAACAAGAGATGGCTGAGATTGAAAAAGCGCACTGTAATTTATAAATAATATTTGTTCTTTAAGGGTAAGACCACTGGACAATTAGCTACTGAACAGAAGTTTTAACCCATGAGTAGATTTATACCAGGTCTCTGTATGTCCAAAAGAATTTGATCTGGAATAAATGTGGAGCAGTTCATATGAGCATTGTGCAATGCAGAAAGTAAAGATACTATTCGAAGCATAAGGATTTCCTTGCATCTGATGAAAACCTGTTTTGCAACAAACTAGAAGGAATGTTTCTGTGCCCCAGGTCCATGTAGGGAAGTTAGGTGATCTTTCTGCATAGGGACAAGACAATCCCAGGAACATCAGAGTTATTCTTCCCTTATGAGCAAACACGAACACATTTGAATATTGATTCACTGTCTCTCCAGCTCAGATGTGGTAATAGGGAATGCACACTCTCAAAAATGAGTGTTTTCCAGATTAACAGTGGGCACAAAGGGGAGCACAGGTGCAGGAGTGTATTTCCATGGTGCTGCTCGGCAGTGCTGCTGTGCAGCACGGCAGGAACCAGGTGGAAAGGAAAATGACTCCAGCAGATGTACTCCCTCCTGTGTTTGCTAAGCTCCCAGTTTGCCAAGCTGTATCCCCAGGATAAAGCACTTTCCCTGCAGAAATAATGACTCTGTTTGCCTTTTCAATCTGTTTTCATTTAACTCTGGGATCTTCACAGCTCACATGGACAGTGACTACAAGTTGCCAAGTAGTGTTGAGCTGCTTTAAACTTGATATTCCCTACACTCCTAATTAGTCCTTCAGGAACAAAACAGATTTCCACAGCTTAGGTAACACCATGGTCGAAGTATTCCTTGGCTCCTCTAGTTTTCCCACTCTGGCAGGACCGCTAGGTTGTGGGCACCGTGCCTTACATGGAGAAACCAGTCTCAATTCAATCTGTCCTGTTCTCATTTAGGCATCCTAATTATTAGGGGGTGGGGTGGTGCTGAGCATGGAGATGGATGGACAGAGGAGGGATGTGGAAAAGGGGCTTGGTCTGCACAGGTACGTTTGTTACATCCCAGGGGGAAGCATGGAACGCTTGTTTGAGCACCCAGCTCCACGGTGGGCAGCACTGGCTAACCAGAGAGCTGTCCTTCAGTAACAATTGAGGGGTGAGACTGGCAATCAAGGCCTTCAAAACCACACCAGGGGCTCATTTTTGGCACATCAGAGGGGGGGGCTGTCAGTGCAGGGCATGGCAAGAGCCATACTAGAAAGGTTGTCCTCGGGGTGGGTACAGCACAGGATGTGAGATTCTGGGGGCTTTACCTTGTGAGAAGAGAGCATTGCTCATCTGCCCAAGAGCTTGCTGAGACTGACAGAAGAGGCCCTGGAAAGTTAGGTGTGATCTGAAGAGCAAGTTAGGGACAGAGTGTCTTCATCCTCCTCCTGATGTAGTCTGGGCTGTCCCCTGCTTGGGAACAGCTGGTGGGAGGACTTTGGATATCAGGGTGCTGCCTCAGCCTCAGGGAAGGAAGCAGGCTGGCTCAGCGTGACCCCTCCCTTCGGAGGAGGACTCTAATCCGTGCATGTATCAGTTTGAAATTACATAACGCTGTTTAAGTGCGTTTCTTCCGTTTTGGGGACGATTGCCTAAGTCTGTTGTGCAATTAAGAGCAGCAGTAGCTGCTTGTGTGCTGCTCTGCTGGGGCCGCAGCGTGGTCAGTGCATCCAGGGCTGGAGCACCGCACTTCCATGGGGATACTCCCGGCCACCACCCGCACTGCCGGCTGCCAGCAGGGCTGGCTCCCCTGGGAACAAGCTGAGGGCTATTCAAAGAGCTTGAATCTCTCCCTAAACATGAAATGCAGCCAGTTTATGACACACAGTTCATCCTCTGTTAGCTGAGATTAATGAGGGAGTCTCCAGGTACACTCCCTCCAACATTGGCGCTGCGGGATGTGCGTGGGAATGCCTGCACACACAGCCACACACAGGCCAGCAGCTTTACTGGCCCCAGGGCAACGCTGGCTTTTCCTGACCTGTGCTGGCTCCTACAGGACACGTTCATGCAGGTACTCATGCAGGAGGAGGTGGTTAAAGCCAGCACAGCATCCCCGGAGACAGGATCGAGTGCAGAGACCCTGCGTGTCTCAGCCCAGCCCCAGGGCTGCGACCAGCACAGTGCCCATCTCCACTTTATTCCCGGGGGAAGTGGGCCCACCTCCCTGGCAGCATTTCCCCCCCAGCACCAGGTTCAGAACAACACCTCTGCTCGTTTTCCACAACCACTTCAATCCCCAAATAGCTGTTCAGACTGAAGTTTACTGTGTAGTGAGAATTAAGGTAAGCCAAACGGAGCATGATGGAATAAATACTGCTTCACTCACTGTTGCTATTTCATCTGGCAGTGGGTGAAGGATCTTTAGGAACAACTGACTAAAAAAGGAAAGCGACTTCACACAGCAAGAATTTCCATATTGCTTTCAAAAATTAGTTAAAGAAAATGAAAGACAGCAACCCTGAGTCCCTTTCCTCCCAGCAGACTGCAGCGTCTCAGAAAGAACAATGCAATATCATGTGTGGAAATGCAGGCATAACTCCCAAATGCTTTCCCTATCTCTGTTTTTATTGCTTCAATGGCAGCTTATGAAGCATTAGTGTAAAAAGACTCAAAGCACGAGTCTGAAAAGACGCAGAAAACAATAAAGTAAATCCCATGGGAACAACTGTCACTGTCCTTCAGCATTCCATTGTTCAGTGCCTAGGACCGGAATGTCAGTCGTTTATCACTTATTGATCACTTTATTGCTAGGCATTAGTATAGGAGTTCTGTAGCTGAAATTCCACTGAAAGAACGGTGTTTTATTGCCGAGTTCAAAACCCATGAAAAAATACTTCCAGAAACATTTATGATTGCATTTAATCCGTGACAAATCACGGCGGAATATGGTTTGGCCAGCCCTTGGCATTAACCAGATGCAGAGGGATTCAGGCTTCTCCATTGTACAAGAAAATGACTCACATATTCCTCCTTCATCCTAGGGGACAGATGAAAAACTGATTGCAGGCTTTCTTGCCACTATCCTTTTTTTGCTCTTGGACCAGTCCTGTGCTCAAGCTGGGTTTAAGGAAAATAAAAGATGTTTGTGTCAGAGAGATGAAATGTGCTTTGGCTGTAGCCATGAGTTAGTCCCAGCTGTGGCACTGTGCTAAACTTGTGCTGTATCTCAATCCTGAGGCACGGTGACAGGGGAAAACCTTGAGTATTTGCCCCATCCCATTTTATGCTGTTTTTTCTCCACTGGCTTTGCAGACTTTCATAGCCACAAGACACTGAAGATTGTGCTGGCAAATTGCAATCTAGACTTAAAACCTACCTATATATACACTGTCTTTTCCAAAACCTTGCATCCAATGGAAGCTTGGCCCTGTGAAATGATGTTTACAGTACAGTATTTTGATGACTATAAATGCTGTTGAGACTCGGAGCCCGGTACAACTGCAGTCATTACAGACCCAGAGAAATTGTTTTCAGGCTCGTGCCAACAAATTGTGATTAATCCCTTTGTTGTGGTGCGAGCTGGTTTCTGAACACGATCCCCATTAGCTCTGTGAGCAGCCCATGCTGTCACTGCCACGCTCCACAGGACTCATCCATCCTCCCTTCCACATCATTGCCTGCAAAATGCAGTGTGCAAAGCTCTGCGTGGCTTCCTTCCCTCCAGCTTCACCTCCAAACTAGAAAATGCTTCTTTTTTTAGCTGCTCTGAGGAGGCAATTAGGACCAGCAAAGATGAGGGTACTGCTGTCTTTTATAGCAATTACATATATAATTATATACATATAATATATACATTTTTTATTATACATTGCTATATATATGAGAATAGCAGCAATTCATCTAAATTGAAACTCTTCTGTGGAAAGAAGACTCAGAGTCAGCTCCAATTTTAATTTTCTGCAAAGTTTGAAATCACTGAAGCGTTTTCTTTTGTGATTTTTGTTGCTTCGGTTTTTTAAAGTAAAACTTACAGAGGTAAAAGGCAGGCATAAAAACAGGGGGCTTGAGATGAGCAGGCAGTATTTTTTAGCTGATTTGATGCAGGTTTCTCCCCTTTAGATCTTTGGGTCAGTGCGGCTTTCAGGTGTTGAGCCTGAAGTCTTTAAACACAAAAAGTTTAATCTTCACCCACCCACTCCAGTCTTTTCACCATATGAGCCTGTAAATCTACCCTGTGCCAGGTTTTCCAAAGTGTACTTTTTTGCCTGATTTTTACTTGTTTTAATCCCTCAGAAGTATGAGTAAGCATATTCCAGTCCCTCGTTGCTCTGCTTCCTGGCTTTCCCCTGGCTGCTGTCTATCAGGGACATGGGAAAAGGCACAGACACGACTTGGCTTTGTGGGGAGCAGTGGTGAGGCTTCAAAGCAGGTGAGACGGCACAAGAGAGCATGGGGGAGGAAGCATATGCCTCCTCTGGCATATTTTTCCTTTAATTTAATCATTCCAAGCACCCTATGGATCTAAAACCTGAGCATGGGCATCTTATCTGGTAAGGTGTAACATTTCAGAGCTTCTGCTCAGAATAAACAAAATGAGGCATGTGTGCTTTCACAGAATATATTTATTAGTTCGTATTTTTGGAGCATTTTTGGTCCAAACTGAGGGGAGTCGGGTCCATGGTCATAAAAACCACGTAGGGCTGGAACCTGGTGTGTCCAGCAGGCAGGGGTTATAAAGCCTGATGCCTTGTCCAGGAGCAAAGCTGCAAGGGGAGGTCATACATATGTAAGGGAGGGTTTTTTAGGTTGAGGATGGTGGAACAGGCTGCCCAGAGAGGTGGTGGAGGCCTCATCCCTGGAAACATTCAAGGCCTGGTTAGATAGGGCCCTAAGCAACCTGAGCTAATTGAGGGTGTCCCTGCTCATTGCAGGGGGCTTGGTCCTTTCCAGCCCACACCATTCTGTGATTCTTTTGTCTCAGATTGCCCAGAAAACCCATCAGGTTTATAATTCTTAAGTATGACCAAATTTCCTCTACACCTTGAGTAGCTTCATTGAAGTTAACTTCAGATTGGTGCAGTTGGAGCCATCAGTGGTGAGGAAAAGAAAGGTGATCTCTATTTGTAGGAAAACGCAACGGTGAGCTGTGCTGACCTGATTTATAAGGACAGAAATAATGCCTTTGTTCCTCTATAAGAATGGATAATTATGTTTATTTTGATCACAGCAAACTGTTTGGAGCTGGCTACAGGAGATGAAGGAACTGCTGTGTGATCTCACTCTCCATGGGTCAGCAGTTACATTCTCTTGCCTTAAAACCTCCATCAATAACTGGCCAGAAGCTGGCTTCCAAACAGTTAAAGAGCCTGGTAGAAGATCATACAAATTTGGCACCTAAGGCAGCTTTAATCAGACTGAAAGCCATGTTGAACAGAGCTTCTGGTGCTGTTATTTGCTGCACTACAATCATTTCTGTCTTCCTTAGAGCCACAACCCTGCCCAAAGTCGTCTCACCTACTGCTGTGATCGGATCTCACGAGTTAAGCAGAGTCACACCGGATCTGTGGGTGATGGGAGCCCTTAAAAATACATCAGTGCTGTAGGCAAAAGCATCTGAGTGTCAGCTGGGTGCCTCTGCTGCTTCCTGGGGGTCTCTCAAGGTGGATTAAAAGATGCTTTTTACACACAGCATGACTGCAGTAGGAAGGAAGAAAGGTGCGGTAAATGTTCCTTCTCTTTCCTGTCTCTTTAATCTCTTTCTGCTTTTGTCCTCCCGTTCTCCCCACGCCTTGTGAATGAAAACCTTCTCCTGAGATGCTCTGGAACCTCATCCTGGGGGCAGGGGTTTGTGGTGCTGCCTCCCCAGAACTGAAAAGGTGCCTCTCTACCTCCCATTCCTCACCACCAGCTTTTTGACAGACAAGCACAAATGTCACTACTAAACCAAACCTAGCTGCTAATGATATTGCTATTATTATTGTTATTACTATTATTGGTGGTATTATCATTTTAGTTAGGGGCACAAAAGTGTCTTCCTTCCTAGCAGAGGCTCCTTGAGTACTTAAGACCTGCAGAAAACGACTGTTCACATCCTCCTGTATCCTTCTTTTATTAAAGCAAGTGTTACAGCTAATTATATAAATCCCGGGGCAATTGCTGGCTCCATTCAGACACAATGAGTGTTAATGGGAGCGATGCCTTTTTTCTTAATTCACCATAAAACAAGGCCTGTTGCCTCCAGCTCTCTGCTGCATAAACCCTGGGATGTATTTTTGTATCTTTCCGTTTGGTTTAGCATTGTCTTGCAGAGAGTGTTTGACAATAACCTTTAATTTGAGGAGATGCTGCTGCACACTGTAATTAAGGCAGCCAGTTGGGTGTTGGTTTTTCTTTTTCATTTTTTTTATTTTTTTTTAAAGGCAATCAACCATCAGCAGAATCTTTTTAAAGACCAGGGGACCTCCTCCTTGTTAAGTTGTTTAGACGGGATGTCTCCTAGAGCTTTTTTCCTGGTGAAAATAACCAGCTTTTAAAATATATTAAATATATCAAGGTATTCTATAGATTGTCTTCTTAAAGGTGACTTCTTAAGGTTTTGCTGATGTAACAAAAACAAAACTGGGAAGTGTTTTGATTGTAGCTGAGCTCAAATTTCATTTTGAAGGAGAAAAAGCCTTTTAATTATTTCTGAAATAATTGCTTGTGATAATACAATCTCCTTTGTAATGTTTAGACAGAAATAGTTTCTATATAAATAGAGACATTTAATGTAAGAGTAACCTAATCTTTGTTTTGAGCACTGTGATACTTCAAGCCCTATTATAGGATCAAAAGGTTTTCATATCAGTAGATAGCTATTAAAAAAACAATTTCAATTATAATTGAAGGCCTAATTAGTTAGTTTGTAATACTTAACTAATATCTTTACTACTTCAAGACTTGCTAAGAAAGAGAGACAATACCTCTGCCAAATTAAGCTAAAGGAACTCATAAAATATGAATTTGAAAGGGCTGCTAAAAAACAAAAAGGTTCTCTTATTAAAAAAAAAATAAATAACCCAACCTTTTTAAATAGAGCTAAATTAGAATGTACTTTCAGCTTTAAAGAGGTTCTGCAGTGGCAGTGACTGCATCAATGTGTTTCCACACAAACCACAGAGGAGGGCAGTAATTGTGGCTCTTGTTTCACAGGGAGGAAAGTTAAAGAGCGGAGGAGGAGCTGCTGCCCAGGGCATCCCGTCCAGGTGCCAAGGGATGGCCAAGTTCTCACCCAGTCAGTGTGAAAAAGAGGATATCAACGTGATATTTCCATTTCTTTTGCAACCACGGGCTTGTTGCATCCGTGAGGATCATCAGGGAATCTGACAAGAGCAGGAGGTTTCACAGCAGTCAGATAAAAGGGATTACACCTGCTGTCACTGGGATGGTTTCTGGGTGAGAAACAAGGGAAGATGTGAGATTTACGGTGTGGAACCCAAAATCCAGGCAAGGTTTACAGCTTCATCACCTGCTTTCTCCAAAACAAGCTCTTCCTCATCACGGGGATATGGACTTGTGGAAAGCCACACACTTTGTCTGAAAACGTTTTTATTTGTAGGGCTCTGTAATAGAACCATGGAACATTTTGGGTTGAAGGGACCTGAAACATCATCCCACCCTGGACAGGGAATGGGAGCTGCATAAGCACCAGATGAAAAAATAAATCATTTATAAACATGCTTCAAGAGGGCTTTCTGGCCTGCCAGGAAACTGGTTTAAAGCCTTAAGGCTTCAGCTGTCTTCAAGATTATACTCTCTGCTGGGACTTCTGGTCAGTGGCTTAATAGTTACAGTGTCCTGTGTCAGGGATTATGAACTCCCATAGGTGTGGTGCTAAATTGCTTGTGCCTTGATTTTGCAGAGGAAAAAAAGCTCTGACATTGAACCCACTACTTTTGATAGAGTCATAGCAGTTCATACCAGCCAGCTCAGAGCCACTGTGCAGGAAAAATGGAAAATCAGATGCTTTGGATGGGATAGCAGAGTGCTGAAGAGAGCTAGGCACAGCAATTATGATATATGTATTTTTAATTAAATTTCATAGATTTTAAATGTCGTTCCAAGCGAGGAGAATTCCCAAGGCTACCAATCACTTTGCACCACTTATAATATCCATAAAGTGCTGCTGCCTTTCATCAAGTCACTGAAAAAAAAAAAAGAAAAAAAAGAAAAAAGGAAAATCTTTGGGCAAAATGTGGAAGATTTATAGCTCTGGAAAAGTTTGCAGGAATGACATTGTTGATATCCAAACTTCAGTTTTGGCACTGTTTGCTGTTCATTTAATCTTTCTGCTTTAATCTCAGAAAATGAAATTGACTTAAATCCTCTGATTTTTGTTACTCTCCAAGCTGATTCTAGGGCCAAAAAAAAAAAATCTGTGATGAATATGCCTGAAGGATAATGGAAATTGCTGTGCTTGGTGTTTGCATTAGTGTAGGGTGTGCTTTGTACTATATATGCAAAAGTGCTGCTGCTTTATCATCCTATGTGATCTTCTGCTATAATCCTTTCCTAGTGTTTCTGTTTGTATTTAATTTCTCCTTGATATCTGTAGAATACAACTTTCCAGTGGCAATATCCTCGTAAAGAAAAGCCCAGGGATAAATTTCTACTGAGCAAAACCTCTGAAAAGAATGGGAAAACAGATAAAGTCCCCCCAGAAGAAACAGCTCCTCTAGAAGATTCTGCTGTTGGAGATATATAATTACCTAATCGCTCCCATCCTGGTATGAAGCATATAATTAGCTGACATCCTCCCTCCTCTTGAAAGGGAACAAATGCTGCATGGATTCAATTAGAAAATGATTAAATAAAGAATTGCTGGAGCTCAGTGCAAGGAGGAACCTGAAGGACTTGGGTATTTCCTCTCAGTGTCTCAGCACCCAAGACAATCACATCCATTGTATCTTCTAAGTTGCTCAAAGCAAGGGCTCCACAAATCCATGGAGGCAAAACATGAATCAGAAAAAACTGTTGTGTAAATAAGCTGGCAGACAATGCCAATGAGAATACATTTTAAATAGTAAAGGTAGGAAAGACTCCTGTTCATCCCTGAACCTGAGCTTTTCTTTAACATGGCCAAGAGAAACTACCTCAGCAAGTTCCATGGCCTCTTTAAAAATAGTCATTAGACAGTATTGTTTGTATCCCTTTGAATGGAATTATGAGAGCATTGTGGAGAGAGCTACAATAATTGTTAAAAGCTAATAATACATATTGTATTTGATGATTTGTTAAATTAATGAATCATTATGTACCTCAGATGTGCAGCAACTGTGACTCTGGCAAGTATCAATTTATAATTTAACTGTAGCAAGATTGAACTTAATGGAAAAATTATTAAAATAAGAATGTGAAATCTTCCAGAAAATAATGCTACCATGTGCAGTGAAGACTGCAGTGCCTCTAACTTCTAATCTCTTCCCTGGCTTCCCCATACTGAAGTAGATCTTTTGTTAAGTCAATTAATGAAATTAAATTATAAGTTAAAGAGAACTGCAGGAGAAAATATTCTTTGTAAGTCATTTATATGTATATGATAGATAAAAAGATGAGAAGACTTGAGCAATTATATTTCCATGCACTTTGCTAAACAGTTGCAGCTGTAGTGAGCTTCCATTCACTTGTGGAGGTACCACTAGTTAAAATTAAAAACCAGCTCCACACTTCGTTCCCATGAATGAGCAATCCCAGCACTGGGGGTTTGTGCACAGCCAATCTGTAGGCACACAGTTTGTGGTAATTGGGAGCCTCATCCCTAACAAGCTACAGCTGTGACAAGCAGGTGGCCAGGATTGAAGGTAATGAGTGCTCAGGTGCACTGACCAACCACCAAAGGGACACACAGGTGCAAGGCATTAACCTGAATGCAATGCATGAGGGGTACAAAAGGTTGGGCTGAAGGACAGGAAGGGCAGAAATTTGCAGCTTTCTGAAGTGACAGCATGTTACTCTGTTTGGGCAGACACCTGAAGCCTTCTGATGAGGTATGGTGTTTCTCTGTTGGGATGAATGCTTAAAGCTTTCTGAAATTGCATGGAGGTACTCTGTGTCGTGGCTGTCTCAGCTGTGACACAAATCCATATCTGTAATCTGGAGTCAGCCATGGAGGCTGCAAGAGTGGTTTTTCCACAATCACAGCTATTTTTTCCAGCACATGAGCCCTGAATCTGGTTCCAGTTTTCCTGGCTGTGTGCACGGAGTATTATTCCTGACAAATGCTGTCTCTCTCAATGGGTTGGGTCTTGCCATGTGTCAGCAGGACCCCTGTGGCCAGCTGCAGGCTCCATCCCTGGCCCAGTGGAGTACAACCCTTGGCACTGTACAGCCTCTATGGAAAATGCCAATTATTTCTACTCCCACAGCACAGATCTGGAGATTTGCAGAGATACGTGCATAACTCTGTGGGTTAGGTCTCTGTGGTACACAGTAAGAAAAGAAACTGGGAAAGGATTTGAGAACTCAGCCTTTCCTCCAAACTCAGGATGCGCCAGCCTGGCAGCACTGGTGACACGTGTTTATGGTGACAACTGTGGGATTTCTGCTGGCATTGTGTTGATTTACTAGAAAAAGACTGCCCATAGCTTTTAGGATGGGCTTACATTAACCCTGAACTTCAAAGAACTTGTTTCTAAGTTGGTGAACAGAGTTTACTGGGTTACATCATGGAATTTCTGTAAATAAGATCCCATGCTGGCACAATGCTGTCTGTTCTGCTGTGGGATTAAAACAGATTTTGTCCTGCTGTAATTCCTGATTTTTTTTTTTCTACTAGCATCCAGGTTTTTTTGCTTATGGCAATACACATAGGAGAGGTAGAGGAATATTAGCAGGAATGGAGTTTTATGACAGCTGTAAAAATAGTTGATTCCATATACCTTTGTGCCTTGCAAAGCATTAGTAACTGGATCCTGGCTACAGCATGTAATTACATTGCTTGATGCATTGTTGGGCATTAGTAGGATTCCTTCCATCTGTCTAATATTTCCCATCCAAGAACACGATCACATTTTATTACGGCCATTTAAAAATTCCTGATCCTTTTCCAGGCTCACTCGGGGTGCGATAATACGGAATTTCACCCAAAAAATTTTAAAGGCAAACTAAGCATTAAAAAACAGGCACAGATAGTGTTTTTTGTTACCAGTGTCTCAAATTTATGCTTTTGCTGGTGTAAAATATTTTTGGGCTCATTGAATATGGTAAATCCTCTTATTTTAATTTTCACAAAATCATGTCAAATGCAAAAATGCTTATCAGAGACCAAGGACTTCACAAAATAAAAAATTAATGAATTCATGTTCTCTCATGTTAATTACCTATTAAATTAGCTTCCTCCATAGGCAAATAACTTAAAATCAGATCTGAAGAGGTGTCAGTTGTACTGAAATATGAATTAATTTACCAGAGGAAGGCAAAAGTGCAGCCCCAGATCACTCACCCTGCCTCATCCTTTGTTCCTCAGGCAGCAGCTGGAGGCACCACGTGTACGTGAGATAAAAAGGAAACATGCAGCCTTTGCTGCTGCTGTTTGAGACACCACTTTCCAGGGGCAATGCAGGTCGGGGTCTGAGGCTCTGTGCTGCTCCCCCTTTGGCACCGCTCCCCACGGAGAGGGCTGCAGCTCCTCCTCTGCAGGTGCCACCAGAGCCCCTCTGTGCCACTTGCCCTGGCCCTGTGCCTCTGGCAGGGCTGGCAAACACGCAGGGCACTGGGGCTCGCCTGCTGCCAGCCTCGGGACAGCGTGGGAGCTGCTGGGCAGGGGATGCCAGGGCTGGCTGTGTGCCCTGCCTGCAGCACCCCCTGCCCTCCCTGCCAGCCTCCAGTGCCTTTGCTGCTGCTGCCCTGCTAAAAGCCTGCGGTGGTTCGGTCTGAGCTACAAATTATCTCAGATGGCTTTATGAAAAAGTTGAAGGTGTGGGGTTTTGCCAGTTTTGTTTTTGCTTTAAATGAAAGTATCGAATGTAAAGAAAAGAAACCTCACAGCCTATCGGCTTTCTGTTGATCTGTAGGAGATATGGCTCCTTAAAAAAAACCCACATGTTGGCTCTTTAACTTCTCACTTTCGGGATAAACCACTTTAAAATTACACATGACATCCCAATGCTAATTAATTTCAGGGTCAAATTCCTTTTTTTTTTTATTAATACTCCACTTTTAAAGTGACGGCCCCGTTGACAGAAATAGGCAAAATATATCCCCTGTGCGTTTTTGCTGTACCTGGACAAAAAATGGCAAATATCCACAAACTTAAGGATTAGGCAGCATAGTAAATTCTCTAATTACAATAGGCTGAAAAAACCCTCAGGAAATTGCAAGACAGAATCTGCTTGTGGTCTGCAGTTGGTTTTCATCTAGTGGGATGAAGATTTCATTAACATATTGAAGTGGCACCTTTCTGCCCCAGATCAGGGAAGGTTGGAGCAAGAACTCTCTGTTGCTGTCTTTAAGCACAGATTAGCTAGAAAAACTTCATGCTATCTGGCAAAAGATGACATTGCATGTATATGATGGCTTAGTGAGGTGCTAAATTTCCTGCACACCATGTTTTTTTTATGGACGCACCACTAGAAGCACCATTGTGTGGCTCCACTGAAATCTGGGCAGGAATACTATTTCCTGCCCTTCTCCTCAGTACTTTTCCTATTGTTTCAGCTGTCTCCAGCGTCTTGCTTTGAATCCTTGATTATAAATGACCTAAATTCTAGAATTACCATTTTTGTATTTTCTTCAGGAAGCTTCTGTCAGATTCCAGGACATAATATTTTAGGATGTAGAGTTTAAAATAGACACATATGATTTTGATAAATAAAAGAAAAACACTGCAGTCTGCAAAGCCATCTGAATAGAAAAGTGGTTTGTCTTTTGCCCACTCTAATTAGGCTATCAAAAATAGAAATATTGAGCCAGGCATATCCAATTAAGTTTGCCATTCACCAAGCTTGAGGCTTTCTTACAGAGACTTCTCCCGTAATGATAAGGAGATGGAAAAAGAAGGCAGTCATTAGCAACACTCAGGGAATTTGGTTTTCTTGATGTGAGCCGCGGCGGTGGTTGCTCTGGGAGGCAGCAGAGCTCAGTGGCTTTTTCTTAGACGGTTCTGCTGCTGGTGCAGAGTATAATGATGGTCTTCCAGTGGCATCAAAGTGTGTTGGTACTGCTACTGAAATGGGTTTGCAGACTTGAGCAATCACCGTCCTCACTTTCACTGGGCTGTGTAAGATTACGGGGTGGGAGGGGCTGCTTTGTTTTGATAGCTGCCAGAGAGGAAGGGTGTGGGGTCCTGGAGCAGCTCAGAAGCCTTCTAAGGGCTTGGATTTTGTGTTTATGTGGAGATGGGAGAGGGAGGGTTGGCCAAATTCACTCACAAGGTCCCTTCCAGCTGAAAATTTTCTATGGTAGTTCTGTAAGATCTCAAGGTAATGGTGGAGGATGGCTTGGGCTTCATAATCATCCTCTCATTGCCATAAGATCTTTTTGCCCAGTGGAGTTCATTCAGCACCACTTTAAGTGAGCAAGTATCCCTTTCTGAATGGTGCTGGCTCGTGCCAGAAAGCTGTCATTCCCTGGAGGAGCCATGGCTTTCTGAACAGGATGGCTTTTGTAGTCCCAATCTTCAAAGGAAGAAAACCAGTGCGACCTGCACGTGAGTGAATGAAACATTGTCACCTGCAAGACAGGCTGAGAATTGTTTTCTAGTAAGTGTCAGGAGGTTTTGGAAGACAGTATGTCACTGAGAGATTAATTATTACAAAAGAAACTGGGAGGCCAGTGTACACACATTCTGTGAAAACTCACCTGAAGCAACCTTGATAAGCTCTAAGACTAAACAATTCATCAGTGCTCATTTGCTGAAGGAAATTGGTGAATTGGTAAATTATTGGGGTAACTTCTATCTGCAGAAGTAGTTCACCAGTTCACAAAGAAGAATATATCATACTAAGGGCTGGCTCGTGTTTCCAGCCATGGATTAATAACAACTGAGTGCACGCTGGCAAATAATTTAGATTCCAGCCATGAAGTCTCTGAATTGTGGGCTGGAAGCTACAATAATGTATTTCATAAATACAGCTATTGTTTTTGCTGGCATCGTGTTGCACGTAGCAGTTAGGAGAGCACAGTGCAACATTTAGCAAACTAAAAGGCCAGGGAGCTGTCTGAAAATCCAGTTTGTATTATTTGGGGGATTGGAAAGCTGTTCCAAATTGAACTAAAATGCACAGATCAAGTTGCTAAAATGGAAAGTGTGTGTCTATGAGTTTGAAGTTTTCCCTAATTTGAAACTTTTACTTATAAGGGAATATTTTATTTTAAAAGTTATTCTTAAGATTGAATATTTATATAAATATCAGGCTGCAGTTCCTCCCCACCCCCAAAAGAAACATTTGCAGATCTTGAATATCTGGTGTCAAGCACAAATTCAAAAGGAATCAAAACATACCACTGAAGTGAGCAATTGCTGAACCCAGGCAACCTCATTTCCCTCCTCCAATGACATTATAGTGCACCTCCTTACCAAATCACAGCTTTTAGAAATTAAATCAATTTACGTTAATTTGGGTTAGGTTTTATTTTTTAGAGTTGGGAACAAAATCACTGCCACTGAGCCTTAAAGGAAATTTTAATCTAAACACCATTAATTCCCTTTTAAATGTAGGTTTTGTGGGTGTAATTCTCTATTCAGACTAAGGCAATTTCATTTTAGGTATGGGATATATCTGAATACTTAAGTAAATAAGTACTCCTCTTTTGTAAGAAATTTTTGGAGCATGTTGTTCTTAGATTGTAAATCATAAAATAATGAGGAGGTTGAAATTATTTTTCAACTTTTTTCACAGCATGATTCCCTATGGTTAAGCTTTTGTTTATTTATGTGACTCTAATATGGGATTTTAAAAAAATTATGTTTTGGTTTTACTCATCCATGTTCTAAAGCTGGTGAAGGAGCTTAGGAGTGAATCAGATGTGCTCAATTCAGGGCAAACAGAGATGAGGAGGAGCAGCAATTCTGTCCCCTGAGTAGAGATTAAATCAAGATTAGCCAAGTAGGTGTTGTCTCTCCCACTCAGAAAGTTTCTGTTGATTTCTGAGGGATCTCATGCTGGGTTTTTTTCCAAAAAGAAAACAATACATGCTAGGAATAGTGCCTTTACACCTGAAGGGTATTACATCAGGAGCTTAGTGACTCAAATAAAACACAGAAGCTTTGAGCAGCCACACTGCAGGCCTGGATTCATACAGCATTTGTGTTACTGGTGGTTTTACCAAGAAACTTTGATATGTGAGGGTTCAACTCACACAAAAAAGCAGCTTTTAAATTCATATGGTCTCTAAGTCAGGCTCAGGGATGCAACATGTCCTGCAGCAGGAACCCCAGAGCTCCCCTCTCCTGGGGCAGGTAAGTCCCCACATGTAGCCTATCATGCATGGGAAGAGTCAGATATCTTTCCAAGACACTTGGAAACCTCATTCCAGGCTCAAGAGATGCATTTAACCCTAAAATGAAATGACAGCTGTGAATCCTTCTCCACAGTTAACCACTGTGAAGGAGATGGCCTTTCTCAGCATCCACTTCAGCATTCCAGGAGACAGGAATGAACCCTGTCCAGCAAGGTTTTCCCTTGGGTTTAGATGCTGCTGATGAGAATACAAAAGCAAAATTGAAGCAATTTTGTGTATCCATTTGGATATTCAACATGAGCAGATGCAATTTCCCATGGCCATTCCAAAACTGTTAAATTTCCTTAGTTTGCCAGGGGGATTCCTGGCACAAGTCAAAACTCTAGCTTAAAGCAAGTTAGTTATTTATGCTTGAATACTTGAGTGAGCAACTGATAAATACATCTGGATATATTTATCTTTCAGTAACCACTGATCTGCTCCTCCCAAGTATAAAACAATATTTGTTGCGCTCTTGTTTATTGAGGTTTCTTACCAAATTCACATAACTGAGTCATGGGAGTAAAGTACTCAAGTATGAACTTCATTGCCTGTGAAAAGCCACACTTAATTCACTGATCTTCCCAACTGCTCTGTCCAGGGCAGGATTAATGGAGCAGTACTTCTCAAAACCACTTTGAGATTGTTTTTTCTTTGTCTCAGTTAAAAATGGGAGTATTAACTTTCTCAATAGGAGTATTGATTTCCAGATAATTTACAAGTGGAACTTGCATGGTTATGAATGCATCCATAATGAAACATGAGAACCATCCAGAGAAGCTGTCTGGAATTAACAGCCAATAGACTGTTGGGAATCCAGCCACTTCAGCTCGAATCTGGGAAGTTTAAAGTCTTTTATAACTGATGTAATCTCTCTCACAAGGCACACTCCTCCCACAGGATGTTGTGGCAGCAGGGCTCCCTACCTGCTGCTTTTCCTCTCTTATTTCCACAGGGGAAGCTACTTATGTGCATGCTCTCCCCATCTGTTCTCCAGACCACATGCATGCATTTCATGCACCAGGAATGATGCATGAAGCAGGGTGCTTGCAGCTCTCAAAGTCAGGGGACTGAGCTGTCTGCTGTGTTCTTGTTTAGTCTTGTTTACCAAACACATCATCACATGGCTGTGGCTTAAACATTGATTCTTCACGGGCCAGGGAGCACCCCAGCCTTTCTGTGACATTTGGACAAAGGCAGAGTGGTTGAAATTTATGGTGTCAGGCTGCAGATCTGTGATTGATCAAATGGCATCAATCTATCAGAGCGCAGGGAGAGAAGGAAGGACACATGATAAATAATGGACATTGCCTAGATCATAAAGCATGAATTGAGCTGTAAATGTAAATCCCTTTCTCCATCTGTATAGAACTCCAAAAGCAAGCAGTAATTGGAGTTATCTGCTAAGTGTTATTAAAGCGAAGAAATGTTACAGCTTTTAGTGCCGAAGTCTCCCAGAGCACATTCTCCATGGGCTTACTCAGCCCTGGAGAGGTCAATAACCTTTAATGCAATCCATTGGGGAAATAGAAATGTCAGAACTACAAAGTAGCCTGTATCCATTTCCAAGTAACTGGTTTGACCTATGGATCTAAATACTGGAAATAAATAGGAGTCTTGAGCCGCAGAGATGCCAACCACCTCCACACTGCTTGGACTGCAGCAGAAATGGCCATTTTGGCAGGGATGCCAGCTATCATTCAATGGTGATGAGTGACCGTTTTTCATTATTATTGGCTTTTTCAGCATTGCAGGACTGCTGTGCTGCCCTCAGAGTCAGTGACGTGTAAGTCACTTGGCTGACATTTTAATAAACATCTGCTTTTTTCAGAGCAAGACACAACGGTCATCTTTGTTAGGGTTTCCTGGCATTCTCATGTTGTCTCCATGGATATTTGCAGTCTGTTCCTGCAGAAACAAAACAAATATAAAACCAACCAGCCCCTTCAGAGCTCACAATGGGATGGGAAGCCCTCGGGAGCTTTCATCCTCTCTGTCCGTGCTTCTCACCTACAGCTCTGCTGTGGGAAGAGCTCACAAGGGGTTAGCACTTGCTTCCTCAAGTGGTGATGTCTTCCTGATGTAGAGCAAGGCTTGTGCACTCTCCAGGGTGAGAAAACTTGGGGAGAGTGACATTATTCCTCATGATCATTGATGAGTTTCCAACAGCCCGAGGGGCTCAAAGGGGGTGCCCCAGGAAAAGGGGCTTAGTTCTGATGTAGCTGCATTCTGATGTCCATATCAACTTGTGTTTAGGGTGTAAATGGGTGCAGTTCTCTTGCCCTAAAAATGCACATATTTTTATGGTGTGGGATGGTGGGAGTAACACTGTTTGAGGTGGTGCAAGAGAGAGAGAGGAAGACTGCTTTCTCATAAATTGCCAGCTTAAGCAAACAGTGAGAGTGCCAGACAACTAAACCTGTGAAAATAGTTTTGTTTCACTGTTTCTTAATCCCTCCTGGCCAGGAAATATTGAGAGAGCTCAGTAGTGAGAGCTATGTTGTGCTGTGGAAATATGCTGTTATGACTTAGAGTTCCTGTCAGAGAAACTGAAGTGTGTTCTGAGGTTACAAGGTGAGAAACTTCAGAAAGTGCGAAACTCTCTTATTTATGAAAGGATATGGGCTCACATTATGTGTTTTCATCTAATAACAAGTATCTTTTAAAAACTGGGTTTGGAAGCCTCAACATATTCTTTTTGTATTAAAGGGCAAAAATGCACACTGAAAAACCTGACCAGACTATTTAATCACTGAGCACGTGTGAATTTACATTGTCTTTGCTTTTATCAGAACTTATAGAGGACAGGGTAACAGCAGCACGAGTGTCTGGACTAAGCAATCTCAAAATATGATGCAGTCAGCAGTGTGCCTGGAGAATTGTAAATAACCTCCTGCATGCACATGCAGAGCAGAAACTAGCCACAATTTCTCCTATGAAAATTAGTTTGCTGATCATCACAGAAGGTCCTGCAGCGTTTTGCCTGAAGCAGAACATCAGACAAGACACCAAACCCATTTTTCAGGGTTCAACTAGTTTCCTAAAGGAGGTCTAAAATGGGGTTTTTGTTTTGTTGTGTTGGGGGATTTTATTTATGTTAATTTTTAGGATATACCACTTGGCAGCTGCCTTGTAGAGCTGGGTCTACCCGAGTGCCTTGGAGCTGTGCTGGGTTTTGTGGCAGATTCAGGAAGGAATAGAAATAGGCCAAAACACTTAAGGCAGCTGGAAGATAACAAACTTCAAGGAAAGGGGAATCATTAAAAAAGTCAGGAAGGAGGCAGGGCCCCAGGTTATCCTGAGAGTAATTAAAAAATAATAGTGCATAGGACTGACAGGTAACTTCTTGGCAGTGGATTGAAATGTGCCTGAGGAAGAGGTCCAAGGCTTAATCCACATATTTTTCAGCTGGAGAAGCTGGCGTGGTGAGTGGCAGGGGATTTGCACCACCCGTGGGCAGGCAGAGTGCTGTTAGAAATGCTGCCCTTCCCTTGGGCAGACACAGGCAGCTGCAGCTCAGGGCCAGGGAAACACAAACACCTCCACCAATGACACTGCCCAGCCCAGAGGGGAATTAATGGTGCTGCCTTAATTGCTGCTTTGGCAAATGTTTAATCTGGAGCTCTCCTCCAGCTCCCACCAGTGCTCTGGGAAAGCTTTCCCTGCCTCCTCCCATCGTGTCTGCACTGAGCCCTTGAGCTCTGCTCTGCAGTGGCCAAAGCCAAGACTCCCATGGAATGCCATTGCTCACCCCTAGCTCCTCGAAGGATGAGGAGCTGGGGATGAGCAAGCTGTGAGGCTGCAGTGGAAGCTGCCATGCCTTCTGTTCCACTCAGGCTCTCTGGCAGTTTCCTGTGATATCCACCAAGATCCAAGGAAAGGCAGATGGGTGACAGTAGTAACACAGCTCCAACAGCTGGCCCAATGCACAGAGCTCTGCCTCTCAGGCATTTCCTTCTCACTGGCTCCTCTTCCAGGGAGGAAGAGGATGTTGGAACTGGTTGATCTTTAAGGCTCTTTTCAACCCACACCATTCTGTGGTGATTCTGTGATTTTGTGCCTTGTCCCAGGTGCTGCAGTGAAGATTATCTTTGAAAGTCAGTGTCAGCAGGCACAGACTGTGTCCCTACTCCTGCAGGAGAGGTAAGGAGAAAAGAGCAGCTCTTTCCACGTGTGCTGATGAGACAGAAAACAGAAATACTGCCATTCTAACCTCGATTTGTTGAAGAGACAAAAAACTCTTGCTATGGAGCTGACTTAAAAACAGTTCAGGACAGAGGAAGGGTACTAATGGGGTAAAAATAACTGGATGAGTTAGCACCACCTGACACCCTTTGCTAAGCTACAATTTCTGCCTTACAGTGCAAATGCACCCAACAGCTTAGAGCTACTCAAAGGCAGGTACTGCTGACCCCTCATCTCAGCCCACAGAGGGCTTCAGCTCCAGCCCAGGCCTGTAGTGGGGAATGCCTAAGCCATTGGAGCTTTGGAGGAGAAATAACTGGCAGCAGCACCATTCACCATTTGTTGAGCTGTTATTCTGCATTCAGCCAGGAAGCACGAAAATACTGCACAACTCCAGTGTCCACGTGGCACGAAGGGAGAATATCTGGAGCAGACTAAGCACTGAAAAAATATTTTCCTATGCTGTGCAGCAAGGGTTTGTGAATGACAAACGGATTTTTTCCCTCATCTGAGCGGCCTGAAACTACTTTCTGATGCAGAAATAGCATACACATTTCAGATAATTTACATGTAATAAATTAACCAATAGTTCTGCTTCTCTACATTTAAGGAGTAGCAGACCCCTTACAGATCCAGAGTAACAGCAGGGAATGATAATTTCAGATAACCTACTTATATTGCACTTATTATAACCAGAATATGATCATAATAAAATAAGTTTGAAGCTGAGAGGCAGAAGTTTGGGACAACAGAGGTCTGAAGTAATTTTTCAGTCAGGAGAAACCTGTTCTTCTGCCCGCCAACCACCTAAAACTACTGACTTTTATTGCCAGAATTAAAGCTGCTTTCTCCTTCTCAGAGTGCTCCTTTGGCTAGACATGCACTTCTGTCAAGTGCAAAACAGAGCAAACAGCACCATTCATTGCTTAATTTCTCAGTGTGCTGGTGATTCCACCCACAGCTGCTCAGATGGGTCTGAACATGATCCAGGCTCCACTGAATCCCCAGCAGGAGATTTCAGATCAGGCTCCATGTGTAGCTACCTCCCAAGACAGAAAGAGCATTTTTGACCTGTGCTCTTAAAGGTGTTAATGTGATGTAATTGCAGCTGCCCTGAGACAGAGTTTAAGAAGGTGGGAAAAAATCTTATTCTGTGGCTCAATTCCAAACTGAACTGCAACAAACCTGGTGTTATATTAAGATATGAACACTGCACAGTGAATCTTCTCTGCTGAATTAAAACCAGCTGCAGGAGCTTGTGAAAATTGTTGGTTAACATGATAATGATAAAAAATGTGAGTGTTCTCACTGCACTGTTTAAAAATTATTGAAATTTTTCAGAGATCTTCATTTCTATCATGCTTAGATATCCCCATTAACATGTTTTAACGTGGCACCTCTTATCCATGTCCTGACAGATCAGGGATGCACTTATCACTCAGTGATGAGTCTGGCAAAATGATGACATTCCAGGAAGGCAAATGACTTTTGGTTGAGTATTTTTTTTCCAAAACCTCACTACAAATAGCTGCATTACCCTCTGTAGTCTCCATGTAGTCAAAATGGACAACTGAGGATTCAGAGCAAAAGTGAATTTGGCCTGGTCTGCAGCTGAGCTTTGGATTCTGCCAATTAGTCTCTCAAGCAGAATTCAAAGTTTACAGAGTAATCTGGAAATTATCAAAGCAACAACCGTGCTGTATTTTTGGGACTGGACAAAGCACACTTAGGCTGCATTTTTATTTTTAAAAAACCTGCATTTTCATCAGAAATAAAATTGCACCTGGATAATTAATTTTATTTTCTTCAGTCAGTGTTAGAATTCTGTATTTCTTAACCATTCCTCAGCATTAAGAATGCTGCTTCTTTGGGACTGGCAGGGTGCACATTGTGTCCAACATTTTCCCTTTGCAGTGCCTGGAGCCTGACAGGTTTTACTCTGTGGCTTTCCCTCCTTGGTGCTGTTTTTGGGGTGTGCCTTCCACGGCACAGGGCAGAAATGCAGAACAAATCTTCTGAATGGAAAAACTGGGCGGGCAAGTCTGACATTTCTGTGGTTTATATTACCTGTTAGTCAAAACAAATAAGCAAACCCCAGCCACATGATGAGGGAAAGAGGATAATTTGTGCACTAGTTTTCAGTCTCTCAGCATTTTTAATTTCCCAGATTTAGTTCTTCACTTGTTATGTTCCTAGACTGAAAAAGCACACTGTAATGATCCCTACTAAAGACAACTATAAACCCCTCTAATGGTTTTGCATTTGCTGTAATGGCATCAATTATTTATGGATTGTTATTCCTGAGTGGAAATGAGGAAACCTTTCATTATGCTTTTGTCTCAATCCCCTTCTGGTACGTGTGCCAGTGTATCCTTGCAGCCTGGGCAGTAGGAGGGAGGCTTTAGCACTCATTTCTCACATCCTGCTTGGATTGATCCAAAGGCTGCACTCCTGGAATGAAGTGGATCCTTGTTTTTTTGGAAGAGGGAATGTTGCCAACTGATTAATAAGGGGCTGACTGTAATACCTCAGCAATGTTAACTTTTTTCCAGAAGCTCAAAGTCAACATTTGAAAGGCAAGCACTGCAATATACAACCTGCAGCTCAGAAAACATGTTCATAGCAAACATCCTGCTAACTCATACCAAATTATACCCAATAAGTACTCTCACTTTGTGATCCTGGCAGCTTTAAGACTTCAGAAATTATGGCTTACTATGGGAAATGCCAAAGGTTTTCACATATGAAAGCCAAATTAGACACAGTGCCATTTCATACATGGGGCCATTCAGATGTGGGAGATGTTTTTTCCCTTTTTGAGATCAGTGAAGTACAAATGCATTCTGTATTTATTTGTATATTTCACATTTACTTACAGTACCTTATATTTTTCATGTGTAGTTTGTTTCTACCTGTCTAGCTCTAAAACATCCTTCAAATACACTCATTTAGGTGTTCCTTTGAAAAATAAATGGGGGCAGGACTTCAAACCTTTATGCAAAAAAAAAATTTACAGCACGTACAAGTAGAAAATGAAAAGGGTTTCTGTGATGTAGAAAGTCTGGCCAAGGTCCTTGCCTTGGGTGGAGGAGGCTGTCACTCCTACCAGTGACAGCAGGGCTGTGTGGTGAGCTCTGTGTGGGTGCCCAGGGCCACTGTCACTGGTGCAGACAGAGGGAATAGAAATTAAGTGTGTTTTGGATGTGTCAGCAGCAGAAGTGCATCACCATGGCAAATAACAAATGTTTCTGCAGATGTGTTGGGTTCAGAGCCCTGTGCAGCCCAGCAAAGGCCACGTGGTGCAGCCACACACAGCAGGGCCCGTGGGGAAGGTGCCTGAGGCTCCATCCAGGGCCCCCCAAGGAGGGACAGGGCACTGAGAGCTGGCAGCTCTTCCCAGGCACCAGGAACAGGAGTCATCCTCCACCTCTTCCAGGGGCATGGCCACAGTTAGGACAGGTTCCATGCCAGGAGAGGGAGAAATAGTGGCTACACTGCTAATTCCTAAGCTTATACCCCATTTTTTCCCATTAAAATTGCCTTTTAGTTGTAGAAAATATTTGCTGTCAGTGCAATGGAAGCAGCTCCACCTCTGGGAGAGGGGATAATTCATTTTCCCAGACACTGGGAGCTGGATTTGTTGTTTGTTCTGGCTTTGGGAGGACCCTGGCTTGTCTGCTGCTTTGCTAAGCACAGAAGATAATTTCTTCTGAAAACTGCCCTTATCGTGAAACCTACCTCCAATCTGTGTCAGGCAATTCTTATGGTGCAGAAGTAAAGCTGGAAAGTTATCTACAGAGCTCCATCATTTGGAGAAACTGCCATAACCTTCTTTTTGCAGAAATATTTGTTCCACTGGACAAGTATTTCATGCTATAGTCCCCTATGTCCTCCAATCCTTGTATAAATCATAGGGATAATGCATTTTCACTTTGTCAGAATATTGTAACTACATCTCTCAGCTTTAATTTCTGTGGCAACTTTTGTTTTCAACCCAGAGTACTTTTAATTAGATTTGGGTTGATTTAGACAGCACGAACAAGACTTAAATACGTGAGACAGCTGCTCTGTCTGCTGTGATAAGAAAAATAGAGGTTTTGTTTGCATTTGTCATAGCCCAGGATCAGGTGGCAGGGATAGATTGCAAAGGTGGGATGGTTTCTTCCCTGGCAGATGCAGAGCATGGACGTGAAAGGCTGCCACTAAACTGGTGACATCCCTAGTGTCACTAAGCTTGTGACAGCACGGAGTTCCTTGGCACAGGAGAGCTGTCTCCCAGCAATGCTGGCAGCAGGAAATGTGCACACCAGCAAGAAGGATGTCTCTGAGTCTTGCTTGCCAGTACAGAGGTGAAAGCTGAGCATAAAGTACCTGAGGCAACCCCTTGGTGAGTTCCCTTAGGGAGAGGAGAGGTGTTTTGGGGGGAAAGACACGGAGACGGCAAATTACAGATTATCTAATATCTTATTCACGAAAACAATGGCATTCTTATGGGCCTAGAAATCATTCTTATGGTCCTCATCCACAAACTGATTCATACCCAGCCCTGCAGGAGTTTCCATCCAGGGCTTTGGTTTGGTGTCTTTTGCAGATCTGCCTCCAGATTGTCAGTCTTAACCTGGATTTGCTATGTGTGCAGCACATTTCTCCATGTCACACTAGCAGCTTGAGTTAGAACTGTTCCTCTCACTTGCATCTTAATTCTGATTCTAAAATCAAGACTGAGGACTTTTTCAGATTCAGTTCTCAGTGACCAAACAGACAAAAAGTAAGGATGCTTTGCTTTCATCATTTGGAGAAAGGAAGTGGAAGGTTCTGATGCTGCTGCTACTCCTAAAGCTGGAATGCAGCTCTACCTTTTTACCCTATTGCTACCCTTTTTCCTACTGCTCTACCTTTCTTCCTCTTGCATCCTGCAGATCTCACTAAGCTGGCTGTGAGCTTGAGATGTCTAAAAAGCAGGTCTGGCTGACTCCCTCAGTGCCAGGAGCAGCTGCTGTACCGTGGAGTCTCGCTCTGTTGGTGCATATCCCTGTGAGGAATCCCTGGCTGTCGTGGATGGGCATGTGCTGTCCTGCACTCCTTGCATGGCTCTGGCTATTTGAGGGCTCCCTTTTGCAGTTTCTTTTATTAAAAATGAAATTTTAAATCCCCAAAAAACTTCCTTCCTTGACACACATTATGAACAATAGCTCTAATTTAAAAGGGTTTTCTTTCTTAGATATTATAATGAGAAAAAAATACTAAAAGAAGATAATTTCACATTTACTTCTGCATGCAATAAAGTCATAGCTGTTTCCTGAGAACGGAATTTTCTCTTCTGGTGAAAAGAACTCTCAAGAATGTTTGAGTATAGATGTCTTTAAATGTACTTCCTTTATTATTCCACAAAACTCTTCTAAAAATGAGGACAGTAGTTATGACTGTACAGCATCTTTTTCTATATTATTTCAGTACTTCCTGCCATAGGATTTGGAAAAAAAAAATTGCATCCCTGTCACAATGCAATCTCCTGACAGCACTGGCAGTGGCAAACTTTAGAAATGTACAAAAACTGTGTCTTCATATTGTGGATGGTGCAGAAGGTGATAAGAAGCTTAGAGGATAAAATAGCTTGGGGGAAAGGAGGATTAACCTCTCTTACTGAGAGTGGAACAGATACCAAGAAATTTTATTTTGCATTCCTAGTTTGAATGCATTCAGATTTGTGGGAGGATGTTCTGGGGGAGGCTGTGTGGGAAGGAACTGTACTTCTTGAATTTTGCACTCTGGCTGCATTGGCAGAGCAGACTCAGGAGCTGATAGGGAGCTCTTTCACTTAAGTAATGTGCTTTTCTTACTGGGAAGGGTAATTTATTTAAAAAAAAAAAAAAAGGGTTAAAAAGGCATCTCCATTCCTGGCAACTTTTCCTTCCTGATGTGCCCTGTCCTTCTTTGGGCTGTTCCTCAGAATCAGCTCTCAGCCTGGGTGAATCCACCAGCCAATGTCCCAGGCAGCCACAGCTGACCCCCAGCTGTTGATCTTGGATGGCACCACAAAACACAATCCTCTTTTGTGGGGGATTTTGAGTCTGATCATTTTGGGGCAGCTCCAATCCAAACCAAAACTCAAACACTCTGCAATTCTGCATGAAAGGCAGGAGTGCCTTAGGGAAAGGGAGCTTTGCTGGCCGTCCTGCAGCTGTGAGTCTTCAAAGTATACAAGTGTCTGAAGAGAGGAGGTCAAGAGGATGCAGCCAGGCTCTTCTTGGTGCTGCTGAGCAACAGGATGAGAGGTGAGGGGCAGAAGCTGATGCATGGGGAGTTCCACCCAAATTTGAGGAAGAATTTCTTTGCTGTGCAGGTGACTGAGCACTGGAAGAGGTTGTCCAGAGAGAGAGTGGAGTCTCCTTCTCTGGACATATCCCAAGGGCAGCCAGACACACTTCTGAGTGACAGTGCTCTAGGGGATCCTGCTTGAGCAGGTAGCTTGGACCAGGTGATCTCCAGTGGCTCCTTCCAGCTTTTCCCTTCCTGTGATCCTGAGCTCTCCAAGACTATGTGAAGTAGGCAGGCAGATCCCTAACAGACCTCTAATTTCCATGGAATCTGCAGTGGGAGATTTGTAGTGCTGAGAGCATCTCTGCCAGGGTTGGCCTGATAGATAAAATTATTGAAACAAGTGGGAGGCTCTGAACTGACACCGGAGTCAGGATGCCAACGCAAAGTGGGGGATTTCAGGCGCTTTGGCTGGAGCTCCCCAAACACCTGAGCCCAGCTCCCCTCCACCCGGGCAGGAGGCCAGGCTCTGCCATGGGTGACTGGGAGACCACAGCACCTCTCAGGCTCCGAGAGCCCAGCCCTGTCCTTGCCCAAGGTGGTCAGCATTCTCCTCTTGCTTCTCCTCGGGACTTTTTATGCCGCTCATGGCGCAGCTCCGGTTGCCCTCCTGAATGTTTTAGAAAACATCACTTCCAATAAAATCTCCAAGGCTTAACTTAGACAAGAATATTTAAACTTTTCCATAGACGTGAAGTCACCCGCTGGCACTAATCTGTGTTTATAGAAATGAAATCTGCTGGTTATTATTTGCTCTTCTGTTGGTTAGGCTGCTTTAACCCGTGCTGCTTCCAGGCTGGCCTCTGTTCAGAGTTAGCCTGACAGGTGGTGAACTTCTAAAAGGATTGGTATTTCAGAGGCTGAGTGAGTTCCACTGCCAAATAGCTTAAAATTTGTCAGAGTCAGAACTGAGTGATATTTAATGTGCTTGGCTTTTAGGTTAGACATCTCTGGCTATGCCTGAATCCCTCTCCTGTGGGAATCCCTTTCCCTAATGCCTCAATTTAAAGAGAGAAATGGCTGAAATTCAAAGCAAATATTACAGAATAATTGTGAGAAACAAAGATCGGGTTCATAGAAATTTATTGTATCAAGAAAATTCTTTGGGGGTGGTATTTAATCAGGCAGCAAAGAGAATTATGTCTTGGGCCCCTCTTACCCATTGGTACTAGTTCTATTTCAGAGGCTTGTGCAGAGGAAATGATCTATTCATGGAGGAGCTCTGGTTCAACAGTGAAAAATGGAAAATATTTTGAAGATATTGTAAGAATTGGCAATCAATTTGTGATAGAGAAGCAGAAAGCTGGAGAAAACTTAAGGTTACAATGCAAATGATTTTGCATTTTTCACCTTGTAATAGATTTCTAGATATTTGTGACAATGAAACTGGGAGAGGTAATTAAAAGAAAAATATTATAGAAAGATGATCAAAAGCCAGTATTCCAAACTTCTGTTTCAAAAGAAGATGATAATCATGAAAACTACCTCTCAAAATAATCATTGAATACAAAGACCAATCTTGAATGGGTGTCTTAAATTGCATATTATTTCTGTCACTTTCAGGAACACCAAAATGGTCCTGGTTTTTTGTTGGTTTTGGTTTTTTTTAATGATGTCCAAAGGCGAGTGAAAGGACTTCATTGTTAATGTTTGTGGTGTAAATGTTTCTAAGCATTAAATGGCAGCCTCTGGTGTTTGTGTTGGATTTAGATCCAAAGCAGCTCTTGAAGCTGTTTTGTCAGGTGTTAAACTGCACAGAAAGACAGCACATTACTGACTATTGCAATTATACCAGAAATTATCAGATTATAAGGAGAGGACAATACCCTATTATTGTAGGAATCTTCTACAGTTACCAATGACAGTCACTAAATAAAAGTCTGAGTATTTTTAGGTTGTCTGGCTCCAGAATGCAAGTTTACTTTAAATGTATTTTCTGCCTTGTGAGATGAAGTGGGCAAGTATTTACAGGCAAATGGATCTGAGGCAAAAACCTGCCACGATCCAAGACCTTGGAGCTCAAAGGAAAAGCCATCGTTTTCCTTCAGTTTACCACTAGTTTTGAGGATGTAGCTATTCATAGATGTAAGGGAGCATAAGATTTTTTCCACTATGAACTCGTCATTTCCTAGAGGTGTGCAGAGTGGTTGTTTACTTTCAGATGTAAACCAGAAAGCATAAAAAAAAAAAAAATAGGATTCTAACTGGTAGATTCAGTAAGAGACCAAGCACCCAGGATGGGTATTTCAAAGCAGATGAAAACTTTTGATCCATATTTAGCTGCAGTTGATTTGGAAACTGCAGATGAGTTGGTTAACAGCTGATGCAAATAGTTATGAGTGGGCAAAGGGCCCTGACTTCTCACAGCTCTTCTGAAACACAGAAAAACTCATAGAAAATACTGCTTCATATTTCGAAGAAACCATCCTGTGGCCTTTGCTTATTTTTTTGTTTTAATCTGGTTTTTGTTCCTAGCCTTTAAAGGCAAATAAAGTTAAGCAAATGGGAATGTTCATCATTTTCCTCTGCAACTGTTACACGGTATTTTGGGTTGTGTTGGCCTGGAAACCTGTCACGGTTTACATTCCTAATGTCATACAGGAGACTCTTTGGATTATTGCATTTCTACCGGCTCAAAGCGCACGGATGCTTCCAAGTGGGAGCATCCAGCTGCAATCTCTGTAACCAGCCAGGGGTACACATCCCAAAGGAACCATGTGCAGAATGAAAACATGTTGTTAAATAATAAATAATATCACTGAGCCTTCCACATGTCATTCTAATCTCCTGGGAAACATTTAAATTTAGCTTAACGCTCTAACCCAGTCAGCACAGCCAGCCTTGCCTACCCCAGGCTTTGGTGGCAGAACTTTGGATCTGTAAATTATATTTCTTGTAGCTGTGATCTTTCATTTTCCTGCAGCAGGTATATATTGCACAAGCCTAGGGAGCAATTAGAAATTTCGTTGTTTTCTTTTTTTCTTGCCAGAGGTTGAAGTATCATTGTTCTTATCTCCATAGTTCTGAATGGCTAAAAATGGGAGGAACCTGTGCTGTTGTGTTCAGACAAAGAGACGATATCTAAGTCTGACTAACAAAAGCACATCGTTCTTATAGTTGTTCCCTCACCACTACTGGGCTGTTGTCCTTGTTTGCAAGATGGGGATTTTCTCCCAGGATTTCACAAAGTCAGGCACTTGCAATTTCAGGTACTCTGCTTCTCACCCTGACTAGGACGTGAAACCTGTGTTTTCCCGGTCAAATGGATATCCTGCGTTTGGAGCAGACTCACTGCACTGTAACAAGGCTTTATTTGTCAGCTCCAAAGCAGGAATTGCTGTCTCCAGGG
Source organism: Irena cyanogastra (assembly GCA_013397155.1). Taxonomy (NCBI): domain Eukaryota; kingdom Metazoa; phylum Chordata; class Aves; order Passeriformes; family Irenidae; genus Irena; species Irena cyanogastra. The sequence continues at coordinate 978,614 of VWZV01010134.1, forward strand.
AGCAGGAGCACGAGTAAGCAGCCGGGCATCCCAAATGTCACCTTCCACTGATGCCTAATGCACGTGGGAGTGCTAGTGGCCCACTGCTGACCCATTTAATGACAGCTTGTGTAGGTGATGCTGCTCCCAGCCTGTTTGCAAACAAACAAGAGGATCTACCCTCGAGGCAGGCTACAGCCTGGGAATGAGGCATCATGATGCCTGCGTGGGCAGGGAAGATACTTGCGATGGAATCGCGGCCCCATTGAAGTGACTGGCAGTGCCCCCAATGCCTTCAGTTTGGCCAAACTCTTGTCCTTCTGTTGCAACTGACCCACAACCCTTGACTGAGTTCAGTGGAGACTAAAGAGCACAAAATTCAGCACTGCAGTGCCGTGGCACAGCAAAACCAGCTCTGAAACCAGTTAATGCCTACAGGGTTTGCAGCAGTTTTCACTCAGCTTTGTTTAAACCCGAATATGTGGAGATTATCTGTGATTTCTCTGCTGGCATTCACGGTTGTCTTGCTAGACTGCCCTCTGAGTAATAAGTTTGAATGATGGAATTGTGTTATCAGGCTGGACAAAGTCCAGTAATGTGGCAAAGACCATAGGCTTCCAGAACAAGATGAGCTACAGATGCAGGATGGACTAAAACACATTTTTAAAGCCTCTCATTCCTGTGTGTGTTTTCCACTGAACATGATTGATGGAAAGAGGAAAGTCTGATTTTCAGTATTAAGCATCAACATCCGTGCATTTTGCCAAGGCAGAACCTGGCTCCATGTTTTTGTGTTGATCTGAATGTGCTGAGACACTGCAGGGTTCCATTTCAGGCGAGGAAACACTCTCACATGAAGTCTATGAATTATTATGACTTTATAACTGTGGGGTATAAAAATCCTGGGAATTTCTGTAATTTTTTAAAATTGCAGGTTTTCCAACAGTGTGTAGGACTGGGTGAATCTGTGTGGTGAGGGCACATGAAAGAGGACTGCGTAATTATCATCCTTAAAACCGTTCAGTAATGCTGTCCCTGCCATGACATATCCATCTCAGACTGTAAGATATATAACTGTGCTTTATCACCAAAATCTATTTCAACTGGTATGGCTTGGATCACTCTGTTTTCTCATTTGTCTCTGGTATTTCCTGGTCTTTAAATCTCCAGACCACCTGGGGCTCTTAACCCCCTTTAATAAATAGGTCCATCACATTTTCCCCGTGTTCAAAAATGTCACAGCTGCTTCCAATATGTTATGCAGGGATCATAAAAATAAGTACAGTATAAAACATTGTTATAGCCCTATTTCTAGGTTTCTCCAGCACAGCTCATTCAGTTCAAATCAGCCCTTCTGCAAACTCTGTGATGTGATTATTCCTTCTAATCACTCTGCTTTAAGACATCCTGAAGGGATGCTGCTACCTTAGTGCCTTGGAGTAGCTGCTTAAAAGCTGCTTTTAAAACACTCTGCATGTTTTAAAAGGGCAGGCAGCATCCTGGTGGCAGGACGGAGCAGGGGAATGGCTTTAAACTCAAAGAGAGCAGGTTTAGATGGGATATTAAGAAGAAATTCTGTGCTGTGGGGGCAGTGGAAGTGTCCATGGGGATTGGAGGAACCTGGACTAGAGGAAGGTGTCCCTGCCTGCAGCAGCGGGTTTGGAACAAGGGGATTTTTGAGGTTCCTTCCAACCCAACCCACTCAGTGATTCTGTCCCAGAGCCTCCCAGAGCCCAAAGCAAGCTGCTGCTGTTGCTGCCTGGGAGGACCCAGAGCAGTGTCTGGGCACGGCCAGTGACAGCAGGTCAGTGGCTGCACCTTCGGTGGCCCTGGGCTCTGTCCCCGGGTCCGGAGCCCGCGCCACTAATGGGTCTGGACAGAAGGGAGCCGTGGCTCCCAGGCACCATTCCTGTGAAATACTGCCCGAACCCTGCTGCATGTGCGACCTGAGCTGCCACAGGGGCTGTCAGATGCTGATGCATGTTGTTTGGGTTTGCTATTACTGGTCCTGTCATTCTTCTCACATCGACTGAGGTGATATAAATGTCTCTGCAGAGCCCAGGGTTTTATTCAAACACATTTCAGGCTGCTTTCATGAATTAACGGGATCTGGGTGATGAACCTCTATTGAGGTTCAGCAGCCACGCTTGTAGGGGTCAGGATTTTACCCAGCACAGTTGTACCGTGCATTATTTACAAATTGCAAACAGCTTGAGCTCGAGGAGTAAACAGTTACCACGTTCCTAATTTGTATTTAACCTGCATTACAAGCAGACATCTGCAGAGCATTACACAGGAAGAAGTGCATCATGTATTGGATGTACTAAACGTAATTCCCATCTATAATTTGTCATGGTCTGGTTTCTTTGGGGTTTTATTAATCGCTCCAAAAGTGCCAGTACCTGCACTCAAATCAAGTCTATGTGCTAGGCAACAATAGGCATTTTAGCCTGTTGTATAGATAGCTCCTCCTCCTGGAGAACAAGGTTGTATATGGGATTTAGGAATGAGAAAGTGCAACAACTGCACTTTGTTGGCTCCCTTTAAGGTCCTTTCCAACCCAAACCATTCTGTGATTCCATGAATTTCCACCCTGACACGTGCTGTTGTCCAGGCAGTTTGGAAGCTCTAGAAATAAAACACATGTTTCCAAGAAAGAGACGGATACCTTCTGTCACTGTAAAAGCACAAACTACATGCAAAAGCCCTATTAATAACAAATTACTGACAGCCTTTTCTGCTGAGGTAAACTTTGAAGTATGCACTTCTGCAGATTATTCCATCTTCTTCTCACAGGTCATTTTTCTTTCTTGCTACGTTTTCTATTTTTCAGTACCATCAGTGATTAAATAACCCTCACAGCCAACCTTGCAAGGGCATCACGTGGGGTATCTAGACACAGTTTAATCACAGGCAGCATGGAAAACAAGACCTGAAAATTATTTTTTATCTCCTACAGATAATTTTCTTTCCAGCTTTATTCTCTGTATGGCAAACTGTTAAAATATTTTGAAAAACTAAAAATCTGTCCTTAATCCAGTCCATTTAGGCTTAAGCATTCCTGCAAAGGAAGATGATAACAAATGGGTAAGAAAGTGATCCTCCCTCCAGAAGTACTTCTGAAAGTTTACCTTGGGAATGAAAGGGATTTCAAATTAACTTTGTCATCTTTAACCAAACCTTCATCATTATTTTAATGTTTCACTTTCCTTCACGCTGCTAGAAAGCACTGGTTGCAGATCTAATCACAGATAGACCAGCAATATCTCCAGTGAGAAAAAAATCAGTTCCTTGAGCTAAAATAAAAGTTGCAAATTTGGCTCTCAAAATGATGACCGATAAATTGGCAAATGGGTGAAGTATTTTAAGAACCCTTAACAACCAGAGAGCCAGATGATGTGACTGCATTTATTTTAGATACAGAGAGCATCCACAGCCCTAGTCTGGCCAAAAATTTTCACTAGCTTTTTAAATAAGATTTATATGAGTTGTCTGAAGTTTGTTTGCAGGATACATTCCCAGTAAAGAAGGGTCATCTTCTGTTCTATTTTCCACTTTAGTCTTTGTTTTCTAGACTTGTGTTAAGCCTGTCTATAAAAACCCCACAAAAGGTGAGATTATACTATCAAACATCATGGTCTCTCAGAGTTAGAATGGTACCAAAGCATTTCCACCCAAATCTCCATTTCCCAGAGCACATTTTCACCGTTCAGCACGAGGAGTGCAGCTCATGAGCTCATTGCAACGACCTCACACATCCATCCAGCAAACCTGGCCCCTTTCCATGGGCCTGAATCATTCCCAGCTAGGCTTGGATCTCTGTGAAGGTGTGCAATGCACTTATTTTTAGCAAGCTTCTTGTCAAGAAAGTGTTGACTTCTCTCCCTTGGGCTCTCCTGCCCTCGGGTGCCAGCAGAGCTCCGGTGCCACCAGCCGCGCTGCTACTGTGATGCTGTTCCAGTTAGCAAAGGTTCTGTGATGAGAAACCACCCAGGGGCTTCAGTGCCGAAAAATCCTAAACCAAATCAGCTGTAAAATCTGAGATTTCTTCTTGTCGTTAAACCCAGGGAGCTCTGGATTGTCTGGAGTTCCTCTGAGATGGAATTTTCTCTCACTTCCAAACATGGTAGCGAAGCTGGACAAGAGGATGGGTTTGCTCTGACAGGGTGATAAAAGTGAGAGATTTGCTGTGTTTGCACATCGTGCTTCTATTCTTGAAATGACTGGTTTATGACCAACAGTAAGGAAATTAAACAGGGTTTGGATTTGCCCTTCAGGTTATAAACAGCTCTATTATTTACAAGGCACTTTGCACTTGACTCAATTGTAGCAGGATTGTTAAAGTTCTAAACAGCTAAATTAAAGTTCTCTAAAGATTTCCATTAGCAAAGGCAAGAGAGATTCATAGGTATGTGAAAAAGAGAGATTCATAGGTATGTGTGTATATGATCTTTGACTTGCATGAAAAAGTCAAATAGTTATTTGTTGTGATTTTTTCCATGCTCATTTTTAGATACCTTAAAAAGAAGCTCAGACTTCTCAGTGCAGGTCGGCTTTTGGCTTCAGTCTTCTACCTTTTCTCCTTTTTTGTTTTTGTTTTTTTTTTTTTTTTGAGATGGGGGATTTTAAGAAAGGTCTGGTGTCAGGCTTAAGCTTTGAACAGCCACAATTATATGTGGGATAGCAGATGGATCAGCTCAGAGCACTGGGAGAAGCCCATTAGCACCAGCCTCCTCATTCGGGAGTCTCTGCTTGACAAACTGATTGTGAGAGTCCAAGACTTTCTATTGCCCTGGTTTTTAAATTTTATCTAACCAAGAAAGTGAACATTTGTAGAGGCCGTGGCTTTTTCTTTGTTTTCTATTTATTTTTTCTTGAAAAAAACCCTCAAAATAATTTTGAAGACTGCTAAATTTTTGACAGTGAAGATGCCAATCAGGGCAGGCCTCTGACTTCTAGCCATCCTTTTTTCTTTGCAGCTGTACACCTAAACCTGAAGAGCAGTGCCTGGTCTTTTGTAATATCCCATTTTAAAATTGACTGAGCAATCACACACACGCCATGGCAGATACTGGTCTATTCATTTGATGCTAGAATGTCCCCCACAATATTTTACCCTCCATTAATTACATAAATGTTCTTTGGCCCAAGATTTCTGAATGAGACATGGGTCATGTATGTATTTTTTTTTTCCCCCCTGTAGTTTACACTAGCCCAGTATTTGCCATTGTAGCAGCAGACACTCTGCATGTTCAATTAACATTGCGTGGCCAAAAAATGTGATGTGCAGTTGCTTCCCCACTGCAGGTGTACAAGTACCCATCACCTCTGCAGCCCAGAGGTTTACTATAAGATTCCTTTCTCAAAAGCATGATTTTACTTACAGAAGAATTGGGTCTTGAAATGCATACATCACTAGAATGTGTATTTTTGACAAAATCAGGTTCGTCCAGGGGAGTTTATCGGGTGTATGAGCTGTGGCGCCTTTCCTCAGGGTAGTGACATGGAATGGGAATAGTATTCATGAAACACTGATGGACTGGGAGGAAATGCTGCATTTCCTTTGTTCTTCACATGTTCTATAAATACTTCATGTGTTTGTTAAAGCTCTGTTATTTCTGGAAGCCTACTTACTCTCTTGTTTAATTTTTCCTGAATCCTTTGAGGCTGCAGATAGCTTGGGATACACAGAGGCTTAACATTCCATATTTATGCTCAGCTAATAGGCACCACATGAAGATTAGGAATGTAAACAGGTTGTGAGGGACAGAGAGGGAAGTTTTTAGCATGTTTAAAAAAGGACTAGACTTTGACTTCTATTACTCATACTTGTGACTTTCCACCCTTCTCACAGAAAAAAAAATAGAATGGGAAAGGTCATCAGAGCATCCTAAACTCGATCAGATATTGGAATGGTCCTGCTAACCATCATTTGTCACAGCCAGTGTTTGTCTCCAGATTGTCTTGATCATAACCAGCTTCTTCCCCTTGGGAGAAAGTATTGCCAAATACAAAAAGGTTCTCCCTTTACCTCTGAAAGTAAGTGCAATCTTTTTCTTGCCACAATGCTCTTATGACGCCCCCAAAAAATGAACAACTGGAATGTTCTGTCTATGGCAGTACCTGGAACAAAGGTGCTTTTTAAATATCAGAGATACATAAAACTTTGTGTCTGTAAATATATTGAGATCACTGAGTGAAAAAGTTGAAGTGCTTTCAGAAATGATTCAGTGCTTTTACCATCCATTTAGAAACATAGGTCAACTGATGAAAATTTGTTTGAATCACAAGCCTAAAGTTGTTGAAGAGGGTTATTAGTGCAGTCACAATGTATAAATCATTTTTTAAAGCAGAGTCTAGTTCCTTAGGACCTAAGTTCCTTAGGTGCTTATGAAAATTTTACCCATTATGTTTCTATTTTTCATGCTTTTCTACTATTTGTTTGTCTAAATAGACATACTTGGAAGTCAGTGAAAAATGAATCATGTCTAACAGTTCTTTGATCAGTCAAATATAGCAATAACACTGTTTTGAAAGGAGTCATCCCAACAAAAGCACTCCTCTTGAGCACCCCCATTTTACTTCAGGGCCTCATCTCTTTGCCTGGAAATTCAGCAGTGATGCTGGTTTGGTAATGTCTATTGGGAGCCGCTAGAAAAACACAGAAAACCTGGGCATGAACAGATTTTCCAGTGCAACTGGAAAAAGAATGATTTCACCTTATGCTGTGTAAAGAGGTGAAGCAGCCTAAATGTGTCCTGAAGCCTCAGGATCATATGGCTTCAGAACACATTTTCTTTTATTACTGGCATCTTTGAGCTCGTGATGCACAGGATGTTTCAAATGGCAGCAGATATGGGAAGGGTGAGATTTTATGGCAGCGCACGTCCTGAAGAACGCCTTTCTGCATGAGGAATTCCACTTACAGCAAAGAAATTCCTCACGGCTGAAAACGCTGAGCAGTGCTATAGGGCTGCCAGAGTGTGGTTTCTTCTGTTTTGAACTCCTCCTCCTCCCAGGTAGTTGGGAAAGGTCAGGTGTATATTGAGAAAACAGGAGGCTGGGCGGTCGAGCAAATCCCCAAGGCGCTTTTTTCCGATTCCAAGAAATGGAGCTGGACTCCCGTGCACACCCCAGAAAATAAAAAGTCTCTGAAAACAGAGACCAGAACCTTCTGATCTCCCTGGGGATTCAACACTTTTTATTTGTGGTGATGATATCTCTAAGAAAGTAAGGCAGCTGCTGATTCACAAACCATAATGGGAGTTTCAAGGGTATTTGCTCAAGTGAGTGAAATCCTGAGATCATGACTACAAATCTTGGCAATTGCTCAACTGCTTTTACTGCAGCTCTGAAGCTCATCTCTGCTATTTCCCATGTGAAAAACAAAGCCCACGCAGGTTCCTTGTGCTGCATTAGCATTCTCCCACTTGAAGTTCCAACTTCATCTTGATGTCCCACATATCAAGATGGAAACTCCAAAGAAAAATCAGCATTCCCTGTTTTTTCTAAGGCAATAGAAAGATATATCTATAGATACAGATATATAGGTATATGTATATATATAGTGATCGCAACTGAATTTTAAAAAGGCTTTTGAAGCAATCCAAAGCTCTGACATCTTCAGCCACAGGAAACTATTCAGTGTAGAGAAACCTTTTAGAGCCAACAACAGGTTCTGCTGCCAACAGAGGGTGGAGGAGGATCAAGCCATAAAAGAGGGAAAACAAATTTCCTTGCACCAAGACTTGCTGGCAGTCACTGTGCTGGAGTTAGGGCCCCTTTCTCTCCTGTCACAGGTAAATGAGACAGATGTTTAAGGTGCCAACAGTACCAACCCAGCTGTAACCTTCCTGGTGATCACCTTTATTGCTGCAGAACACCCCACAGGAGCACACTGGGGTTTTATGTAATTTCTTTGGATTGTCTTCATGGGGGTGAATCCTTCTTGTGCTTTAACAATTCTTCATTCATGCTATCTTAGTGTATTTTGGTCTAAGGACACCACCTTTTTTTACCATTTGTTGAGATTGAATTGAGAACTGCTTGAATTTAATAGTCTTTTTTCATTCACTTTTAGAGAGACTTCCCATCAAGTTCAAAACATTCTAGTCAATGCTGTTTAAGTGTACTCATTTTTTTAAAACGAGTGATTTAAATATAAATATTTATTTTTAAGTTGCTCACCTTGAAAGGCTGAAAGAATTACATCATTTCAGGCTCTGCCCACTCCTTTTAATTCCCACTGGGCTTTCAGACTGACTTTGGAAATATGAGACAATTTTTTTCCTGCAAAACCTTAGGCCTTTGCAATCATTTGCATCATTGTTTGATCTGTGAAATCTTGATTTGGACTTCCTGGCAGATTTGTACTGAACAGCATCCCTAATCCCTTTTAGGACACGTTTCACAGGCTGAAAGAAAGGGATTTTTTAAATATAGGCAAAATTTTAAAAAGGGTTTTACCCAAAAGATTTTCCCCTAACCCAATCCTCTTTAAAACACGAAACCCAACACCAAGTAGACGCTAATTCCAATTTGTAACAAAACCAGGGAAAAGGGGGAGTGCCAGTGGTTATGCATAATTCTCCATATGAGCCAGACAACTTAATAACACCACTTATTAGAGAAGCCTTAAAGGTAATCCCATTAAAGCTATTCAGCAGAACACTGATATTTTTCTGAAATCTGCTTGGAAGCAGACAGGATTACTCGAATGAAATGTGAGCAGCTTTCCAGCAAACCTCATCCCCCCTCATCTCTCACTCCCAGAGGCTGCAGACCTGGACTCTCCATCGTTCTCTCCCCGGATGGGTGAGGCAAAGCAGGATGTGATGGAGAGGTGGATGTACAGCCTACAGCTCTTCTCATCCTGGCAGGATGTGAGAGCTCAATGACCCTGCCACAGCTTTCTTTCCTGGCTCTCTGTTAGGGCTAATTTGGGTTAAATGACCACACCATGGGGCAGTTAATTTCCAGCAGATAATTGGCCAAATGTATGGGTACAGCAACAAATGTTGGGGAGACCACAACTTATTATCCAAATGGCCTTGCATGGATATTCTTCCCACTTATTTTCTTCAACTCTAGCTGCCTCCCCATCCAAGGAAATGCTACAGCTTGAATGTGTGAGGCGTTCCTATGATAGCTGGTGGTGAATCCTCGCTGCTGGGAACAAGCAGCGGTGGTTTGACAGAGCTACAGAGAAGTTTGGAATGACAGGAAGCCACAATCTTGTTTGAACCTGAGAAAGGGTGAATTTCTGTTTTAAAGCACCTTATCTAAACAGTACTTAAGGAAGGAAACCTTGTGAACTCTTGTTAAAAACTTATAGCTATAATTTAGAAATTCCTTTCATCTAGCATGAAGGGGTTTTTTGCCTGGAAGAAACAAGGATGCAGTGTTCTCATTTGCATGGACTGTGCCAACAAAATAGGGATACTTTGGGCAATGCTGTTTTCACTTTTAGTTCTACTCTTTTAAATGTCTGCCATTCTCTTGGATCTTCAAAACTCTTGAAGATCCACACATAAATATTCCTTGAAAATGAGTAGGTTTTTCAGATTTTTTATGTCAGCCAGGTCTACTTTATTTGTGTTTAATAGGAGAAGATAACTGTACTCTCTGTAAACATTCTGCAAGTAGTTCAATCCAAACTTACAAGGATATCTGGTTTCCTTGAAGGTGTCCATAATTACATAGCAAAGTTCTGAAGAATGCAATTCATCACTTTAGAAACTGGGCTGGAATACAACACAACTCTGGTTTAGGTTTGGGAAAAGGAATGTCATGGATCCAGAAGACTCTTTTTCAGTTCAATTTAGCCTGCTTTTGTTTGGGGTAGTGTACTGGAACGACAGCTGGGAGGAAGTTTGTGCACCAGTGAAACCACCAGTCCAGGGACACCCTCTAAATGTTATTCAGCCGTCTCTGCCGTTTCTGCAAGGCTCTGGAAGTGGAATTTTTACCTGGCATTTGGCTAGGTGCTGGGACTTGTTTTTTCCATAATTAAAAGCAACTCTCTGCTTCTAGCAGGGTGATGGCTGGATGGTTCTTCCCTTTCATGGCCTTGCTGAAATTGGCAACGTCCTGGGAAGACTGGAAAATGTTGTCAAGCCTTTACAGAATGGTTTGTCTGCTGGCTAAAACAGATCAGAAGGTGCTCATTTACTGGTCAGTCATTAAAACATAACAAAGAAATGCTGCTGTATTTCTGAAAGGTACCTTTTAGTCATGAATTTACTGTGCTTTAAAAATCACTGTTTCAGCGTATTTGTTTTGACTGACTGGACTTTCCCCACTTGGACTTGTCCTGACACCCACACCCTTGTAGCTGGTGGCTTTCTGGGTGCTTCTGTAGAACAGTCCTAATGCACATGGGACACTCAGAGCTGCTTTTAATGCTGTAGCAGTGGCTCAGGTTTGATAAATTAGAGAGAGGGATTTGGTGATCATTTTCCCTTTTCTGCATGAAAGCACAGACTTTCCATGCCCTTCTGTTAATTCTGACCTGTACTCTGGCTCTGACCTGGGTATTTGGGCAACCTGAGCCCACATTCTCTGATCTGTACCTCCTTCTCCTGCTTGCTGTCCCTTCCTCACTCGAACTTTGAGTTCCTTGTGGCCTGAGGGAACTGAAATCAAGGCAAGGAACAAAAGCTAGCTTTGCCAATATTATGGTGAGCAGAAAGGAAGGAGGGTGTTACTTGGCTTGAAAATAAATCAGCTGTGTCTGTCTACATGCTCTGCCTGGCTAAAGACAGCCGGGTTCCTCTGTTGAGGACATCCATGCTGATCATCTGTGCCACACTGGAAATATTCCCATTTTGGTGACCTTAGTATATCTCTCAGTTCATTGCAGACCATATCTTTTCCTCTCAGCATAAGGATTTTACTTCTAATTTGCCCAGAAGCTGTGGATGTTTATTTGTATTTATGGCAACTTTTCCTTTACAGTGAGCATTTCAATTTGGCCTTCAGATTTCTTATAGCTGGAAGTAAAGTGGTTCTATCCATGTAGAATTAGGCATATTTCAAGTGAAACTGATTCTTGGTACTGGTTAATACTTGATTCAGGACCAGGTTGGATGGGGCCCTGAGCAACCTGGTCTAGTGGAAGGTGTCCCTGCCCACAGCTGGGGCTGGTGCTAAATGATCTTTATTAGAAGGTGCCTTCCAACCCAAACCATTCTCTGATTCTGTCATTCTGTTGTGTAGAGAGGTGAATCTGGCCCCAGCCTCTTTTTTATAACTTTCAAGCAGCTGGATGACCTGGAAGTGAATGCTTCTTGTCAAATATATGGTTATCTAAATTATTGTTCTCCAAAGCAAAACAAGAATGTACCGGGGTTTCTGGGAAAGTTCATTTCATCCATTGGTCACACACAGTTCCTTTCAAAAATATAATAAAGTGCTGCTTAGGGGTGTTTTTCTCTACTTGCCTTCATGCTATGCACTTTTGATTAGAGCTGATTGAATAATTTATTGTAAATTGCTTTTTGGAACAGGTTTGCTTCATTTCCTATTATCCAGAATAATGTATTTTCAAATTATTATTAAAATTATTGTACAGGTGATCCTCTGAATAGTTTCAGTGAAAAATTCCTAGTCTAAAGCTTGCTTGGAAAGAAGTTTGTCACAAAAGAGGTAGAACCACTGAAAGAGCATTTTGATATTCAAGACTGTAGGCTGGTTTGGAGTTGATGAACAGGTCTCTTATTTTCTTCCACGCCTTGACTGCCTGTTAACCAGTCTGTTATTGGTTTTCCAGTGTAAACACACTTGTGTTTTACAACATGCACTTTGTAAGTATTCTCCACAAGTCATTGAAAGTGTGCTACTTCTATAAACATCCCTGCTACTAAACTCATTTGAAGTGATATTCACTGGTAAATAAATGTAGACCGTGCAAGGAGACATGAAAGAAAAATCCCTTGGGGAAGGAGTGGGGGTAAATTGCAGAGATAACATATCTTTTGGAAGCTTTTATATAAATAGACCCACAGATTTCCACATATTTATCATTGGAGGAGATGAAAACGTTTGATGTGCAGTTACCATTTCACATGAAAGCAAAAGGCAGGTTTTCAATTGCATTTGGCCCTTATAATTCAAGTGCTGACACTCGCTGGAAACCTCATTTAATGAATGGTTTATAAGATCTTCAAGTGCTCTGTGGAAATTCCCCCCTCCCTTTGTCTGGCTGTGGTTTCATGTCCGTGGGGCCATTCCTAGCAAGCCCTCCACATGCCAGTGGCTCTGCTCTGCCCTGTTTGCTCTCTGGAGCTGCTCCCCTCAGCACAGGCACTCGACATGCCTCCAGCTGCTCCAGCACCATCACCTGTGCCTTGGACAGCCCAGCAAGGCAAAACCAGGGCTGGGCTCCTCCTCATCCTGTCCCTGAGGGCATGCCCCTGGCACAGCAGGAGCATCAGTGCCTTTCCCAGTGTTTGCCAGCACCCCCCAAAAGCCAGCCACAGGTCTGTGCTGCCCACAGCCCCCACGAACAGATCCGGATGTCTGCTGCCCCTGTCACCACCTGGCCCCTTTTCACCTCCTTCTGTTTCACAGCAGCCTCTAGAAGGGCAGGAACCCTCTGCAGCCTTCTCTGGAATGCCCTGGTTTTGGGTGTTCTTAGCAGGTTTTGCTTTGTCTTGGAGAGGTGAGCCATGCTGTCCCAGTGAACTGTCACTGACCAGGCTCCATCCAAGCACAGAAACACAGAGTAGTGCTTTGGGTTGGAAAGGAACAAAAGCATCATCTTGTTTCAACTCCTCTGCCATGGGCAGGGACACCTTCCACTATCCCAGCTTGCTCAGAGCCCCATCCAACCTGGCCTTGAACTCTTCCAGGGCTGGGGCATCCACAGTTTCTCTGGGCACCCTGTGCCAGGGCCTCACCACCCTCACAGGGGAGAATTTCTCCCTAATATCTGATCTAACCCCACCCTCTTTCTGTTTACAGCATCTTCCTCTTGTCTCTTCTGTGCAAAGGCTCATGATAGATGGGAAAGGCAGGTGGTGGAAGGTCACAAAAGCATGGATCACTTTCCCTGCTGTTGGCCAGTAAATTTCCCCCTTACCTGCTGACCCCTCTTTTTCCCTGGACTCAGAGGGACCCAAAGGTGCAATTGTGGGTGCAGCAAAAAGGTTCCTAGGGAACAAATTCCTGAGAGTGCTGATATCCCACCAGAGTCAAGCAAAAATTTCCTGGCCCTGAGCAGTGGAGGAGTTTGGCTGTGGTCAGGCAGCACGCTACATTCGAGGGGTTAGGGAGAAACTTCAGGAAAAGTTTTTATTCTGCAGGGATTCTCTGCAGCAGGAGCTTCTGAGCAGCTCCCTTCCCCAAGGCTGCAATCAGGCCATGCACTGGGAAGAGCACAGGAAGGACAGGAAGCTGGTGAGAGGGTCAGGAGGAAAGGGAGGCTGTTGGTTTCCTGGATGACCTTAGAACAATATGATTGCTGATATTAACCTGGGCATTTGCCAAAGAAACAGTTGCAGCAGTCCACAAACACGGCATGATACTGCAGAGGGTGATTTAATGAGAATAACAACCTTTCCTGTGACAGCAGTCAGGAATTTTACCCCACCTCCACCACAATACAAAATCTGCTCTTGGGTTTTTCCATTTCATCACTGCGACACTGAGGACGCAGCAGGCCTTGAGCAGAAAGAGAAATAAAAATCATGTTATAGCAGTTCTTTAAATGAAAAAGGGAAGGTTTGCTCTGCCCATCTCCTCACACCACCTTGTCAGCTGTGCTGGGCCAGAACCCAGGGCAGGGTGAGGGCAGAGTGCTGCCACCAGGCAGAGTCACCCCACATACCCTCTCCCTCTCCCAGGTAAAGGAACGATGCCATAAATGCAATTAACAAGGAATTTTATTTTTATTTTTTAAATCTGGAGAGAAAAAAATGTAGAAAAAGTCCCCCTGTGAGTATTTCACAAAAAGCTTCTTGGCACAAGCATGTAAATTAAAAGAACAGAAGTTTTTCACATCTCTGCACTTGTGATGAGCACAAGATGCAGGACCCTGAACACAGATTTTATGTGGAGATTTCAGTGATTCCTTGCAGTCATTTCAGTAGCAACTTCACAGTGTAAATTCACAGATATACAGGGAGGAGGAAAGGACTTGAAGGACAATCCCTTCTTTCCAGCACATTACAGCATCTCTCTTTTTTAGAGTGGTTTTCTTTTTTTTTTAGTGCACTATCCCTGTTCAGGTTTCCTTCTTTTGTTCTCTTCCTTGCTCCACCCTTACCTTCCAAAAGAATGTGCTTCTGTGCCTTTGTTAGAGTGCTATGAAAGACAGAGGCCAGGCTGTGACACAGGGTGTGACAGCTGATGGCCATCTGGGGTGTGGCAGCCAGGTTGTGCACAGCGTGTTTCTAACTTTAGATCTGCTGCTAAACTGAGTGGCATCTCTTCACTCAGTTTAAAAGGGGAATAGGGACTCGAGCCTGAGGAAGTAATCCCAAATTTTCCAGCTTCTCTTTTATGAACATACTTTACTTTCCTTAATGCAGAGAAGTGGTTCATACTCCTATTTGGTTCAGTAATTTCAGGGATACATACAACCTTCTTCACAATTGTTTTTCAATCTGGATCTTCCCAGTTTGTACTCAATTCACTCAAGTTTAGTAAATTTATTTCCTGCACTGTCCCACCAATCCGTTTTGTCTCAAGACTAAGAGAGGGCATGAGACAAGAGCAACCGTGACAGATCCTTTTTTTGGTGTCTGTGCCACCACTAGCTCTTTACTCATGTGCACTTTTTAAAGATACACCTCATGTGAAGGTTGGATGGGGCCCTGGGAAACCTGCTGTAGTGGAAGTGTCCCTGCCTTTGGCAGGGGTTTGGAACAAGATGGTCTTTAAGGTCCCTTCCAACCCAAACCAACCTGCTGTTCTATGAATGCAGAGGTTGCATGTTTTTCCTGGCAGACCCTTGTTTTATTTCAAGTCCAGAAAAGGTACTAGATCTACATGAAGGCATTGCCCAAGCCAGTTGTCAAACTTAATTCTTTTTCTTTTTCCTTTTGACCTTGCAAAATACATGCAACTATGTATGAATGCTATTTATAAAATCATTTGTAGTTATTTTAAACAGCTGAAAGTACTTTGCTTTTTCTTCCAAGAATATTACTCCAGTCGGAGACCAAGCACAGACATCTTCAGCTGAAAAGATAAATATTTGGGAAAAGAGCCCTACATTTTGCAGAGGGGTCAGTGAACCTCACAGTCTCGGTACTTGATGACACTTGGTGGTTCAAAATGGGCTGTTTTAGAAGAAAAACAAAGATCCTGCTCAACCATCACACAGTGAGCATCTCTCACACCCCCTCCTAGGGTTCTGCTGGCTCCTGGGTTAGCTGGGAAGCGAAGTGAGCAGTGGGGCTTTTCTCCCAGTGCTTGGGTTCCAGCAATGCCAAGCTGCCCTTCCAAAGGAGTGAATGTCAGTTGCTTCTTAATTCTTCACTTTAAAGGCTTAAATATAGTTTTAGTTCGTGCTTCTATATGTGAAGCCTTTGATTGCTATTAAAAAAAAAAAAAAAACCAGCAAAACCAAAACCAAAGAAAACATAAATAAATGCATAAACAAACAGCCCCAAAGCAGGCAGGGCTGCCAGGTCTGTTTGTGCTGGCCAAAACAGATGTTTTACCCAGCTTGGTAATGTTCAAGCTGTAGACACTGCAAATAGTTTTTTGTGGTGATGTTGCTTCTTGTGCTGGGTCAGGCTGGGAGCCCTGGTTTCAGGCTGGAGAGTGGCTCAAACTGAGCTGGTTCTGGCTGCACACCAAAATTAAGGGCTGGTGGAGAGGAAGGCATCTTCCTGCCTCAGACCAGTGGTCATCACCTGGGGTTAATTACCCTGCTGACTCCATTTCTGGCCAGCCAGCCAAGCCACTGCTTTTTCCAGTGGTTGGGCTGTACCCTCTGTGAATGTAGCAGGTGGAAATTTGGGCTTTTTTGTCTCCTTTGTTACATTTTGTCTAATTAAGTTTCAGCAGCAAAGTAGGACCAGGGGTCATATTTATGGCTTTTTTCTGAGTCAAGGAATAGTGACACCTGAAAGATGTGTCATTTTGTAAAGGTGTTTCCTAACAAATGCCTTTCTTACATTCCTTCTGGAAGCTCAGGGGGGAACTTCCAGCTCCTGATGGCTCTGGACAGCCCATCCTTTCTCCAAATCCCTGCAGAATTTTGGCATTAGGGCAAGTGGTGCTGTGCTGGTGTGTGTGTGTTCTGTGTCCAGTCCCAGAAACCAGGCAGCTGCTCAGCTCCTGCTGCAGCCTCTCCAGGTTTTGAGAAACTGGCAGCTACTTCACACCCCACAGGCTTCTGTCCTGCTGCCCAGTTTGGTTGAAACTGGGCAGCAGTGTGTTTTTATGGAGGCAGTGATAAGCAGACAGACAGACAGACAACACGGTCTCTGTGCAGGGCTTCCTTTGGAAACCAGGCTAAAATTAGCACAGTGATGAATGGAGCTTGGCTGGGAGGCAGCTCACAACGAGTGTGAGCATCCCGTTGTTATTTCACAGTCGGGATAGCAGCACCAGCCTCTCAGAATAGTTCTAGTGATGTGCCCACTTGAAACAGAGCAGGCAGATCTCCCTCCCTACCCAGAGCCCAGTGAAAATTTACATGCTGGTAATTTTAAACCCTAAAACCCCCTGAGGATTTCAGCTGGGCTTGTCTAGTGTCCAGGAGTGTCCTGATCTTTTCTTTTTTTTCCTCCTTGCCACTATACCAAAGATAATAGTCATATGTTCTACTTAAATAAACAGAAGTTCTGCTCTCAGTGCTTCTGACTGCTATCAAAGCATTAATGTGAGCTCGTGATCTCTGGGCTGCCTAGCTGGACAGGTATTCCAGAGGTCTGACAGCAAGAAAACAGAGGAGACACTGAAACACACAAAGGGAATTGGCAGCAAAAATGATCCTATGCAAAAAA
>VWZV01010134.1:995599-1195048 GCA_013397155.1 Irena cyanogastra
TAAGGGCAGACAACAAAAAAGAATCATTTTTTACTTTGATAGCTTAGCAGAAAATTTTGGAAAAAAAGTGAATGGCTATTGAAATGAAACAGCAAACAAAACCCTGCCCAAATCATTCTGTCAGTGCAAGTCAGCTTGAAATGTTCTAGCTTCCCTTGTGGGCTATTCAGTCCTCTTGTTTAAATTTGAAAGAAAACAAAAGGTGGCTATATATATATATATATATTGTTTTTTTCAACACTGTAAACTTCTTTGCAAGCTTTTTATCCTTCAGTATTAAAGCCAAATTAAGAGTAATCAAAAGAGTTTCCCAGACTTTAAATTTGGAAATTTGATGGCACAAAAAAGGTTTTACATTCTTAGAGTCCTCTAGGATTTTGTCAAAGTACATAACCTTTGAGTTGCTTAATGAGCTAACATGAAATAGTTCTGATGAAATAATTCTGATTCAGTTTGATTTTTAATTTATTAAGTGTGCAGAGGCAAAAGTACTAGAGACAGATTCCCAAACAGAAGAATGTGTTTACAGGTATTCCTAAGACAAGAGGTAGTAATTGCTTCCTATCAGAAATTAATTACACTGGAATAAGACAGAGATAGCAGACAGTGTGTGATGAAAATGGGATGATGCTATGTTAGGCAGGAGGGGTTTATCTCTAAAATTTAACTTCCCCGTGAAATTTTCAACCATGGAAAGAAACTGATTTTTGGAACTGACCACGTATCCATTAGCTTTGGCCAAAGCTGATTAAAGCATGGCAAAACAAACACAAGCAGCACTGAGTTTTGCAGTAAATGTTCCCAGCACACAGTTTGTCCTTTCAGGCAGCTGACACAGGAGCCACAAAGCTGTGCTCAAATGGGAGGAGCTGAGGGATGGAAGCAAATACACCTCCAAGAAAACCTCTTCATTGGGACTTTTTTGCACTTCAGTGGATCCCATCCAGAGGCTGAACAAGATGTACAGATTCTGGAGAGCTGAGCTGCACAGTCCTTCCCTGAGCAAGTTAAATTACACTGACTACATGGGACAAAAGGAGAATGTAAGATCCTCTACAGCAGCAAACATTTCCACAATAGGCTGCTTAGTGTTTGCTGATGGTGCATTCAGAATGTACAAA
Organism: Irena cyanogastra; assembly: GCA_013397155.1. Lineage (NCBI taxonomy): Eukaryota > Metazoa > Chordata > Aves > Passeriformes > Irenidae > Irena > Irena cyanogastra. Next base: position 996,721 of record VWZV01010134.1, read on the forward strand.
TTTGTGGAATGAATTACAGCTAAAAATAGGAAACCTCCAGTCCTCAGAAAGCTGCTCTCCTCTCCTCTGCCCCACCACTTCTGTCAGTCAGCCCAAGCCCATCTCCTCTAATGTCCTGGTACAAAATAAGGCAACTAACTCCATAACATTCCCTCTGTGCTGAAAGCCACGGGTCAGGCACCCTTTTTAGAGTTTGAAGGGGGACCTGGCAGGGTGATGCCATCTAAACCTATTTAATTCCAAGTGGGAGGAAGGTACCTGGCTTCATTTTGCTTCCCAGAAAACTCTCAGCCATGGGCTCTTATTTGCATTACCTGTTCACGTTTCCAGGTGCTAAACTGCCCCTGCAAACTGTGCTCATTGAGGTGGAAACTGAGTCTTTAGGCTGTGCTGGTGCTTTGACCATGCAGACAGTGGGTGGCATTCTCTGGGGCAAAGGGATCACCTGAGAATCCTGAAGAAGTTGGCTTTGAGCAGTGTGTGTAGCACTCCTTCCTGGCTCCAGCACTTGCACTCACACAGAACCATATGTGACTGGCTCTCACACAAACATGGTTTGAAAATCCCCTCTGGCTTTATCCAAGGAGAGCTCCCTCTCTTCCCATGCAGGCAGCTATTCCATACAGGAGTGTTTGTGCTCTGCCCAGCTGTATGTGTTTGAGTACATTGCCAGACAGAGCCATTCCAATGAAATCATTGGACTGTTATTTGGAGGGCTGAAATTTCACCCTCTTCATAATTTATTTTACTCCCTCCAGAGCCAGTCCATCACTTACCCACTGGAATGTGTTGCCAGCTGTCACAGCACACTAATACTCCTTGGCTAAAAATCTCCAAAGTCTGGTAAGCTGTCCCAGTGGGGAGGGGGAAAAAGTTGGCTGATGAGTTTGGTGTTTCTCCACAACAACTCTCTCAGTTGCTTACCAGGCGTGCACAAATCCCTGTTTCCCATACACTGCAAGAGCCAAACAAGCAGCAAACCAGCCTGCTGTCCTCATCTCTGCCAGACAGCACCCAGGAGTCTCTCACAGGACTTGACATCTGTGGGAATGGGAGCCACTTCCAGCTTTTGTGTCTTTGTTCTGATGTGGGATTTTTCCCCCCTATTAAATATAATATCCCATCTCATCTGGAGAGAGACTGAATCTGAATCAGAAGAAGTGGGGAATCACAAATTGGAAAGACAAGGAAAGAAACCATCCCTAAGTCAGCCAAAAGGATAATTTTGGTGGTGGGCACTTTAGTTTTTCAATCAGTTTAGGCTCTGTTTGACCCCTTGGACTGTCCATTTTAGGGGTTGTCCTCACATCCTTGTTTTACAGTGCTTGATAGTTTGCAGAGATTGTTGTGATGAGGAGGCAGAGAGGCTTTTGTGTCTCTGGGAGTATTTTCTTTCCTCCCAGTATCACGGGAGCACGGTTTACAAGCAACTGAAGGGTTTGAAAATGAATGCCACTGATGTGAAGGAATGCAGAGTTTGCAGCAAAGTTATTACCAGAGCCAAGAGGGACATGGAGGGTTTTGGTTGCAGCCTTTATGTCTGCAGGGAAGGGCAGGCTCTGGAATCTTTGTGGATTGCCCATTGCAGCCCTTGCACTGAACTCGGTGAGAAGTTCACCAAGTGAACTTCCTCCTTGGTGGAAGGAAGGGGGAGGAGGAGTTTTTGGAAAAGGGGCTGTGTCCTCTCAGGAGCAAGAGCCCTGGGTGTGCCATCACTTCCAGGTACACTGATAGACGTGCTTAAATCCAGTCCTGGTGTTCATCCTTCATTCTGCAAATCTCCAGAGAGATTTGGTCAGAATCAGGCATTCCTGCTGTAACCCCAGAGCTTTGATCTTACCTCGACTGTATTCTCATGACAAGGTTGATAGAAAACTGTTGGCCTTCATTTATGATTTTCAGAAGATTAATGGTAACTGGTCACCACCTCATTTATTTGCAAGTGCAGCATAAAGGGAGCACTGGTTTCATCAAAGGAGTTGGCAGCAGGTTATATGTTACACATAATCTCCACCAGCTGCAATTGCAGCTATCTGATATCTTATACTTCAGTTACATGATGATAGCTCTCTTCTTCCTTTACTGTTTTTCTTAGAAATTAATATTTTTAAGTACTTTCCTAAAAAAAAAAAAAAGAGAGAGAGAGAAAACAAACTCATTTCCTCCCCCACTGCCACTTCCCTCTGTATGTGAGGGCCTGTTCTTTTCCCCTTTGACCACCACTTTCTGTTTCCTTCATGCAATCCTCCCACTCAACCCCTTCTGCAATTTGATAAAAAAGACTCATTTCCCAGCAGCTGCTTTCTAAATGCTGCTCTTTAGTGGTTAAGCATAAATCTCTGAGCTTGCTTTGCTCTTTTCCTATGAAATACGAAATACACCTACTCTTGTCTGAGCCATCAAAGGGTGTCATCAAAACATCTAAATATTACATCAGTTGGCTGAATTTCTTCATCTTTTATTAATTTTGATATATTTGCTTTCCTTTTTATATGTTATCAAAAGCTGTGTTTGCCTTTTTGTCTCTTTAAAGTTGTACACATGGCGCTTCTAGGGAGGAAAGGAAAGGAAAGGAAAGGAAAGGAAAGGAAAGGAAAGGAAAGGAAAGGAAAGGAAAGGAAAGGAAAGGAAAGGAAAGGAAAGGAAAGGAAAATGTTTCTAGTCTATTTCAAAACACAATGCTCAATGCATTTTTGTCTGACTCAGCTGTGCCTTGGCCAGTGAAGGGCACAGGACAGAGATGTTGGGTGCAGAGCTGGTTCAGAGGCTCCAGAGCTGTTCCTGCCCACCATTGTCTCCTTGCTAACAGGAGGTAGGAGAAACTGAAGGTTGTAGGCACTGATGATCATTTCATTCTCTTCTTAGTGCCACCCTATGCTTCAAACACTGGCAAATAAGTTATGCCCTCCATCCCCAAAAAATTGTGCCAGTAAAAAGAGAGAAAACATTTAGATCACCCAGTCATTAATTTTATTAATTTCAACAAGTTTTGGTAAAGGTTAGGGATCTCAGGCTGTGTAAACAGGCTGTGGATGAAGGCAGGACAGCTCTTTGTTTGGGCATGACAATCCAAACTGTTGGATCTGCTCTGACAGTAGGAATTTGCGTTGTTGTGCTTGCTGGGATATCGCTCGCCCATTGGATTGCATGCGAAATAGTGGTTTTCCAGGATATTTGACAAATGCAATAATTTCTTCTTACTGTGCCCCAGAAGTCATAATTACATTCCAGTCTTACAGAAGAATATGCTCTATATCCTTCTGACTCTCCCAAACATAATCTGTTCAGCATCAGGCTTTTAATTCTGCGCTGGGAGATGGCCATTTGGCTGATACAGCCCTGAGAATGTCTGGATAAATGTCTGGATAATTTCAGCTGGAAATTGCTCTGAAAGCCATTTCCAGCCCAGTCAGAGAGATTTCAGCCTGTGCCCAGATACTCTGGATGCTCAGAACACAACCAGAGCAAAGTGGCTCCAGTGTCTGACAGAACATTCAGTCATGGGGCAGCGGTGACGTGGATGATCTTTTTGTGGAAACCTGTTTAATGCTACATCAGGGCCAGGCCATCACTGAGCTGACCCTTTCACTGCCTCCTCAGGGGCTGCCAGAGCAGCTTCAGGAGTTTAATAGTTAAGGAAAAACTGAGGGATTTAGTATAAAGCATACCTATCACTTCTGTCGTTCTCACATCCTCCACAAAAGGCACCAATACAATTTGAGTATTTGCCTTATATGTGATACCTCTTGGACAATGAATACCACAGGGATATTGAAGGTTTTCTATGCTTTTTTTCCTTTTTCTTTTAATTTTGGGAATAAGCCTTATGCACACACGGGATCTCATTGATTAGCAGCTGGCAAACAATTAGCTACGTGACAGTGACTGGCTAATCAATCAGCACTGCTGAGGAAATGCATCTCATCTTACAGCTCCAAAATGTCATTTCTCTTGACATTTACAGATCACCTTCTAAAACTTGTGTGCAACCACAGCCTTGGGAGGCCTTTCTCAATGGGTTTTTTCCTTCTCTCCTGGGGTTCAGTGGGACAATTTGGGGTTTTTTTGCTATTTGGGGGTTTTTGCCATGCTGTGATGGTCATTTAGGAAGGTCATCTGGAAAAGATGGAGTGCCTGCCCACTTCGTTAGTCTGCTCTGAGGGCTGGGCTTGCATTCCCACCAAAGGGAAAATTTCTCATTGCCCAGATCCACTCCTGTCCCAGCCTTGTGTCTGTGGTTCTCCCTGTTGTGCCTAGGAACAGGAGGAGTGCTTTGTGTGCCCCTGGATTAAGGATTGCTTTGTTTTTTCATTTTCACACAGCTCCAGCACAGTCCTGTGAGAACCCCTCAAGCCTCCATCCCTCCCCTCAGCAGAGATGATAGCAATGATCAATTGACTGGTTTTGGTTGCAATAATGAATTCTCAGTGCATGTAGAGGTATTCTGCTGGCTTTCTCTTCTTCCCTTCCCATTGATTGAAACCAGCACACGATTTACTTTCATGTGTGAAGTTTTCATTTATTCTTAGCTGGAAACAGTTTGAAGGAAACAAAGAAGAAAGTGAGAGAAGAGTGTTAATTAATGAGACAATGGGAAGAGGGACACAAAGGAGAAAAGGGCCTGCAAGAAATCTCACATAATTTACACATGGTTAACAATTCCTTTGGGAGTCAGTTAGGAGACCACGAATAACGTGGGTTTATCCATTTACATGCTTCCTGTATGGACCATTTACATAATTCTTCACTACACTTTCCCCTTCTCTCCCAACATATTTTGCAGTTGCTGGTGAATGTTGTGCCTGGTTTCCACGTTGCATTTGGCAATGTGAATATTCCCTCAGTTTTACCTGTGCTGATGTATAAGTTATTAACTGCTGGTATTTATAGCTGAATTCATGAATCTCAGTAGGTTTCTATTTTTCAACAGCACCTCTTGGTCCAGAACTGAAAAGAGGGAGGCTGTGGAATTATTAAGCTCATCACAGAATGAAACTATTCATAATTGTTAAAACCTTACAAGTGCCACAGCTCGCTTCTCTTATCTGCACAACACAAAGTTCACTTCAGTGGCTTTCCTCAGAAAGGACATAAAAGCTGGTATTAAGGGAAAGGGAGAACAGTTTGCTTCGAGATGATGGGATGGAACAAAATTACAGAGAATGTAAGACAACAGAAATGTTCAAAAGCATTTTTTGAAAAGCCAGTTTATTGAAAATGAGTTCCAGCTCAGTAGAGGATATATATGTCAAAAAAAAAAGAACAATAAGAGAGGATGAAAAATGTGTCCCTGCAGACTTCCTTCCCTTTGCCTTCTGAAGGAGGGAGGTATAGACAAAAGAAAGTAAGGAGGAAGGAAACCTAAAGCAGAAACTTGACATTTTTCATTTCCATACTGAACCAACCTTTTAAGTTATTTTGGGGTTTTTTTCTTCTTTTTAATACTAGTGACTAGTCTGTTTTGCTTTACATCAGAATACTCATTTGAACTAAAATCTTGATAGAGAGCTTTGAAAGGGAAAATTTACAGATACCTTTATTACATTCAGGGCAGAGTTTTCATTTTCTAAATGCATTGTGACTTGAAAATCTTCACATCGGATATGCTCGGTGCTGTGCTTATGTTAAAAAGAAAAAATTCCCTTAATTATACACAATAGTGGCAGTGAATGGAGTTTAAGCTCCAGCAGAGCCGATCCTGTGTCACCAATGCTCTGACCAAGAGGAGTCCAGACAAGTTTGGGGGAAATGTGTACACTATTATGTTTCACTATTTGGGCTGTGGTATGAGAGCTGGTAATTATCACCCCACTCTCTCAAAGATTTCTATGAATGCTTAACTCTATGCTGTGAGTAATCCCATTAGCACCATATTGTTCTGCTTCAGAGAGCAAACCTTCCCAGAAAGGCTGACTCGGTGTGAGTGCAGAAATGGAAATGTCATTTCAAAGGGAATCATGCCAGCAATAAAAAAAATTACAGTGAAAGAATCCCAGAGAAAAATTCCCTTAGAACTTGAACCACTAGAATGATATTTCCTTCCCATTGATTAGGTGGACTTCAGCTTATCCCAGAAATGTTATAAATAATGTGTTGATTGAAGTGCTAAGGTTTTACACTTGACCTTTGTAGGGAGGTGGTCATCTGCCAAAACTTTCTGTTTGAGGTCCTGAACATGGATTGTTCCTTCACAATTATAGAATCAGAGAATGGTTTGGGTTGGAAGGGACCTTTAAAAGTTAATTTGTTCCAAAACCCCTGCCGTGGTTTCTCATAGGCCAGGTTTCTCCAAGCCTCATGAACCTGGTCTTGAACACTTCCAGGGATGGGGCTTCCACAGCTTCTCTGCCAGTGTCTCACCACTGACTAATGTGTATGTTCCACAGGTGCAACAGGGGAAAAAGTTACAAAAATCTTATACCTTTCGGTCTTTTCTCCCTTCAGTCTTCTTTTTTCCATTATACACCTCCCAGTCTTTTTTTTCTCCCTCCACTTCACCAGCTTGGTCATCCAAAACTGTAGGAAATACCAAACTCTGTATATCAAAGGAAAGCCAGAAATGTCAGCACACCCAGTCTGTATGTGCTTTGGGGAGAGAATGAGGTGGGGAAAAGAGGTGTTGAGTTAAGGAAGATGGGAACAGCTTTTGCACTTCTTTTTTCTACTTATTTTTATGGTCAATCGCTAAAGAACTTCTGTCTCTGAAAATATGAAGTTGTGATCTCGACCTCCACAACAAGCAGGCAAGCTCGTTAGCTCCGTTTCGGCGCCGGACAGAGGAAAGCTCCCCTCTGGTTCCTGCAGCCCCGGGTGCTGCTGGATTTGCTGCTGATCCCTCATTTTGTGGGCAGGCTCAGTGTCATTTGTCCGGAATCTGTGACAAAGGCAGATGCAGGGCCCGGGCACTGTTGCCTTGACCACATCCTCGAGGAGCCGGGCATCCGCAGCAGCGTGTTAAAAGCAGTGAGGACATCCTGGTCTCTGTCCCTGCTATTGTGTCCCTCCTGCTCAGCAGTGACACACACTGAGGCAGATGATCTGTTTATAAGGTAATTTCTGTTCTGAGAGCCCTGTCATGTTATTAAAATGCAACTGAGCAGGAGCAAGTCTCGTGTTGTTGGCAATTTGTCATCTACCCATCCGAGTGGGCAGCCCAGCCTCTCGTGCCCATTAATATCTCCCTGCTCAGCTCTGCAGCAGCATTCACTGCTGGGTGCATGACAGAACCATTTTTTCCCTTTCTCATCTTTCCCCTGTCATTACGACTGGCATTTTCTTTTCCTTACAATGCTTGACAGAAAAAAAATATTATTCCTCCCTCTGCCATTTTAATTTTCCAGCCTTAGCTTTTCCCATGCTTTCTGTCACCAGGACAGGCACTTAAACTCTGGATTCTTCACTATTTTTTTTTTTGTCTCTGTGCATCCTGAATTATCAGGAGCTGATTTACTACATATTTACTGCAGTCTGACTGGGAAGTTTTTCTTCAATTCACTTGATTCCTCTTCTTTACAGTAGATTTACTGTGACCCTCCCAATTTGTGTGAAGTCAAACATCTAATTGCTTTCTCATGCTAATGCATAGCCTTGAATTAACTGCTGAGGATCATGGTGTGTCCGGTTTCACTGTAACATTTCACATTACATTTTGTCTCATTGAAAAAAGCAAGAGAGTTCTAAAATAATTAATGCCGTTAGCAAGGACACTACCTGGGATTTTAAGCTTTAGGAATGGTTGACTCTGTGTTGGCTTCACTTACTGCATCCATTTGCTTCCTCATCTCAGCCTTTTTTGTCACAAAGAATAAAATAATCCAGGGAGAAGGAGAAGCATTGTAAATACAAATTGCCTGGATGGATATTTCCCACTTCAGATGTTAAAAGGCTTGTCAAAAGTGGAAATGATATTTCTCTTTATCAATCTAATTCAAATGGCACTGAAGGCTACTGGAAAGAAAAAAAAACAAACAATGTCAAGAAAACAATTCTTGTCACCTGGGAAGGAAACCTAGAGCTGTGAATTAACAGCCTGGTTGGTGTTTACAGTAAATATAAGGATGCAATGAAGATTTTTATAAAGCTACAGTTCAGGAAAATTAGGGAAGCAGCAGACAAAGAAAGGGATTTGAACAAATTGCTGAGGGCAGGGTTGGCCTCAGCCTGAGAGTTTCTGCCATTATGTCTTGGCAATGCCTGCATTTAGCAATTTGACTAACTCTCAGTGACATTTCAGCTGTCCTCCTTCTGAGAAACTCACTTGCATTGGGTTTATGGATAGGGATATGAATGCAGCTGCAGGAAAATACACCACAAGGCTAAATCTTTAGACTTCTAAACGAATTGATACTGAAAACGAGCAAATTAAAAGAAGTGAGACTGTTCTCTGGCTTCTGGCAAATTGATGTTTTTACTGTTTCAAGCAAAGTGACAAGTCAGTCAAACATCAACAAAGAAAAAGCAAAGTGAACCAGAGAAAATAAGGGCTCTCCTTAGGCAGATTAATCACTGACAATAGTGAAAAGTAACTGCCTATTTACATTGCTGATCTATTTGGGAGGTGAAGCCAAGGACATTTTACCCCCTAATTCCCCATCCTTACAAAAATAAATAATTCTATAGCCTGTAACTGCACACTCTGCAGTCTCCCTGACTCCAGTGGGGCTGTGGCCACATGCAGGGCCATGGATCAGAATTAAATGTATTACAGTCTTGTTTCCAAGGGGTCAGTAATGTCCCAGCTAGCAGAGGAGCCTATGCCCTCCTGTACAGCACACATTTTTTCCATGCTGCTTGCATTAGCACTTGCTAAATTTATCCCACTACTTCCCTAACACTGCGTGTCTTTCCTGCCTGGGAATTTCAGCTGTAACAGAGTGCGTGCTCTGGTCACATTTTCAGAGAGCCTGCCACCCTCTACAGCCACAACCTGCCAGGGAGGGTTCCAGGAGGCAGCTTTTGGGAACCCACCTGCAAGTTTGGAGAGTGTGGTGGCTTCGAGACAGCTGTATGAAGGGACCCACACAGATTAGAGACAGATGTTAGAGATAGAAATGAGATGTAGAATAGACATCAGATCTGGAACAGATAAAGTTATGAATTACATAAAAGGAATAAGCTTTTTGCTATGAGAGTGGTGAGGCCCTGGCACAGGTTGCCCAGAGAAGTTGAGGATGTCCCATCAAGGGCAGGCTGGGCTTGGAGCAACCTGGTCTAGTTGAAGATGCTCATTGTTAGGGGGTGGACTAGGAGAACTTTAAAGGTCTCTTCTAACCCAAACTATTCTGTGATTCAGTGATCCACAACAATAAATCACATCAAATCCTTCCTGCTGCGTGGCTCAGATCATCGGCATCTCTTTCTACTTGTTCTGCTTTAGCTGGGAATGAGGAAGGAAGGAGGATGTTTAACAGGAAAAGGACACTCTCAGGAGTAAATTATACCCTCTTCAGTTGCCACAAGCTTTGAAAAGTACAGTAAAGAGCTGCAGATGAGGCCAGGGCTGCATTCAAAACACAGGCATGAGGACAAATTTATTTGGAAACAGTAAATGACAGGAAGCCACTTGAGAGCATCTAGATATGAGCACATACAGCATTGCTCTGTCTTTACAAAAAGTGTATAATTTTCACATCTGTGTACAAAGGATCTTTGGAGTTTGGTTCAGGTAGGATTTGAACCCTAGAGAGGAAAATGGGAGACTCTCTCCTGATCCTGAGCAGTCATTAGCCTGCCTCAGTGCCAAAACTGTGGGATGAACCATTGCAAAGACACAATTAAAGGTGGCTTTGTCTCCTGTGCAGAAGTTAATGTGCACGTCTTGGGCCAGCAAGGTTGAGATACAGCAGCTGCTAATTGATATATTAATTATATTTGAAGGATGGAGGTCATTGTGAATTTCAGGGCCTCTTACTCTTTCTGTGCTTTAACGAGGAAAAGAAAACCAATACGAAAATGTCCAGGATTTAATTAACTTTCAAACTGAAGGCAGTAGCTGTGTTTCTTTGTAGCTGTATTTCTTTCTGTCTGATGCATCTTCCTCTCTTCATCCCCTTCTGTCTGTCTTTACCCATTAAAAGAAAATTAAAACTCCATATTTGTCAAGACTATAGATTTTCAACATGAATCTTTCCATGCGTGTGGCTCACAATACCCTAAGAGGGAAAATGGCTTAATATAATATTTTTTCATTTTAGAAGTGGCTTCAATGCCTACCCCAATACAGACAGAAGGCTCTGGGGAAGCTGTTTTAAGCCAGCTGCAATTATTCTTCTCATTCCACAACAGAAACAGATAGAGCCTACCCAGCTCTCTTGTTTGCATCCTGCTTCCTTAGTTGTCATTAAGGATAAAAGCAAACTCAGAATGACACTGGCAGCCAGAGATCAGAGAGGAGATGTTGTGAAAGCCTCAGCCACCAGACATGTATGTGCATTACCCAGAACTGTGAGGTGGAGGCAGAGGTTGGGGTGAAGTTATTAAAGCTGTCTCAGCCCCTCCTGTGCTGTCTGGGAAATGCCACACTAGAAATTAGCTTCTGTGACAGTTAAAATTAGGGACAAAAAAAGATTAATAGTGTACTACATTAAATGCTCCTTATACTGTCTGTGACTGGTAAAGCTCCTCTTGCTGCAAAAAAATTACAATTATTGACTGCAAATAGTGTGTGATACACTGTGGGCAGAGAATTAAAGGCAATTTGGATCCTTAACATTCTCTTTCAGAGGAAAGGAGAATATAAAAATGAAAGTGGGAAGTCTTCCCTGCATGCATCTTTTCTCTCTGCTGTCTTGCAATTAATGTCATTTTTACCTGGTCTAAGCTTTCTATATGCTCTGTCATCTGTACCAATATCTCTCTACATTGCTAGCTACCATGCAAGGTAAGAGAAAGAAAGGCAAGAAAAATGGTGAATGCATTAAAAAACATTTATTACTGATTTAATTCAACTTGGAGAGCTGTGATTGTTTGAAATGGCAGCATCAGAAGTATATCCATTCACTCATATATGCAATTATTTCCTTCAGAATGTAGTCTTACTGTGGGGTTTTCTTTCCCCTGGAAAATTCCACATACACTCACATTTAATCACACAATACAAATCCAAAAATGCAATTACCTCTGTGACTTTTACAGAAGCTTCATGTGTACTGAAAAGGGAGAATAAGTGGCAAAGCAGCATGAATTACAGATGGATACTTCCATCAGGGCTTTCTGGTGGTGTTATAGACAAAATGATCCTCCAGCCACCAGAAGCCTGAGTCAAAATTATAGTCCTGTGCTTCGAATAAAACCTTGTGAAAAATTAATGGGCAAATGTAAAATTAACAGTGTTCATTCTGAAAACTCTGACACAAAGGTGCATATCCTTAAACTGTGCCTGCCTGCTTCTCCTTTCCTCAGTGGTCAGAAGGTTTTTGGTCAAAGGAATGTGCCCTGGTTTTCCTCTTGTAAAACAAAGCTGGCTGAGTGCTCCCTGATTTGGAGACACTTTTGTAAATCCTTTGAGCAGTTTCAAATTTGGTCGGGTGTCTGGCTCTCTAATCCGTGCTCTGCACATTATTTTAGGCCAGCCTGAGCTCAAGACTGTAATCATGGGGCACCAAGTGCCCTTGTGGTTGTAACCCAAGTGGAAAAAGGAGATTGCACATACCCATAGGATGATATGTAGGAAAATGCATCCTTGGCAAAGGAGGTTTTCAGATGTGTTCAGCTTTCCTTGGAAGCAGTCAAGCAAAGAGGTAGGGGACGAGCAAGAGGGACGTGGAGCATTGAGAGAGGTGGCTGGGGATGTGCTAAGGTTTCCACCAAGATGTTTCTGAGCTTCTGCTGCATCCTGGCCTTGCCTGAGCCTGCTGCCTTATCCACAAGAGCAGAGCAGTGTCCCTGAGAGGCCACGTTATGGCTGCCTCGTGTGCTTTCCCCTTTGACTGCTCACTCCTGCAGCAGCCACATGCAAAGTGTTTGCTTGTCCTCAGGTAGCCTCCAAGCATCCTCTAAAAATTAATCCCGTCCAAACTGCTGAATGGGGCTGTGCTTCTACCTCTGCAGGATGAAAAACAATGGGGAAAGAAAGAAAGAAACAATTTGCCATTTTGAAGCCTGAAAAAGAAAAAAAAAAAAAAAGAAAGCAAAGCCTTTCATCCTGTAGCATGATGTATCATAAGTGACATAGGTTCCTTGCATTAGCATCTGCAGACTATAATTATCCATGTAATATAACAGCTGGGGAGTGTTACTGTGATGCTTTGGGTTGATGGATGCTCTGGGAGGTTAAACAGAGCTTGCTAATAATAGGATCTCTAAGGTGCTCCATGGGTCTCTGTAAAATGGTCCCTTTTCTGCCCTGGAAGGACCACAGGACACTGAGAAACCGAAGTTCTGCTCCCATCCTGCCCTCTGCTCCCTCCAGCTCCAGTGCCTGGGAATCCTGCTGTCCCACAGTTAACTGAGCCACTCTTTCTGTTCTCTCAGAGCCTTTTCCTTTCCACACTGAGAAGGGAAGCCTGCTTTGTCCTTGAGTCATTTCCAGCCCTTTCCCTGGGACTGCAGAGGGGGCTGGGAGGGAGGNTAACTCCAACAGCTGACAGAGTGGCAGCTGCAAAAGAGAAAATCTGGGGTCCACAGAGGGGCTATCCCCTAAATCACCCTCTCTAACTGCATGTTTACAAACAGGCCACGCTGCCATTAACACAAGCATCACACTGAATTCCAGGCTTTGCTCTCTGTGTGAAATATGAAAAAGAGGAGGAATTTAGAAGCCCCTGCCGTCCTGAGTGCTTACCATACTGAGCAGCTATTCATCACCTCCACATTCAAAGGGCTTAACCTTTGTAAAACCTCAGCAGGACGAACTTGCCAGGATTAAACTATTTAAAGCTGAGCTTGCCAGAGCATCTGCAATTTGCACCTCTTGTCACATCCATGGGCTGCATGACAGGTTGGAGAAGGTGTAAGGAGAAGTTGCAGTGACACGGCCAGGATCAGAGCAAGGTTAATCACGAGTGTCAGAAATGCCTGTCACCACTGAGGCCAGTGCAGGGACACCCTGCATGTCTGGCCACCGACCCAGAGCACAAGCATTTCCATTTCCCTGGGATTTACCCCTCCCTCACCTCTGTTTTCCCTGGAGCAGCCCGTGCAGGAGGGCAGATTTCTGTAGATGTGGGAAGAGTGAGGAAGGTTGTGACTCAAGCTTTCACAGCAAACAGCAGACCTGGCCAGTGGCTCTGGAGATGTCTGATATCTGCCATTTGTGCCTGATGTGATCAGAGGAGTGAGGGTAGAGAAGTCTGTCTGATGACAGAGTTGTGGCAGGAGTGTGATGGAGGCAGGGCATCTCTGCCCTGACTGATTTGTTATGGACTCTGCTGCCATGTCATCACTCACATTAGTTGTGGCTAAATCGATTCCAGCGAAGTAACCTCAGCCTCAAAACCAGCTCCAAGGGCTGCTTTTGGTGAGTGGCACGGAAAATTCCTCAGCTTTCCCTGGAACTGGACACCAGCAGCGACATCCATTTATTGTGCCTGCTGCTGGGCCACAAATGTCCTTTGTTCAGGAACAAGCAGGACAAGTGAGGATAGCTGTTCGAGAGCAGTTTTCCCTCCTGGGAACATCCATAGGGTGCCTGTACTGGGACTGCCTGTATTCTAGGACAAGAGTCACTCTGTATCCTCAACTCTGCATGCCATGGCCCAGGCAGAGGAGGAGGTTTGTCTCCCAGAGCTGAGGAGGGAGTCAAGGACAGGCCCTGGGAGTCACACATCCCAGTTTCCTTACATAGTGTCCCTGAGAATTTTGAAGTCAGGGGTGCAACTTGAAACCCTGGGAAAACTAATAAGCAATTTCTCTAATGGCCAATTTTTACAGTACTGGGATTGCAAACTGAGGCCTCAAAAGGCAAGAGGATCCCAAGTGAGCAGGATATCAGTTAAATTAACTTCTCCTCTCAGCTCCACACTTGCCAATTTCCTAGATATTTTACCAAGAAAACAAAAACTGGAGCACACGAGTGTTTTCCTTCTAGATTCTGTCTAAGCTAAAGACACTAAGCCAACCTTCAGGGACAGTTTAGAGAAAAGGAAAATTGGCTCACTCTTCCCACTTACTGCTTTAATAGGAGGGTTTGCAAGGAAATGAGACTTCAGGATACAGCATTTATTCCCAAAGCCCACAGCAAGCTGTCACTCTGTTTTCCCATGGAATAGAGTAAACAGAATACCACTTGGCCTTTAATAAATGAGAAAACAGGCTCACAAAGGAGCACTTGATCCAAAGTGACGAGGGCAAGAGTAGAACCATCCAGAGGAATAAAGGAAACTTGAAATTTAGTAATAATATTCCCTAAAGATACCTCAAATTCTGTTCTGACTATTGCAGAGTACAATAGTTCTAGCACTGAATGCATTGTTCCAGTGCTTGAATTCCCTTCCATCGAAATTCCCACTGCTCCTACTCTTTCAACTTGCTCAGGATGAGGAAACCATCTTGAAATACAACAGGAAGGTCCATAAAGTAGCTGTTCTTTCCAGTTTTCCTTCAAGGTGAGTAGGAATTTGTGCTTTGGGAAGTTTAATTGAAGCCAGCCACATATGGAGAAATGATGGCCTTGCTTGTTTCAGCTCTCCCGAGGGGGATGCCCTTCCCAGCTGAATTAAGTTGCCACTGTGTTTCACTAATGTGCATCTGATGCCTAATGAATTGGGGTGTTATTCCCATTGCACAGAGGTGGATTAAAATCGAGTCCAAAGCCTTTTCATTCATTTTGCTAATTATTCTCTGCATTCATTGCACGCAGATGAAATGATGAAAGCCCCCCTGTTGTGCTGGATTTGGACATTTCACACTTGGAACATAAATTGGACTGATTATCCTTGCAGCATTATTGTCACATTTGGGAGTGTGAGTGCCAGGAAGCAATAAGCTGTGCACTCCCACATTCCCAGTCTTTTAGCCCCTTGGAATGTGAGGGGAAACCCTTCCTTTGCATGTCCTGTTTCAGTTTCATATCTAGATCATTTTGGTGCACAAGACCTAGAGATAGACCTCCTTCAGATCATGTTTTTAAAAGTTATCTTCCATTTCCACATTCCCATACTCACAGAAGTTTCAAACAGAAGGCAAGACGCCGAAATTCTGCAAGTGTCTTCTTTTGGCAGTGTCTGCTGGGGAAACAGATGCAGAAATTCTCTTGAAATAGAGAGTTTCTCATATAAATTACAGGCTGTTAAGTGACTTCCAGAGATTCCAGTGCATGCCAGATCTGCACTCAGGGAGGAAGTTGTGAGTGGTTTGGATTTTTCTGTCTTTTAAACTGACTGGGTTTGGTGATAGTGTAGGAAAGTCTTTACTGCTGAGGTGCTGATCCAGTCATACTGCAAGTGCATTGCTTCCTATTTATCTGGCACAGCAAAGTCCTTTCTCCATAAGGACAGGTCCTCAGGAATATTCAGCAGAGCCTCAAATGCCACACCAGCACCTACCAGTTAATTCTTTAGCCTTTTTCCATCTTTTTTTCTGTGTCTGTGTGTATGCAAAGAGGCTGGAGATTTATAATCTCCACCTGCACTTTCATCTTACAGGTAGTACAGGCAAGCAGCCGAGGGACATTGAATTCTGCAAGAGAACAAACCAAAAAGAAATTTGCAGCCGTCACAAAGCACGAGATATTTGTGTGAAATATTTCCATTTTCAGGAAAAATTTTGGTATATTCACGATCAAAGTTATGTTGTCAAAAATCTCCCAGTTGCAACAAAAGGGAAGCTAACGAGGGAGGAGAGGAAGTCCAGCATAAAATCGAACAAACCGGAGGCATCTCACACGTACACTCGATTTTGTGTGATTTTTGTGTGGCTGTGTGGAACACATTGACAGTTTGCCAAGTCAAGTGTCTTGTCTGGCTGACGGCTGCAGCAGCAGCACACGAAGGAGACTCTGTAAAACAGGAGACTAAAATTACTCTTCAGCTGTGCTCCAGCAACGAAGGCAATGTTGAAAGCAACAACATCTGTGCTGTGTGGCAGAGGATAAAAAGTTGCTGTTAACTTGACACGCTGTGAGAAACTGGGGTGTGTTGAACAATTGCATTCCCACTTTGTGATAATGTGGCTGTGACTATATTCTTGACAGGAATAGGCTAAAATTCCAGCAATAGGAAATAAGAAGCAGAAATAAGCCAAATTCCAGGGCCTCCTGGAATCTCAAAACCGTTGCCAAGATTGCACAGGACACTGGCTTCAGGGCAATTGCTCCTGGAAAATTTGGGGATGTTCTAAGCAAAAAAAAACCAAAACAAAACAAAACAAAAAAAACCAAACACATTATTTAAAAATAACATCTTCTTATGCTGGAGTTGAGGGGCTTGCTTGAGTATCTACCCTTTAATACATTAGAGCTGAGTCTTAGGGATAGGTCTAATGTTGTTTTGTCCAACTGGCAGAATTGCAGCCTGAATTTTCCCTCATACTCACCCTCACACTTTTCCTCTTAAAAGAGGCAAAGCCACTTTGCCTCATAAGGGCTTTTAACAAGCTGGGGAGATAACTGAGGGAAGAAAACTTAATGTGCCTTAATGTGTTAATATTCTTAACACAAGCAGAAGTGTGCTCCTAGCAGAGCATGCCTGGCCCTTGACAGCCACGGGCATGTTCCAGCTGTGCTCATTCTATTTTCAGAGTGAAGTGCCACCATCACCAGTGAGAACACAGGTGAACCATGGAAATTTGTTTAGAAAGTCCTCTCTTTTTTTTTTCTGTGAAGGCAATAAGGTTTTGGAGCCTGACTGGGTATAAACATGCTGACATCAGATGTAAATGTTCCAATTGTTGTATTAAATATGTTTGACTGGAGCTGGAGACGTGGCCAAAGCCCCGGTGTTATTTTCCCAAGTGGAATATCTTGAGGGCATGCTTTTCACAGAGTGTGCAGCTGCTGCTCATGGCATTGCTTGACCAGGGAGAGGTTCAGTGCTCCTGGGATGAGGCCGTGCAGCCGGGATCCCGCAGCTATCCCAGCCCTCCTCGCAGGAACTGAGATTTCAATGGATGTGTGCTGGTTTGTTCACCCTTAATGAGTTTGTGTCCTCTGGAGCCATAATGCACTGCAACTCATTGACCCAACATGAAAGGAGACAGATGGGTGAACAGAGAGAGAGCAGCGCAGTGCCTGCTCTGTCCTTGGGTGCCGGGGCTTCTGCTTCCCAGAGCAGCATTGCACCCAGTGGTCACCCTGTGTACAGCTGATCCCGGGCACCCTCTGGCAACAAGGGCAGGAAATAGGTGTTCTCATGCCATCACCAATACCCTTCCTCCCCCAACACCCTCTTTTGCCCCCCCTTCTTCATCCCCTCTCCACCATACCTAAGATTTGGGAAGTGGAAATGGAGCTGAGCAAAGGGATTTCTTCACAGCTTGCACAGGGCTGGAGCAGCTGCTCTTTTGTCTCCCAGGCTTGAAGGATTCCTCCTGGTGCCCTGCTTGGAGCTGCTGAGCTGTCATTTCTGCTCAGCTTGGCCCTCACTTCTGTGAATTTCAGTGAGAAAAGCTGTTCCTCAATTTGCTTTTCCCCAACAATGCACACAGCCCTCAGTTCAGGAGGGTCTGGGGAGATTTCTTGTTTCCCCTCAGTGCTGACCCTGCATACAGCCAAGGTAGAGCCTTCACTTTAGTTTTAAAGTAAAAGCTCTTTTTAAAATTGGCAAATATTGAAAATATATATTGCAGAAAAGAAAGATATATCTAATAAAATAAAAAGTAAAAAAAAAAAAAGAAAACCTTTCCTTCCTGTCAGCCTTTTAAGCAGTAAGAACATTGTTAGTTCTGTTTTATTTCGTATTAGAGATCTGAGAATTTTAATACATGTAGTGAAGTCCATCTTGTCTTTGACTCAAAACCAACTGGAACAGCAGCAATGACACTCAGCTGGAAATTCAGTCACTTAGAAAGTCACACCACCAAACCTTAGCCAAGTCTGCCCCACAGGTCTTCTCCACCAAAGTGGAGCTGAAAGTATTTGAAGAACAGAACAATCCCATGACATTTCTCTTCACTATTGCTGCTGGAAATATCAGCTGCCTTTCAAATATCTTCAAGCATTCCTGAGAAGCCTGTGATGGTGAAATGACATGGGATTTTCCAGCAAAGCCTTGAGAAATTGAGGCTAAGGCTTAATTTACATTTGTGCCCATCTCAAAGCCCCTTCATCCATTAATAAGGAAGAATGTTACCCTGGCCTGTTAAAATGTTCAAGTTATGAGATCCCTTGCTTTCATTTTGATTGATATCATACACCAAACTTCAAATCATATTCTCTAGGTGACTCTTCCTTGGCAGGAGGGCTGGACTAGATGATTCCAGAGGTCCCTTCCAATCCTAACAATTCTGTGATGTAAATTTCTCCAGGCTGGGTAATGTAGAAAGGGAAAGACACATTTTTTTCCCATAAGAAAGGCAAGGCCTGAAGATTCTTGCTTACTCTAATGATGACAGAGTGAAGGTTAAAATCCACCTGTACGTTCTTACCAACTTAGGGCAGCGCATGCCACCATCCTTCATTAATGTGCTAAACAATGAAAAATGGTGCACGTTTCAGAAGCTTTTTTGCAGCACTGCAGCTGTTAATGAGAGGAGAGGCAGTGAGTGGGGCAGTGTGCAGGTCTGAGCACGGGCAGCACCTCACACGGTCAGCGCGCGCACGTGCCAATTTGGAGCGCAGCTGCAGGCGGGATTGAGAGGCACAATTCCACCTCGGGCGTGCAAAGCACACTTCAGCAGCTTTTGTGCTGGTTACCACACATGCCTGGCAGCTGGATGCTGAGAGAGTGGCAAATGCAAACTGCACAGCAAAGCCATGAGAGAGTACTCAACGAGTATTTTCTAAGTGAACAGCGCAAATAAAATTACCAAAAAACACCTCTGCTGCTCGGACACAAATCCCCATCTCACCACCACACAGAGGCCCCATTAGCTGTCCTCTCTCCTTCTTTTTTCTCTCATCCCCCCTTTTTAATAACTATAAGAGATGAGATGATGTGTGCTGATCCATCTCTCTGTGACTGTAATATAGACTAGATTCCGAAGAGACTTCATAAAGGCACATTATATTAAAATATTCTACCCAGTACAGCTTTGTTTGTTCTGTTCCTTCTCCTGTGGAAAAACACCTTCTGTAAAGATGATGTCTATCTATTTGCATCTTGTTCCCAGACCTTAGATTAGATTATGCACCCACGGGCAAATATGGTCTGAAGCTGTTGAAGGTAGAGCTCCAAAGACCCACAATGTTCTCCTATGTGTTGTGAAATAAAGAGATGACACTAAAAAGAGAAGACTAATTAAGTGTAACTTCAGGCATCAGACCACACAGAGAACTCACAGCCCCAGACTGCATTTGCTGTGACCTCAAAGTCTCTCCACCACAAGAGCTAAATCTGTAGGACAAGTGTTCAAATTAATTCCATCAAACACTTGGACAGGCAAATCCAGAAACAACATGGAGCTGGTATATATTAGAGAAATCTTTCCTGGAAAGTTGGTGCTGTGCTTATCCTACTGTTTGTTTCCTATGGTAAAAGATATATGCATGTTAGCAATAAACCCAGAAATTCTACTTCCATTTGGCTCCTGGTGGAGAGGTAGAATGAAGCGGCAAAAAGGCTAAAATAATTTCCCATTCGTTGCACACCATCCACAGAACTATTCATTAAGATGGTGAGACTTTCAGAGAACAAGGCTCATGCAAGGCAGAGCATTTATGAAAGCTGTAATCATGTAGGGGATACCTAATCATACGAGATTATCTAGCCTGAGCTGGGAATTGAGTAAGGTCAGGGAAGAACAACTGAGTTGTCACCGTTGGAATTAACTTTAGATCAAGCCATGATATGTTGTTCAATCTAAATTAAACTGAACTAAATCATAACAGGTTTGGGAGTTCAGACAGAAACCAAGGGCATGGGTCAGTAAAAACACCTGGACAGGAAAACTCATTTAATTATATCACTACTTGAAAAACTATCAGGATATTTGCAGATGGGGGTGGGAAATTAAAGCAGGATTTCAAGATAAATCACCTGCATAAAGAAAACAGAAAGCTGTAAAGCCTTGTAGAAATATGGATCCAGAACTCTGTCCTGAAATGTATGAATCTATTACTTGTTTCCACACCCATTGAAGAGAAAGGAGGCTCTTTGGCTGTTGGGTGGAAGATGGAGCATATGAGGTTTTTTGCATGGATGCTCTGTTTTTTGCTTCTAGTCTTCCTCAAAGATAAGCTCTAGAAACTGAGAGTTTCTATGCTGGCCTTTTTCAAGTTTAGTTAGCACATCTGAATGTTTGTGAGATGTGTAGAACAATCTGCAGGAAAGCTTGAGCAGAGTAAAAATAACACTAAAAGCAGTAGCAGTAAATTCAGGAAAAAAACCCTTTAATCTAAACTCACAGTGAATATGATTAGTTTTCAGGCTTTGCTCTGGCAGCTTGGATTTATGTTTGCTTGATAAATACATTCCTCCTTCTGGAGCATTCAGTAAATGTTTGTTTCCTTAAAGTTTTCTTTATCCAAGAACTGTAGTGGTTTGAAAAGGCTGACATGAACTGAACTCATGTAAAGTGACTTGTGAGCAATAACTGAGGTCTCCTTTAGACAGCTGAAAATAATTTCTTGAAGTGTAAAAGTAAGAAAAAAAATGTTTGTGTCCTTCAAGATATTTCTAAGGCACTCTGAAAAATAATTCAGTGTTCCTCCGTGTAAATCTGGATTATTTTTATAGCTGGTGGAAAACAGTCCAAGGGTTGCTAACTCTGGAGTTCTTCCCCAGGTAAAACTGTGGCTTTGTTTTCATCCAAAGCCTGGTTCCAGCTGCTCTGGGTACACACATCTCCGTTGAAGCAGCATCCTAGCTGATGATCCCCGGGTGGAGTGGGTGTGGTGAGATGGACAGATAAAACCTCCTGAACTGCAGTTATGGAGAGGAATTCTGTCATTCCCCCCGAAGCACGTCCCTGGCAGCAGTGTGCATGCGGGGTTATCTGGTGGAAATGCTGACTCCCCTGTGAGGCACTGCTGGGTGCTGGTGCTCTGGAAGGGAGTGGCTTTTGTCTGCTGCTGTGGCCACCAGTGATCTCTGGGGACAGCTGGGGTTTGAGGGCAAAGGAAGGGAAATCCCGACTGACATCCCGTGTCTTGTGTGCTGCAGTGCATGCACCTTCCACAGCTCAGTGGAAGGCCTTGGCTCTGCAATTAAGTCCCTGAAAAAAAGGAGGGGAGAGGGGACAGGGCGATGCTGAAAATGCAGAATGTGTCTCACAGTCTGTAAGTCATAAAACAAGCATAATGGCAAAAGCCCAGTGATGCTCAAAAGACACAAAATTGTGGCTTCAACTACAAAAAGTATAATCTGAGAAAGGGGAGAGATTGATGACATTGATAAGCTCCCCTTATGAAGGTACTCACAAAACTGTACTGTTCAGGGGGCAAAGGGGAGGTACTGAGGTGGAGTGCCCAATTTGTGAGCTGCAAATACAAGAAGCCAGGGAGAAAAAACCTTAATGAGGATCAAAGAGCACCTGCCACGCTGCAGGTACTTGTACATCACACAGACACCTTCTGCCAAGGCAGGTGGAAGGAAAAGCCCAATAGCAAACCAAAATTTGTTTCATTTGCTTCCCCATGAGGATCAAGGAGAAATCCAGCTCCTCAGTTTGGAGCCTTGTGTCGCCATTCATACTCTCTGCACAGCAGAAATGTGCTGACAGATGGATCAAGAGAAATGGAATATATTATAGCTCTGAATTGAGCACTGGGTCTGATCTGATGAATGCAAGATCAGCTCTTAATGCAGATGAGAATACTGATTACGCTGTGATTACCATGCTTCAGTGTTTCAGAGCACATATATATCTGCATCCAGCTGAAGTCTGAAATAAATAATGAAACTCAAAGGGCTTTTTGGCCTTCTGTAAGGGATGGCCATGTTTTATTTTTCAGGGCTAGAATCCTTCTATAAAAGGAGGGGGAAATCAAGGCATAAATGCCTTGATTGAGTTGAAAGCCATTTACTTGCTTCCATTCTTGTTAAGTCTTCCTGGACTAATGTTTCCTTCCCTCCAACAGCGAAGCACTCCAAATGCGTTCTGCTTTTTGTATGTTAATGGCTGGAGTTTAAGTTGGAAATTGCTCCACTATCAATTATGTGAGCTGACTTGAGCAGGAGACAAAGGCGCTGAATACCAAATAAGCGCCTGGCTGGAAAGGGGGAGGCGGGCTGGGCGCCGCCTTTGGAAGGCAGGGAGCGCCTATGGAAGCGCACCCTGAGTTCTGTCCTTGCGATACTGGGGGAGTCGGGTTGGTTTTGGAAAGCAGGAGTGGCCCTGAGCCATCCTTGGCGGGCAGAGGAGCAGAAACAGGGATGCTGCAGATCCGGGTGCTCTGTCCCTGCGGAGTGTGCCCACCCCTGCCCGCCGCTCCTGCCCCATTGAACACACTCGGTGACAAAACCGGGGAAACCACTTGCTCCGATAATTTATTTGTACTTTGAGAAGAGATCGCTTCACTCTGAGACGCTCTCGGGCACCGGAATCAGGAGGGCTGGCAGGAATTGCAGAAAGCTGCGGGTGCTGTGATTGAAACTCCCTGCTCCGCCCGGGTGACAGGGCTGGTGTGCTGATGTGTGTCCTCAAGCTGCCACGGTGGCCGAAAGCCACAGGCCATTAGCCAGGTGACACTTCGTGCCCAGATACTGCCGTGATCGATGCTCTAATAAAAATACCTGAGAGGGAAGGGCGGGAGAGAGCCAGGGGATGGGCTCATGGAAGTGACCTTATCCCATGGTGGCCATAAAAACTAAGGACAGTAAAGAAAAAAAATTAATTTTTATTCAGCTGAGGGTTTGGCACTGTAAAAAAAAAAGGAATTAATAAAGTAGAAGCTCCCTATTTTCCATTTTAACATCAATATATTAAGCAGCTGATAAAATCCAGTATAGAAGGAGTATAAGTAAATACTGATATAAATCTGTATAGAAGGAGAGACACTTTCCTTTTGCATATGGAGTGCCTTCAGTATATAAAGGAGAAAGTCTGTCTGGGGTTTAAGGTGCTAGCATGGGACTCTGGATGCAATCAGCTTCTCCCTGTGGACATTTTATGTCA
The DNA here is from genome assembly GCA_013397155.1 of Irena cyanogastra. Taxonomy (NCBI): domain Eukaryota; kingdom Metazoa; phylum Chordata; class Aves; order Passeriformes; family Irenidae; genus Irena; species Irena cyanogastra. Next base: position 1,019,869 of record VWZV01010134.1, read on the forward strand.
CCCTGGTGGAGTCACATATCCTCTCTGCTCCCCTTCCTAAAGGTAATTTACCCATTATGGAGGGACTGAGAGTAGAAATGTCATTATTAATGCTGAGTGCATTGGCCACCACAATGAATTCAAGCACTGTGCTAGGACAAGACACTTGAGTTACTCAGAGAGGAGGACAAAACAGTGTTTGTCTGTGTCATGCTGGTTCTGTGCAAGGAATTTGATGTTAATTGCCACCAGGCACCCCAAAAAATGTCATTTGTTATCAGGAATGTAAGGACAGGGTTTCTGCTGACTTCCTCTGTGCTGGAGTGTCCTTGCTGTGAGAAAACAGCCTGGAACTGAGGAGATTTCAACAGCTTCTCCTTAAAAAAATATAACTGCCTGACTCCTCTTTTCTCCCTTAGCCTGGGAAGGGAAACTTTAGAAATGGGTTTGCAAGGAAACAGCAGGGTGTTGCTCAGCACACATGGTTAGTCTCAGCTTGAGAGAGGAGGATTTGGCCTGTCTCAACTGCAAATAATGAAATGCAATTGAGGGGCACGCTGAGGCTGTCTGCCACAAGCACCCAAACTGAATGCCATGGCTCCTCTTCTGCCAAACTCCAGGGAAATGAGAGACTGAGGGCAGGTTTGGACAGGCCAGGTTGTCTTTAGTGATGAGTGGTCACAAATTTAGTGTTTATTCTTCATCCTGCCCTTCCCAGACCATCTGTCCAATGGGACAAGAAATATCTTTCTTGAATAAAAAGTCCTGCAAAACTTTTAGTGATTGATAAATCCAGGTGTCATCCACACATCGTGTCACAGGAACTTTGTGTATCCAAGGGGGATGTGGTGTTGTTTATCAAGTTAAAGAGGTTCACTGTTATGGTATTCTTGCCAAAATATGCCATTTTAAGGATGGCTTGCTGTAGGCAGTTTGTGTTAATTGGGAGCCTCATCCCCAATGAGCTACAGCTGTGAGCAGCAGGTGAGCAGCATTGAGGGTAAGGAGTGCCCAGGTGTGCTGAGCAACCACCAAAGGGAACAGAGGGCACACAGGTGCAGTGCATGAACATGAGGGGTATAAAAGGTTGGGCTAAAGAACAAGAAGGGCAGATGCTTGCAACCTTCTGGAGTGGTGTGGTGTTACTCTGTGTGGGTTGGAGCCTTCTGGAATTCTGTGGTGACACTCTGTGTTGTGGCCATCTCAACTGTGAGAGCTTGCTGCCACTGACCAGCTGGGAATACTGGGAAGCTAAATCCCCTGTTCTACCCTTGGCTGCTGCTGTTACCAGACATGTAAGTCAGAAATTACCTGATTTGTTTCTGGTGTCGTTTGTGGGGAAGAGGAATGTAGAAGGTCTTGTGTTTCTGAAATTGTTACTTTATAACAGATAAAGTAATATCTAATTCAAAACACTGCTTTGAGACTTGTCTTTCAGGCAAGCATGTGTATCCTGACTATGGGCATTTTTTAATTGCTGCGTATTTCTCTGAAAGTAATTAATGTTCTGCATTTTGTGACAAGGGCCTTTCACCAAGCTTTGTGTTTCTATTCGGATCACTCTACCCTAAGTGCACAAGTGTCTTTCTTTACCATGTCCACATTACAGTCTCAACTATAAAACAGAGTTTTGGTGGGTTTTTTTCTCCCATTCAGATTAGGTGAATAAGACAAAAGGAGAGAATGTTGTAACTGCACTATAGATTTCCCCACCCCCAGGCAGGTGTATCCATTTAATGGTTTAGTAAGAGGCATAGTGGTTTTCATGTGGCTTGTAATCTGGATGGTTTTATCTGGTCTTGAAGACATCTGTTGGACTTTGTCAGCTGTATGGCACATTTACTTGCTGTTTTATTTCTGTTGGCTGTTTTAAGATACAGATATTGCTCAGATGCTGTCTCTGACTGAACCTTGGTGTAGGCACACCCAGTTTGTGGGGATTGGGGTGGGGCTGTGGCCCAGCCTCATCCCCAGTGGGCACAGCTGTGAGCAGCAGGTGAGCAGCACTGACAGCAATGAGCCATGGAGTGCCCAGGTGCGCTGACCAACCACCAAAGGGAACAGAGGGCACACAGGTGCACTGCAAGGACATGAGGGTATAAAAGGTTGGGCTGAAGGACAAGAAGGGCAGATGCTTGCAGCCTTCTGGAGTGTCAGGATGTTTCTCTGTATGGGTTGAAGCTTTCTGAAATTGGTGACACTCTGTGTGTTGTGGCTGTCTCAACTGTGACATGTGGCGTGCACTCTTGGTCTTGTGCTTTTTGCTCTTTTTGTGCTGATTATTTCCTCTTCCCCTGCTAAATTGTCTTAATTTAGTCAAGTTATTAGCAGCAAAAAGCTTCCCTGGGTTTATTAACAGCTATTTGTCCAGGTAATCTGTTTTTCAGGTTAGTAGTTAGGGAAATTGTATCCCACTGTGTCCAAGCAGCTTCTGGTAGTTTTTAAAATGGAATACTTCTATCTCAGCTTTGGCCAAGGTCAGTATTTCATGTGGCATGAGTCATTTAGATACTCACAGGTCACCTAGCATTTACTAATCTGAGGCCAGCAGCACTCCAAAGGGTCTGTGAGAGGAGCTCTGAGCCCTGGATTATGGTCTAAGGGGATAGAGAGCTAATCCTGCCACAAACAAGAAGGCAATCTGTGTATAATGTCCTGCAATTAGTTGGTGTGATTAGTCATAAAAACAGTTCATAGAGAGCTCATGTGGCTTCTGTGATGGGCAGGCACCTTCCCTGTAGTACAGAGAGGGTATAAAATGTATATTTATATGTGCTGCAGAGTGAGACAGCTCAAGGACAGCTTTGCTGCAACTTCTATGGGCTCCACCTGTGTCTTGTGGCCCCACTGCAGCTGCACCTGGGCCAGGCTGGAGAGATCCAAGGGGCTCATGCTGTGCATGGGATGCAGGTGGGATATCCAACTGGGCAGCTCCTCAGACTCACGTTAGCACAGATGCAGCCAGGGTTGTCTATTTCTAAGGAAGAGATTCCTGAAAATACAAGAGAGTCTCATGAAGGGTCAGGCTGGGGAGTTTCCTTAAAGTGTGAAATAAGAGATTTGGAATCCCCAGCTATAAAGCTTCAAATCCAGAGGAGGCTAAATGGTGAAGCAACCCTATTTAATTTTACATTTAATTTTAGCTGAGTCTTGGCTTCCTTCCTCACCAACTTGCCAGAAAAACTGCAGGGTAATTTTCTGTTTATCTCAAAGGCACCAGCCAAACCCAGATTGAACTTTTCTTGTGCAGAGGAGAAACGCTGCTGATCAAAGGCCAAATTTGAATATGATTATTTTCCTCTTATGGTTGAGTGGTGCTAATCATGTAGGCTGTAGTTATGGGGAATGAAAAAAAAATCCAGAGAGCTAAATTTGTTCTTAGTAGATTATTTTACAATCCAAGGGTTTCTCCTTGCTTTATAGTGACAGTAAGACATGGCACAGTGGGAAGAGAGAGCTGGCCACAGAGGGACAACTGAGGTGTCTGGTCTCTCAGCCTGACCTTCCTGCACTCCCTCCTTAGCCAACAGAGTTTAGATTCTTACAGGGGCTGGTGGAGCTGGTGATTTAGGGAACCCAAATGGAAAATGAGATTTTTGCTGTGAAATAGCCTGCATTTCTCTCAGTCTTGCAGCAGTCTGAGATTTTTCATATGTATAATCCATGGTTAAGGCCATGGTTGCAATCAGCTTCATCAGGGCCATGTAAGTGCTGTGAAATAACTCGTAATGATCTACTATAATTGTAATTAACCTATTGCTTAATTTATACACATGGCTTCTAAGAAAATGCCAGGTTTTTAAAGGTTATTAAGGAGATATTACTTCTGCTCTAAAAATATGTTGCCCAACTGAATCTCATGGCTAGGAACTAAAGCAGTAGGGGTGTGATTGGGGTTTTTTTTGATGGTTTGGATAGTTTGTCTCTTTTTTCCTTGGTTTGTGCAAGCTTTTTTGTATTTTCCATTTGCTTAGTAACCTGTTGCAATTGTGCCCTATTTAATCTAGTACAAACCATGACTAATGGACTTTAGCTCCAGATTTAAGTTCCTCTAAAGGCACCTTTAGTTCCTCTAAAGGTTTAGAAATGACCAGTAGCCAATACAGAGTAAGGTGGTCCTAAACAAAAATTAAATGCATGGTTTTTCTTCCTCTGGTGTTGCCAATTGAGTAAAACTGGATCACTGCATATCTTGTGCAGATGGAGAGGAAACAAATGTGTTTTCTGTTGTTTCATGTGCCCAGTGCTGTTTTATAGTTCAGAAAAGATAGCTTAATTGAGACTGTCTGTGCATGGCACTCCCTCTGTTTAGTGTTTTGCCAGCTTGCAGGAAGGAACTGTGGTTTCTTGCCAGATCAAACATCACAGCAGAATATATACTTCCCTAAACACAAACTATATCATGTTTGCTTGGCCTCCACCACCAAAAAAAAAGCGTGCACTCCCTACCACTTTGAATGTTGGCATCACTGCTGCCTTGCTTGTGAGGACTGGCTTTTGTTAGGGATGGCTGGTGAGCTGCATTTTCTGTAAAATCTCTGCCAGCCACAAGTCCTGCTGGCACTGCCTGCAGCCCCTGGCTCCCTATGGGTGTGTGTGTCACTCACACTGGGCTCACAGAATCACTGCAGGCTTCCCTGGGTGCTCGGGGGCACACCAGCTGTGCTTGGCTGATTCACCTTGGCAGCTGGGCTGTGGGGGGAGAAACCACCAGGAGCATCCCAAGGAATCCTGCAGCAGGAACAGCACCTTCAGTCAGCACGGGGACCTCTGGTAGCACAGCAGGAGGAGGGAAATAACGCCCATCCAAATTGAATGTTTAAACCCCTTTGTTTTGTCGTGAGCTGCTGCTGTTCAGTGGGACAGAGGAATCTGTGCTTTCTCATTGATGCAGGTGACAGAAACACCAGCAGAATGACTGCAGTGTGCAGTGACCCTTTGCTGCCATGGCACTGTTCCCAGTTCAGGCACTGCACAGCCTGTGTGCACATCCCTGTGGTGCTGTTCTCCTTCTGTCCTGCCACCACACACACCTCCTGTGACCCGGTCTGTGGGAGCCCTGGTGACACCACAACCCCTGTGGGTGGTTTTGTGTGTCCACAGAGTGCCCTGAACTGTGCTCCTCAAGGTGCTTTAAACAGCTGTGAGCTGTGAATGTGATGACACAGCTGTGGACCAAACTTTAGATAGAGAATTTTGGCTGGGCTTGCCTGCTGCTGGGCTGGTGGATCTGGTTTGGATCTCTCTACCTACAGAGGATATTTTGGGTCTGCTCACAGCTGCAGGACACAGCCACTGAAACCCATGGCCCTTCTGCAGAGCATAAAGCAGCATGAGGTAGCACAATGCATTCCATGCCAGACCTTTCCTCACTGGCTGAGCCCTCACTATCAATGGACTTATTGGCGTTGATGGAAATGTCTAAAACTTGGGAGGGCATTTTAATGTATTCCCAACTGCATTCCAGTGCTCTTGGGCTGTCTCCTCAACAGCACTGGCTTTTCCCCCCCCTTTCCTTACAGAGTCTATCTGCCCTGCAGGCTGAATATATCCCCTGCTGCCAGTGGGTCTCAGAGGGTGTGGGTAACTGTGGTAGAATAACCCCTCTTTACTTTTGCATACTCCATCCCTCAAATCTTGAAAGTTGGAATCTGCAATTTCCAGCCCAGCTGGCTTTTATGCTTTTCTGGAAGAGAGTTTTGCCAAAATACCAACAATGGCCTTGACTGTTTGTTGGCTTGGCACAGCTGCATTCACAGTGGTCTTCACAAAGCAACTGCAATATTTAGAGAAATGCACAAGAAATTTGAGACTATTAATTGTTAAATATTTTAGCACAAAGCATGACATTATGAAGGTTTTCCTCTGTTTTTTCTGTTTAGCAACTGTGGGAATTTCCAGTCTTAAGTGTCAGTTTCTCTTATTACTATGTGGAAAAAAAATAATTTTGTAAGTCAGCAAAGCCAGTTCAAACTCCTATTTTAGTAGTTTTAACAATAGAAGAGTAATTTTGGTCAGCCCTGCAGTTTCATAGAAACTAGAAAGGACTTTTTTTATTGCAAAACTGCAAGGTCATTCAAGTGGAAAGCAGCCTGATCCTGTGTAGCCAAGCTGGACTTGCATCTAAAGGAAAAAAAGAACAAATAATACATAGTAGGGGTCCTCACATCCAGCCAAAATATGATTACCCCAAGGCTTCCTCTTCTTGACCCTATTGTTGTTTTCCTGCAAGCCTCAGGCCTCTCATCTGGGAGTTGTTTGTATTTCAGCATCACTGAGACCAAGTTCTGACCCATCCCTTCCGAGCTCTGCTTTCCCTTCCAGAGGGTCTGCCTTCCTTTGTGCCCAGTGAGGCCATGCTGGATTGCTCCTACCAAGAGAGATCCTGCCCTGAAGTTGGACAGGCTCTCCTCTTGGAGGCCCTTTTCACTGAGCATCATGCTCCCACCCTGCCCTGCAGGGACTTCTCTTGGTTTTGCCAGTCCCCTGAGCCTTGCCAAGCTGTGCTGACTGGGCACCCTGGCCTGTGCAAATAGGGGAAAAGCCATTAGTTTCCTGGGCACTCCTCAGTCTGGCTAATTAGGGTTGCTCCACAGGCTGGAGGGCTGTTAATTGGTCATTTCTAATCAGTGTCTGCCAGGGGAGGACTTAGTAATGATATGACATAAAATCAGAGCCTTATCCTAGGTTTGGGGGTTTGCAGCTGTAAGTGCTGGAACAGAATGGCAAGTTATTTAAAAGAAATATTATAAATATGTGGAAAGGTCACTTGGAGGAATTTGACTGAACTGTAAGCTGCCACTCCAGGGAATAGAAGGAAAATGACCTCCTTTGCTGTGGAGACTGAAATATTGCCAAGCCTTGAAATATTCAGATGATTGGGCAGCTGCCAAAAACTTGCTATTCATGAAATGCCTGGTGGATACAAGCTTGTAGGGCTATTACAGATCTTAATGAGCTACAACAGAGACTCCTGCTTTACAAAAGGCAGAGGAAGCAGCTTGTCCTACCAGCTCCTCTGTGCCTCTCCTGTTCTGCAGGCATGGGACCAGAGAGCCCAGTGCCCTCCTCTGCTGGGAGCAGGTGTTTGCTGTGCAGGCAAGCTGTCTGCCACGCAGCTCATCAGATGGCCTGATCAGATTTCTGCCTGAGCCATCCTTGTTTAAAGCCATCCTTAGGCCTCTCCGTTTGGAATTTGTGATCCATGCAGCCCCAGCATCTGGCAATCCCCCATCCCAGCTCTCCTGCTTCTGCACATCTGAAGGAGGCTGCAAAGCACTTGATTAGATGGAGCCTCATGCCTCTCACTCCTGGCTTACACAGCTGAGTGGCTCTGCTTCACCAGCAATTGCAAGGCAGGCACTGCTAAGAAGCCACTCTTGCTTTCCAGAGACCAGGCTCTGCTCCATGAATTCCCACTCACACGCTCTGTGATCACCAGAGCTAAAAAACTGCTCTTATATTTGGCTTTTCATACAAGTTTGATTTGTTTCTCTTTAAGAACTCACATTTTAGCCTTTGGTTTTCTGGCATGAAATGGAGGCATGCAGGTGACCCCTGATCAGACGTTCAAGCCATTCCAGTCTCACCATTGAGAAGTTATTGTCTGAATTTTTGCTGTTTTCTGGTCATTAAACTAATTCTGAAAAAGCCAGAAAGCTTTATAGTTATATAGTTATAGTTATTTATAGTTATATATTATAGTTATAGTTGAATTTTTTTATAGTTATTTGAATTTTTTTTTTTTTGAGAAGGAAACCAAATGGCAGTTTGAGGCTTTCAGGAACTAAAGGCTGTCTTTACCAAAAGGGCTACTGACTTTTTTGTTCTTCATTTCTAGTTTTCACAAGAATTAGATGCTGTTCTCAGCAGGCTACCTGAATTTGTCTGCAAAGCTTCCAGCAAAATCCAGTAAAAAAAAAAAAAAGCTATTCTTCACGCAACTTAGTAGTTTCTAGCATAATCCTTGCCAAAAAGTTGGAAAACAATATAAAATGTAATAAGAATTTATTGAACTGTGTAGGAGGAATGCAGTACCTTCAAAATTATTTTATATAGGATTGCTTCACCAAAGGAACATCAATTTTTAAGCGTAAAATTAATAGAAAAAAATGCATAGCTTGCTGCAAATGCTCTGAAAATGTTTCAGTGAACTTTCCCATGAGTCCTGCTGTGTAATGTCCACTTTAATGATCTATGTCAGAGGCTCAAATCTGCTTTCTTATATTGTTTTAAGTACATCACTGATAGATTATTGACTACTGACAGGGCTGCTCTGGATTTCTGCAAGGGAGTAAAACTTGGGTGGGAGTGGAATTCAAGTTTTGCATGCAGGGATGACTCTGAGCAACCTGGTCTGGTGGGAGGTGTCCCTGCCCACGGCAGAGGATTGGAACCAGCTGATCTTTAAGGTCCCTTCCAACCCAAAGTGCTCTGTGATTTTTTATGGAATAATTGTCAATATTTATTTAGAGTAGGTCTCAAGCCCCTAGGGCTTCAGACCAGGTTTTTATGGAAGGATTAGTTCAATCTGCTGGGGGGGGGGGGAAAAAGGTGGTGTGTGTTTGTGCTTAAATTCTGCCCAAAGAGCATACTCAGGTACCTGAATTTGTGCTGTAAAGCTGCAGCAGAAAGTCCCTGTGAGACACCAAAGGCTTTGCTTGCTGTCTTCACCTCCCTGCATTTCTGTTCCTAGTTCTGTAACACTTTTCCTTTGAAGGCAGCAACTTGAATTAAGCTGTTTTGAAGGCTGGCTTTCACAGCTGCCCGGCCTGATGCTAATTTTGGAAGAGAGCAGCCCGAGAGGTCAGAACCGCCCCTCCGTGCATCCCTGCCTGCCTGCGTGCGCAGAGGATGCGCCGGGCTCCGGCTGACCCCTAGTGGTACCGGGGGATGCAGGAGCCAGCCCGGGGGCTGCCTGGAGCTGGGAGGGGCAGCTCCTGCCTTCCTGGGCTCGCCCTGTGCCTTGCTGCTGCCAAACCCTCCAGGAGGGGAGGAAGAAAGTGCCCGTGTTCAGGTTTTATACCCTGAACGTGATGCAGGTTATGTCGTGGGAGACTCCAGGCGCCTCTCCTGAGGTGCTTGGGGCAGCAGTGAGAAATTGGAAGTGAAACAGGATGTGTGGAACGTGGGATGTGAGTGTGGTGTCGTTTGCTCCTGGCCAGGGAAAGCCCACGGTCAGTAGGTGTAAGGAGGATCGGTGTTCTGTAGGTTCCTCTTCTCTTAAAAGCCACTGCAGGTGATTAATGAACACAAGGAAACACTGCTGAGCTGGTGCTGAGATGAACCTGCTGATGTTTTACAGCTAAAGGAGGAGAGATTGAGCTCAGATGTCTGGGAGAAGCTCATTGCTGTGAGGGTGGAGAGACCCTGGCACAGGGTGCCCAGAGAAGCTGTGGATGCCCCAGCCCTGGCAGGCCAGGTTGGATGGAGCAGCAGTGAGTGGGAAGGGTCCCTGTCCATGGCAGGGGGTTGGAAGGAGATGATATTTAATGTTCCTTCCAACTCAAATTATTCTGGGAGCTGCAGCCCTCAGCGTGTGCTGCTGTTGGTGTTCTTGGAGGTTTATATCTTAAAGGTTTATATTCTACCCAAACGTGCTCTCTTTCAGTTTAAGGATATTGCTCTTTTTCCTGTCACTAATTAGGGGTCTCCTCCAACCTAAATGAGTCTGTGGAAGATAAATCATTATATATAACTGAACTTTATAAACTTATAATAACTATGTAGCATTCTCGCTGGCCCAGCTCCTGGGTGCAGCAGCAGCAGCTGGTGGCTTCAGCCCCTGAGGAGGGCAACAAGGAGAAAAAAGATGTTTTCTGCACCCACAGGCACAAGGGGGAAAGCCCCCCACGAAAGGCAGTGTGGAAATGTGAACATTCTCTGAACCTGTGAGGCTGTGGCTCCTGCTGGTAGCATCTCAACAGCTCAAAGCCAACCCCAGCCCCAAACTGAGCTGTGGATTTGGGTGTGAACCAACCTGAGTAAATGCAGTTCCTCATCATCCTAAATATGGACATCTGCCCCTTTGTTGCTTTCACAAAGAGCCTCTGGGTTTAAGAGGAGAAAAAAAATATTTGGGAGATGTACTCAGGAGCCAGGAAGAAAAGAAGTGAAGGGAGAGTGGAAAATAAAAATCCCCCTTCTGTAACTTTTGTCTTTGACAGGTATAGTCAGTAAATACCCTCTAGCGAATCTTTGAAATGCAACTTTTTATCATGGAGATAATTGCTCTGTTCAAAAATCTCCTCTCTTTCTGAGGCTATGTCTATTTAAAGTGATGAGAGAAAATGAGTTCAAAACTTTTTAATGTAGCTGCAATTAATAGGTGCATGTGAGCATTGTGTAGCCATAAAAAGAGCAGTGTAAAGTTTCTGTTTGGATACTTGGGGACTGGTATAAGATGATGAAGTTACATTTCAGATTTAAGGAAAAATGAAAATTTAGAACTTCTCTCTTGGTGTTTGGCTCTACTTAATTGCACAACAAAGTTATTTGTAACTGGGACAACCAACCACAGCAATAACAAATGGCTCCATTTAGGACTTTTGGAGCCAATTAAGGCTTTAACACAAGTTATAAGAGGTTCAGTGGGGGCAAAGTCAGACCTCAGGAGCTGCCCCCTTCTGCTGTCAGGGGAGAACTGGCAAAACTCACGTTTCTCATTTGGAGAGATTAGTTCTTTCTGCCACACGCAGGGCTCCTGAGGAGTTCAGCTGCAGTTACCTGCACATAAAAGAGAGTGACTAATGTGGAGAAGGATTTAAATATCTAAGTCTCTTTAGCATAATCTCCATTAATTTTTATGGATTAAGGAATTCTCTGTGCTAAAGCAGTTGCGGAGGCTTTTGAACTCCTGCTCTGCTAATTGGTGGAGAGAAAATAATTCCTTTGTCCAGATAACTGTGGACTGCTAGAAAATTAAGAAATTACAGTAAAAACTCCACCTGAGGTATTGTTTACTGGCCTCCTTTGATAGATGTGTACTAAGCACTGAAGAATAAAGGGGGGAAATGGGAATGGTTGACAGACATTTAACATACAAATTGCTGGATCGTGCCGGTGTGCCTGTTTGATGTGCTCAAAGGAAAATGAGACATTGCTCAGTAACATCTCGGGGTACTGCAGGGGCTGGAAGCGTCCACAGACCTCTCTCCCTCTTTGGCAATTCCATTAAGTGCCTGAATGGTGAATTGGGAAGTGATATCTGGGTTTGCTTTGCCTTATCATGGCTCTGCTGCCGCTGCCAAGAGCGGGGTGGGACAAGTGCTGAGCCAGCAGCTGGCAGTCTCTCAGGCACATATGGTTTTATCTGGCTGAAATAGCCACTCAGAATCCATGCTCTTGAGGATCAGGAAGGCCCTGTTTCTGGGATTTGTTTAAGATAGTGAGTTTTTGTGGGAACCACGCATTCTTTGTGCTGCTCTGCCTCTCCACTTGGAGCCTTCTGGCCCCTGCCTCTTGTTTACTGAAGTGGATGTCACAGACATCTTATGGAGACATGTCCTGCTTGCTTTCAATGCTTGCACTTGGGGTGAATCCCTTCCCACACAGACACTCTGCTGTCTAACTGATGCTTAAAGATTCCCTTTAAAATCCAACCATGCCTTGGCATGGAATAAATCCTCTGTCTCCATGGTTTTGCAGTGGACCTGGCAGTGCTGGGTTAATGATTGGGCTCAATCCTAGAGGTTTTTTCCAGCTTTAATTATTGGTCCTATGGATAGCACTGATCCTACTGCTCAGTCTTGGGAGGTGCCACACAGGCTCTGCAGCCCCTTCCTTCTTAATAGTGCATTTTAAATTGATATTTTTGCCTGCCTATACAGCCAGTGAAAGCTGTGCTTTCTCTGGATGTCAAAAGTCAAAATCTTCCCATGGGTTGGTGCAATGGCTGTAGAGGCATAGCAAAAATCCTTGATGCTTTTCCTCTGGTACCTGGGGAATTTCAGGGGACAGGGGGTAGTCAGGTTCAGTACAACAAATGAGAACAAATAGTTTCTGTCTGAAAATACTGGTGGCAAGCTCGACCCAGGAACTGGACATTTGTCTCACAGTCCTGTATGGATTAACACTGTGTTTGAGTTTAATTAGCAGCTTTTGCTGTCAGCTCTGTAATGAAGAAGCATGATTTCTGCTTGCAGTTTTCTGGCATAGGCTGCTGCAGGGAAATAAGCAAAGTTAAAATGTGCCATGACTTGACCTAGTAAGAAATGGCACAATTGACTACCACAAATATCTGTACCAAGGGTGTTCCCTCTGTCCACTCTCAGCACCTGCACAGATACCATCATAATTTCCCACTTTTCTTTATTTCAAGTTTTCAAGGCTTAAGGAAAACAAACTTATTTATAAGAGCATAGGATACCCTAAAAAAAAAAATCGTGTTTTTTGTGTTGACTAAATGACAGTCATCAGTTAAACAAAATATTTTAAATACATTAGGTTATATGTTAATTTTGGTTGCAGGTGCTGTAGTTGCAGGCATTTCTGAATTTTCTGGGGTGAGAAAAGTTCAAATTAAGTGTTCCATAATACCTCCTCTTTGCCATGTTTCAAGACTTTTTTTCTTTTCCTGCCCTTTTTGGGAAATGGTTTTTCTCCATTCATCCTTAGAATCCTTTTCAGAAATTCTCTTGTGGTCAAGTCAATACTTAAACACTAAGCACAATAGCCAGGCATGTAGCTGCTTTATTAAATTAAAGCAGCTTTAATTTTGTCATAATATTTTTTCAAATGCAACTGTAGCCTCGAGCTCCACTCAATGAAGTGAGCCAAAGTATTTTAATAGGGTTAGCAGCTTTGCTTCCATTGTCTTTGGCTGCCTTTGCACCAGCCTTGGGGTGGACAAGAGGCTAATGCTACAGCAGCAGGGAGCTGGTACAGCTTCCTGATGCAGTGCTCTTCCAGTGTATTTCACCCATGTTCAGTCTAAAATACTTCCAGTTTGGTAATTTTGGTAGAATCTTTCCCCAAAATACAGAATGTGCAAAGCTGTTAGTGCTTATCCAAGGAACAGCTGAGACCCTTCCCCTAAACTGCCTTAAATGACACCTCCATGAAAACAATTTTTGCCCAGAAAAACCAGTAACCTGAATGGAATTTGGGAAAGAAAAGCCATGAGGATCATCAGGAAGGCTGGAGAGACTGACCAAGGCAGATTGTTATGGTTTAGAGGAGCGATAATAAAGGAAAGACACAATTATTCCATAATGAGTGGAAGGAGAGAGAGGCTGAGCAAGCAGAGCTTGTTGTAGGGGGACCAAGTCAAGGAAACAACACCCTTGGCTTATACCAGTGGTTGCTTTTTTGGCATAAAGACTTAAAGGTGAGGTGAAAACATCTATGTGAAATTTGAGCAGTTTACAGGGATCCAGAGGCTTAGGACTTTACCCAGATGCTGTAAATCTACATCAGAGCTATGCAGGGTGCTGTGGCATTTGTCATCCTCTGTGACAAAGACATGATGGGGGGAAATTTTATTCAAAATGTGGCGACTTAGTCTGTGGAAAAATATTACCTCTTATCTATGAATTCATTATTTCCATTAAGATATTCTCTGGGCTCTGCCATTTTATGGGGGAAAATCTCACTGCTGGTCACAGGAGAAGGTCTGGGGTTGAGACCATGGGTCTGTGTGTTATAAAACAGCAGCTGAGGTCTTCTGATTATTATTTTTTCCCCTGAAACTTTAGGCTTAGAATAAGAAATCAGTTTTTGATGTATGTGTTTATACCAAGCCTACACTTGCTGTTCAGTGGTGTTGAACTGCTGCAAGATGCAAAAACCTTTCAGTAATTGTAAGAAAATGCTGCAAGCCTGTGCTTTCTTTAAAAGCTATTTTTTCTTCAGATTATAATTTTCTGCTTGACTTACTGAGAATCTGTAGTGAACAAGCTTTTTTTCCCCTTCTAACTTCTTTAAAGGCTTAACTCTGAAAAATGCATGAAACCAGCTAGTGCCCCAGTTTCAATTTCCTCGTTTTACCTTGAAAATTACTGTAAATCTCTTCTAGTATTGTTCTGCATAAAAGATAAGTGCACATTAATAATGCAAGCTTAGAAACTTCCTGCATGTTGTGAAGAATAGGGATCTATTAAGGAAACAATAGCATTGTTTTCCTTTCATATTTCTTCCTCTTTCAATACCATCCATCACAGCCCATAAGAGACTCAAATAACAATTTTCACTCTCAATATACCTAGAGCAGCCATGTTGAAGACTAAAAAAATACAACATTAAGGTCATTTTTTTAACAGAAACAAGCCAGTTTGCAAACTGTGGTTGAAAATGCAAGTAAGAGTCTGTGCCTGATGTTTAACCAGGTAGGGCTATATACAGAATTAATGCCTCTCAGGTACAATTTCAGTGAACTGTGAGCCCATGGCAATATATTGGGTAGGTATATCGAATTGGTTACTTTCTCATAATGGTTGAATTTTTTTAAAATGAGAATTTCTACTCATCAATGCTGTGGGAAGCTTATCTCCTCCTGAATAAGTTGATAATAACAGCAGGCTACTGAAAGGAAAATACACCCTTCTCTTTTCCTCATGGTTCAGCACAGCAGTTGAACCACACTGGGGTGGGGGGGAATTCTTGGCTTATGCCAAATTTGGGAAATAAATCAATCAATAATTAAAAATCCACCATCTAAATGCACACTGGAAACTTGAAATGCTCTTGGTGGGGCTCTTTCTGTACATCTAGGTCAACTTTGCACAATTTGTGTGTCAAAGCTCATTTCAAATTAAGAAGCCCAACTGGTCAGTCTTAATGTTATCTCATACCATTAGGGCAGGTAATATCTGAATATATTGTTATTGCTGTAGGAAGATAATCCAAGTGTGTAGCAATTATTTTTCTTTTGAACACAACACCTGGGTTATCCCTGTGGCATTGCCATTATTTAGGTGCCAGGTGTATGTTTGTGGTCTGTCCATGGCTGCACACAGATGTGTAAGGAATTAGGCAAACACAGCTAATCAACTTACATTCAACAATTTTTCTTTTTATCTCTACAGCTAATAGCTTAGACATGTTTTTCACACATCAGATCTGCTGTCATCTATGGGTTTTTTTCCCCAATACTGACCTATTTTCCTTCCAGGATTAAGATCCGGTGGTCATTACTACTTTTAAGCTTCTATACCAAAACATTTCTGTTCCCAGCCTATGGGAAGCAGTGCTTCCAAGTGTTTGTTACACTGCAAGGTTTAACCCCACAAGTACTTGTGGACTTGCAGTATTTCCACGGGTCCTGTTGCTCAAATACAGGTTTGGAAGCCCATCCTTTTAGAGATTAATAGTTTTAAGGCTCTGACTAAATAAACAGATTTTTGGCAGGGACAGTGATAGGAGCTGTCCCTATAAACACTCAGGTATAAGTTTAAAAATGTGTAAAATTAGTCACCAAAGAGAAAAGCCCTGATGAGGTCACATCTGCATCTTCCCCCCCAAGGTGACCCTGGGACCAGCAGTGGCTTAAGCAGTTTGCCAGCTCTTGCTCAGCATAATTCCTGCAGGGCTGAATGTCCCAGGCTCAGCTAGAGCAGTGACACTCGGGGATGAAGATGGATTAGGGATGTGTGTCTGGCCTTGCCATTTATTGGCTGTTCCTTCCAGGAGCCACAGCTCAACCACAACAGCTCTGCTTGCATCTGAATCTTGGCAAATGAACCCCAAATCCCACGGAAATTACTTAATGTAAACTGCTAAGAGTGGAGTTATTTGGCAGTTTTGAACCCTCTGGCTATCTATTAAATATGCATAAACAAAACCTAAAGCACAGCAGTTCCAGATGTTTGTTTGTACTCAGCTGGGGGGAGAAGGATTTGCTGTTTGAAAAGAAATTAGAGGAAATTTTTGCTTTTGGAAGTAGGAAGTGAGTTTACTGTAACAGTTCATTTTCATTCAAAAGGAACTTGTGGTGTTTGATATTTGTTTCAGCAGGCTGGAGCTGCAGCAGTGCTGGTTGAAATGCAGTTTAGCTCCTGCTGGATTCAGGCTGTGACTGGAGCAGCACAAACCTGCTCCTGAAGCAGGGCTGGCCTTGCTTGGCTCCGTGTGTCAGAGTCACAGAACAGCTTGGGTGGGAGGGGACAATAGCGATCATCCAGTTCCAACTCCCTGCCATGGGCAGGGACATCTTCCACCAGACCAGGCTGGCCTTGGACACTTCCAGGGATGGGGCAGCCACAGCTTCCCTGGGGAACCTGTGCCAGTGCTGGGGAGAAGGGGATGGAGAGCACAAACAAAGCTGGAGGGGAGCTTGTGAGGGATTAAAATACTGGAGTGTGCATGGGAATGGATTTCTGTCCAGGGAGCTGGTGAATATGAGGTTTTATATAAAATGAGTGCTCAGCCTGCTGTTTAAAGCTTTATATGAATACCACAAACACCCCAATCTCTTTCTGCTTCTGTAAACCCCATGATGCAGTGCAGCTTTTCCATTCTGCAGTTCTGTGGATGCAGAATTAACTTACAAAACTCCTGCTTAATGATGTCTGCACAGGAGGCAAAGCCAACTGGTTTACAATCAAATCTTTGCAAAGCAAATAATAATAAAGTAATTTTTCAGCTATACCCTAAGAACCAGAGGACAGACTAAAATTCCTCTATTCCTCTTTGGCTTTAACACAGAAGAATTGCACTATTATATGAAGCTTTGTAAATATATGTATATATATATATAACTTCTGTTGCTACAAACTGCAAGTTGAGTACTTTTTCAGAGGAAAGAATATCCTTTTGGCTTAGGTGTCCATTTAACATCCCAAGAAATGTCTTTTTGGACTTAGGGCAGAGGAGGATGAGTTCAAGGCTTTTAATAGCAGTGGAAGACCAAGGCTTTGGCTAGTGTTGAAACAGTCAAAGTTACTTTCTGTGACATATCTTCTTGATGTTTGACTGAATTCCCTCCTCTGTAGGCCTGGAGCCAACTTATTACAGGCCATAAATTACAAAATGTTTGCACCACTGACTCTGTCTGGATTCAAAATACCCAGGGGTTTTATTTATTCTGTAAAGCAGTGTATTCACCAAAAAATTTTAAGCTCTACTTAAGCATTACACTACAAAAAGAACAGCTGATTTAAAAAAAAAAATCTGTTACTACATATTTAAAAAACTAAACTGTTAGAGAGGAGAGAAAAAGGAGATAAAAAAAGAAGAAAGATACTTGTATGAAGAGCCTGGGCCTCTTAATTTTTAAACCAGGCAAGGAATACAACTTGCAGAGCAGCAGAGGAGCTGCAGGGAGGAGGCCAAGGCTTGGATTGCCATCTAGTGGGGTCTGTCACTGGGGACAGGCACAGGAGTGTCACATTTCAGGGGATGCCTTGCTTCTTCATACCTGGCACAGGCCCAAATGAGCTTCTTTTCACTTCAGCTCTCCTTCAAACTGCCATCTGGCCCAAAGGCTGTGGGTGTCCTTGTGCAGGAGTGAAACTCCATCACATCTGGGCTGGATGTTGTGGGGCTGCTGCAGCGCCGGAGGAGGAGGAGGAGGAAACCTGCAAAAACTGCAGAGTCTGGCTGGCAGGGGTTTCACAGCAGTCACTAACCCTGCCTTGTAAGGGAGAGCTCACTGCTCTCTTTAAAAGCAGGAGAATGCAGGTTTCAAATGAAATCCAGCATTTATTCGTTTGCAGTCTTTTCCACAGCATGCCTTTAGACAGACCCAGCAGTGCATGCTCAGGAGGGCTCTGGCTGGAATGCCAGCAGGATTTGGGCTGGTTTAGCTGCCCTTCCCCTGGGCAGGCTCTCCAAAAGAGCAGGGCAGCATCTCCTGGTTGCAGAGTATTCCCGAACACTCGACTAAAGCCTTTGCTGAGGTCTCACCTGGCTGGTATTCCTGTTCTGTCCTGGGCTCTGAAACACAAACGTGTGATAAGAAAACACCTGGGACAGCATTTGAACTTGGTGGTTTGGTAATGAAGTGTTCATTATGTCACTGTGACTCCACTAGGTGGCACAGAAGTACTTTTCTTGGGATAAATTTAAACATTGCCACTGCAAGAAAATTTCCTTAAGGAAATCCAGCACAAGCTGCCTTTTCCATTCTTTTGGAGAGTCCTCTCAAAGCATGAACATTGTGGGACTTTTATATTAATAAAGAGCCCTCAAAGTGAAAATCACTCAGTCAGTCACTGGATCTGGGATTTTTATACCAGAGGGATCTTAAAAACTTCTGTGATGGCCCTGCCCAAAGGGCAAAAAGCAGGAAATAAGCTGCCAGGATGAAGCATCAGATGAAAATGAGGGAGCAAAGTGTGGAGTCCTCTCCCTTGGTAGGGCAGGGGGATGTGAGTTTTCCTAGATGAGCTCCATCCATGTCTCATCCCAGCAGTGTGAACCTTCCCTCAGCTTGCTGCAGGTCAGCCTTGGCACATTCCCATGGCTTTCACTCCAGTCCTGAGGCTGCAATGAAATGCACCAGAGGTGGCTGAGCCAAGGAGCAGGAATGCTTTTATGAAGCTCTATGGGCACACTGCTAAGATTGCTCTTTTTTCCGATGCAGCTGCACAAAAAAAAAATCCATCAAGTCTCTGTGCACTGGAACAAATGTTTTTCACATTTTTCGAAAGTCTGGGGTTTTTTTTCAGTTTTCTTTCATTGAGAATCACTAACCTCAAAAACCAGATTTGTGGGGGTGTTTGGTTTAAAATGGAAAAGCCTTCAGATTCTGTGCAGAACAGGAATTTTGATTGGATGGCAACAAACTTCAGCCAGCTCTGTGCAGTCCCCTAAGCTCTTAATCAAGTGACAAGCCATTCTAGACTTTGGGGTAGAGTTTCCTATGACAGACAAAGCACTCAATTAATTTTGTCATTTCCCTCTGCTCTTGAATTTCCTGTCCCAGACTTGCCCATACCCAGATTTTCATGGTCTCTGCATCCCTGTCACTTTGCTGTGGCTCCAGCTTTTGCTAAGTAGGGGTCACGGGTTCCAGCTGCCAAATGCCACAGGAGGTTGCTAACTAGTAATTATTTGTGTTGGTTCTCACACTTTGGCAAAGCTCCTTGGCAGGTCCTGGTAACCCAATCCTCCACTTGGTTTATTGCTGGGACAGAGTGGGAGCTGCCCACAGCAACCCTTGCTGTAAATGTGACATATATTAAGTCCCACTGAAAGACTGGGACTGGAATCAGTGACTTTTTCTTCATTTGCACTTTTCTGCTCAAAATATATTGCAACAAAGGAGTGAAAGTTATAAACTTAGATATGGATGTCTGTCAGTCTCAGTGGTTGCCTATGGTCATTTTCAAATAATGTCACTATTTTAATTCCTGTGTTTATGTATTTGATATTGAGTGCTGCAAAGACTTGAACGTGGCCAGCTTTTCTCCAAAGAGTTAGGGTGCTTGCTGCTTAAAATGCTGCCTCTCCCTATTAAAATATATATGTATATTTCAGTAAAATTTTTGTGTTCAGTCTGCATCTCCAAGGACTTTAGTGCTCTGTAAAGCAGGCTGTGATGGTGCAGAGTGATATTGCATGAGTGAGCACAGTTAAGGGAGCTGAGCTGTGAGGTCTGAAGGGCTGGACACCATCAAGTGAAGCATGGTTAGAGGCTCAAAGCCAAACTATGGCTGCAAGGTGGCTGGCATCTGTTGCGGTTTAGACACTTCTCACCATTGTGAAAGGAATATGAAACAGCTCTGAAAATGCAGATAAATGTTTAATTTCCCAAGTCTGGGTGCTCCTTTCCCCTTGCCAAAAGGATTGCTGCTTGCCCAGGAAACTCGGGACAGCTCTGGTGCCCCCCTTTAACTGGGATCTGCAGCTGCAATCCTTTCCTGCCTGGCTGGAAGTGTTTTCCTGCCACTCAGTGCTGTATCCATCAGTCACATGCACATGATGCTCATGGAGCAGGCTTGTCCTCTCCTTTTGTCTGTTGTTACCTGAGAGATAAGCAGCTATGTGTATCTGAGCATGTTAAAAGCAGTTCCAAGAAACACATGCTTAAGCATTAAAACATTAATTAAAACATTAGTGTTTTAATTAAGCAGCCACTGTTTGAAATTTTATAGCCCTCATGTGTCCTTGTCCATGTGTTTGGGTATTTAGCAATACCTCTCTCTTATGTAATGCATCTTCTTTTGTAGGTGACATTTAAGAAATAACAAAATCATAAATATTAGAGTGACTTCAGATGGAAAAAATTTTCAGCTCATTTCTTTGGCACGGTCTGTCCTGTCTCATGCTCCTCAAGCTTTATTGTGTTTTATTGTTACGCCTGCCTTTTGCATCGTATAGTTTCAGCTGTTTCAGAGGCTGCGTCTTCCCCAAATGAAAAGCAGCAGCTGTCTGATGGCAAGCACAGTGGTACATACATACAAACTAAGAATGTTTCATTCAAATAACACCACGTTTTTTGGCTAAACTCTTTTTGAAGCCACTGAAAACATCCTGTTACACTTTGGGATTTAAGGTGTAGCTGGTGCAGAGCAGGAGGGGTCCTGCTGCTGGCTTGGGAGGGGTGGATCTGGGTCAGATTCTCCTGTTTTGTGTTTTGCTGCTGGGGAAAAAGCTTTCCCCAAGTTCAGTACAGCAGCAGTGCAACAGGACAAACCTTTGACCCCATCCATAACCATCCCATGAATTTGGGGATGTTCATCCCACAGGTGACAGGAGAGTGGCTTTTGCCTCCCTGAGGGCATTTCTTGGTGGCAGATTTAAGGCAGACTTGGTTGAGAGTGGGAGGGCATCTAATTACAGGCTTTCCACTTTCCAGGGTAACCTGGTGTCACACATAAACCTGTCAGAATTCCTCGCAGGCAGAAAATATGATGGAAAGCCAAGCTGACCCCACTTTAAAGTTTGTAGGTAAATTTCTACTTTCCTTTCTCTGCTTTTGCTTGGCTTTAACCACCCTGAAATATATGTTTGGCAGAAAATTGTGCACTGCTGTAAATATCAACAGAAAATGGCATGTCAAGCAGGTTTCCAATGTAAAGGAAATATTTCACTTTGTTCTGGTGGTGCCAATAAGTCCCTGGATACAACAAGGCTAGAAGGCAGTTCTCAGCTCATGCCATGCTCTGGTTCAAAACTGAGCATCTCCACTCCAAGAGGCTGAAGGCTGCCTGGATTTAACTCCTTTGAAAGAGCTTCATTTCTCCCTGGAGTCAGGTTGAGGGACTAATGTAATCAACAGCTCTTTAAGGAGGCAGGGGCAGGTAAGGTCCCCCAGGTTTTTGGGACCTGTGTGCAGGGCTGAGCCAGTGAGATGCCTGCCCAAGGACAGGAAACCATAAATAGGCTCCTGGGGGGAACTGAAATTAGGAATTAGGTTAAAGCAGCAACAATTAGAGATGGAAACCTGAGAAAATACTGCAGTGCAGCAGTCCTAGACAGGGGGTTGGATTTTTTTTCCCCTATATCTATAAAAAGAACAGTCCAACTGGGCAGGCACCCCAAGGAGATGCTAAATACCAGTCCCCTTGCCTAGTGGCCATGGACACATCCCCAAAAGATAACATGTGCTCCTCAAATCCAGCTACCACACATCCAGAGCAGGGCTGCAAAGCTGGGAAAGCAGAGGGGGATGATATTTCTCATGGAAATCTCTCACAGGCATATCTCAGTATCAATACTGGGATTTTTCTGATGGTCTCACAAGAGCAGCATAGAACTGACTGATGTGTTTTCTCCCAGAAGAGCAGAGCTTCAAGTGTAAACTAGGAATGCCTCATTCATTACAAAACTTGCTCCAGGACATGGGATACCATCTCCTCTGTGTAGGTGTGAGAATAGAAAGGGATCAGGAAGGAACTAGTGAAATGCAGGGGCTAAAAATAACTATGTGGATTTTCTCTCACCAGACTTTAAAGCTTTGATCTCTTTTTGCCTCTGTTTCAGCAGAAGGGAGGGTTCCAGCATAGCTGTTGATATTTAGCTATAGGCCTTACAGGAGTCTTTCTAAATTTGTGTGCATTAGCAATAAATAAAAAGGATACAAATTTTAGCATCTTTTAGCTCGTGTGCCTTCTTGTGGTTTTCAATAGGGCAAGTATTCTTCACTTTGGAAAATCCAGTAAGAGATTTTAAACACTTCCTTGCATCAGCTATGCTGATATGACAGCTTCTCACTTGGTATTGTGAGATTGTGGCAGCCGATCTTGACCTAAAGCAGAAATGGGGATAATGAAAAAGAAAATATTCACTTGGCTACAGCATTAGAACCAAAATCAACCTTTTTGTGGGTCAGTTTGTCATTTTGAGAGGGAGTTGTACTTGAATACTCACCTCAACAGTGCAGGGTGACATCATTCTGATACTGCCAGAAGGAAATTAGCCTTTATCTAGTGTCTCTGTGATTTGTTTTAATCCCCAGGAAGTTGTTTAAACTATTTCCTCCCAGCTTCATTAATTAGTCTCATAGAGAACTTTTGAAGGAGAAGTGAATGTGCAAAGTTCATGAATGACTTGGATTTATGGTGTAGGATTTGGGAAATTATTATCTTCAGTTGAAATAATGTTGCATGGTCCCATATCAAGCAAATTAATATCTTGTGTTTGTAAAAACTTGCTGTTTTCATCATGTTATGTATCTTCTATTCTGAGCAGAAGCTATAATTTATTAAAGTGAAGTACCTAGGCAGGGACACAGAGTGGAGAAAGTTACTAAAAAAAAAATTGGTCAGTTGAGTTTCTATACATTACAAATGGCTAGAATTTGGTTAATGGCAGTGTGGTGGCAACCACTTAATTTGTTTTGACGCCATTCTGCAGGTGCTGAGGGCTCTTTTCTGGCAAAATGAAAGCCCTTTGATGTTAAATATTGTGTTAAGACATTCAACTTTTACCCCCACCCAATTTTTGCTAATTTAATCATCCACTGAAGCAGGTCATTTCACTGAAGGGCTCCAGCCTGCTCTCACAGCACTTCAGGGATTTTTCTTACTTAACACTTTGTTCTAATTTATTGGTTCAGCACTGTTTTTCATGTCTCTGTGGATTTATCATCATAGCTCCCATTAACTTCAGTATGGCAGGCGCTATTAAAACTACCTGTGCTTTACCATGGTGTAAGAAAAGTGTCAGGGTAATGCAGGATGGTGCAGTTCTCTCCCACACTTGGAGCTACAAACCAGCCCACACAGCATCAAAACCTGCTCTGAAATGCACTAATCAGTGGCCTTCTTCTGAGAAGGTGAGCACTGGATGATTTAGTCAAGATTTAATTCTTAAAGGTGTCAAAATCTGCTCCAAAGCACAGCAGTAAGCGTCCTTCTTTTGAGAGGATCAAGTCAAGATTTAATTCTTAAAAATGGCACTGTCAGGGCCCCCCCCAGTTTTGACCTTTCAGGCATAATTCTGAAACCACGGATTGCCCTCGTGGCCAGGGTGGATTCTCTCTTAGACGTGGTCCCAAGCACGAGGCAGGGCTGGGCTCTGCAGGTGGGTGCCGAGGAGCGCCGCGGTGACCCCTGGTTCACACAGCGGTGTGCAGCCGTGCCTTCCCCACCACAGCACCTCCCCAGTGATTTATGGGACCCGATTGGCTGCTGTCAGGCACCTCTGATTTGTGAACAAGCTGGAATGAGCCTCGGGGAGAGGATGGGAAGGGGACAGAGGGATGCTTGAAAGGGAGGTTTCAGACCTCACCCCGCTCCGAGGGGCCGAATGCGTACTCTGCCGCTGGAGTTCTGTAATTGCTGCCTTGCTTGGTCAGCTGGGGGCAGAAAAACTGCAAACTGATGAGAGCCTTGAAACAAGCACTCAGAGAGGTCTGGGGTTGTCAGGGTTATTATAGCTACCTGCAGGTAGAAATCCTGAGGAAGGAACAGTCAGTGTCTCTGGCAGAGCAGTGATTGATATGTCATGAGAAGGGAGCTCTTTGTGGTAGGAACAATACAGGAGTCTTTCTTTTCAGACAAACTCAAAAATAAACTTGAAAACAATTTATTTTCTTCTTCCTGGTAACTTATTTGAAGTTTGCAGGTTCTGCATTTGGATGGGCCCTGTAAGCATTGATCTATCACGTTTCTCCATGGGATGTCCCAAGGATTCCCAGGTGCTTCTCCACATCTTTGTTCCTCCAAGTGTGAGCCTTGCCACCATCCCTTGCAGCATCCCAAAGCCCTTCAGGTGCCTGTGCCCCACCCCCAGGAAGGTGTGGAGAATCCAGCTGTTCCGCCTGTGCCTGTGGTGCAGGGTGTGGGTAGCTCCACACGAGGGAACCCCGGGCAGATGAAATCAGGAGCTGCAGCAGGATATGAGGTTCTGGCATTCCATAAAGCCCCACTGGAGCTGGGTACGTGGCTGGGCCTCGTTAGTGAGTGATGTGCTGGCTTTCTAATCCTGTTAGTCCACATGAGACTTGGACAGAGCTATTTATTACCCATCCTGTTTTCATAACTGAGGTTCTCAGCTCAAGCTGAGGGACAGGAGATGCCAAGCTTCTCTCTCGGTTTCTCCTTTTTCTTCCAGCTTTGGCTTGGAGAAGTTGCTAATAACACTGAAAAAATTACTCCTCAAAAATTTACACCATGCTGGCAGTTTCTGTAAAACAGACAAAATTATTAGTTTTTCCTGGGGTCATGTCTGGAAGGCTTGGAGCATGGTAAAATGGAGATCTTTGCTGTCTATCTTGCAGACCAAACAGCTGCCAACATGCAATTTATTTTCTAATACTTCCTTGCAACTTGAGGGTAAGATTTTCTTTGCCTACAAAAAAATTGTAGAGGTCTTTTTCTCATACTCCACAGCATGAGTTCTGAGCTGAAACTCTGAGGAATCTCATCACAAATTTTTGATGAAATTTCAAACGAAAATTATGAAGGTAAATGTCAGTGCCCCCACGAGCTTTATAGTATGTGTGGCCAAATAATAAAATATACTTTAGTTTATCTACAGCTATTTGTGACTCAGGAAAGCTCTGGCAACTCCGTGTGTGCAGGATTTGATAGAAAAGCTGGCACAACTGTGGTCACAGCAAACATCTCACTGTACTTAGGTGAACAAAATCCCATCTCAGTGTAAGGCACTGTCAGAGGTACAGTGTGTGAACAAGGGATCCAAGTCCACCTGGCACTCCCAGGCTGGGCAACAGGAAATGCCTGCCCTCTTCCATCTCAAATGAACTCCTCTAGACAAAAAATCTGCAGTTATCCAGGCAGCTCTAAGGAGATGAGTGAGCAGCTACTTTAGAAACAGTGCTGGTGTTAAGCATGCACAGCTCAGGTGTTGCCTCCTGGCGGTTTTTGCGTGTTCTTTAATATTAATCTTTGTAATTTAATAGGCATAAATAGAGATCATAATTACCTTAAACAAAAATGCTTTTAAAGTTTCATCTGGCACATTATTTTGCACTTTTTTTTTTCCCCCTTTCAAACTGCAAGCCATCCCGGCAGGATGGGAAATACAATACTTGGTGTCTTACATGGGGCAGCAGTGTTTTCCTGGTGAGGTAATGGCCAAAACTTGGAGAACTGCCACAAAACTTGGTTATTTTGGTTATATTAGGGATAGCCAAAGTTAAGCCTGTTTGGGAACCGTTTCTGGCAGTCAGTAGCCTCTGTAGGTGTTTTATGGAGCAGTCCGCAGGGATTTGGGGGAACTTAGGAGGTGTAGTGTGCCTTAAAGCCAGCTTGCTAATTGATAAATAACCACCTGAGCAAGTGGCAATGAGGGGAAACTTTTGTGTGAGCCTGGAACCAAAACCCCTCTATTCCACTTGGCTCCCTTTGGATAGACCAGTCTGTCATGAGGGTACTTTCCAACACAATTTAAGACCCAGCTTCTCTCCAGAGGGAGTTATGGTTTTCATGTGCTCCTGAAATCCTTTTTTTCCTCCGCTGCTGCTGCTTCTAACAGCTGAGGACTGGGGGGTGTGGAGGAAGCTCCAGGAGGATTCATAAACAGAACAAAGCACCCAAAATGGAGCCAAGTTCCTTTCTCCTTCCCCTTTCTTTTCCTTCTGACAGCGATTACAAGTCTTCAGAAGGAAAAACTTGCATCCAAATTGTCCCTTCCCACTTTTGGGATCTCCTTTTCACAGCCAGCCAAGGTTTGGGGTTTATTTTTCCTCTGTTGCACTCCATTTGCCAGGAGGAGAATGCATCACAAAGCTTGGGAGCCCAGGGCAGGGTTGGTACTTCCCCCTCTCACCTTCCTGCATCTCTGAACCTTCCCTCTTCCTCAGATGTTTGGGGAGCAGCTCAGGCCAAAAGGAAGACAGGAGAAGCGTGGGTTTAATTTGGCTTATTGTTTATGGTAGATTGCCTAATTTTAGGTGAAGGCCATTTGTTGTATTACCTGATCTGCATTTTGATATTGTAGTTTGAATTAGGGGAGTCCTTCAGTGCCAAGATTAGCATCATAAAACGAAATAAAATAAATAAAAAAGGGTTAAAAAAACAATCAGCCGGTCCAATTAAAATTGTGGCTGTCTGGAGCCATGGAAAAATGTAGCATAAACAGAGCTGCAAGATTTGCAGGGTGGAGCTGGCACTGGCAGCAAAGAGTGCAGGTATGTACCTGTCTCCCTGATTTGGCCCAGACAACTGCCAGCGTGCTCTTTTTTGGGGATCAGAGAACAAAAGTGAGGCAAACACGGCTGAGGCGTGGGAGAAGCCAATTCTAGGAGGATAAGTACCTGTCCAAACAGTCCCCCCTTTCCTGGAACATCTCTCAGCTCCCGTGCTGATCGGTTTATTGTCCCGCTCTCTGGCAATTAGCGAGCCACTTCACCCCTTGCAAGCTCACATCACTGCTGAGCCAAACTGACAAGATAAACTCAGTGCTTAAAATTCCAGTTCCAGTAATAGAAATGTACCCCATCCTGTCATTTTTTTAAACTTTTTTTTTTGAAGTTATACAAAACACCACCATATTAGATTAAGCCTGGAAGGCACAAATTTAAAGGGTGAAACCTGTGTTTCTGAACAGAATGACAGCCTCTACTTTTCACACTGTAGAATTTTCTTTTGACTTTGGAACTCAGATTTCTTCTTTCTTTACAAGTTTTGGGGTTTTTTTCCTTTGTCTGTTATTTTGTGTAATCAAGCCTTGAATTAGTGTAAATCACTTAAACATGTATTGTGCTGTAAGCTTATACTGGGGTTCTCTTGAAATCAGTGGGTATTAGGGTTTTGTTCAAGTGCTTCATTAAATCAAAATCTTTGTCCTTCAGTCTTATTTTGGGGGATTTTGCACCTAGTTCAGTTCCTAGATTTCATGTCAGTATAGCTATGCCAAGTTTGCTTGCTGGCAGTGATTTCTTCTGGGATACTTTCAGAAAACAAAACAAAAAAGGAAATGATCCTCAGACAGGAAGAAATTCCACTGGCATTCAGATTGCTGGATGGCCACACTGGCTCAGCTGGACACAAGGCTGATTTATGATGTGGTGAAGCACCCCAGGCTCTGAACTGCTGTGAGATGTCCTTCCTGTCCTCTTGGGATGGCAGCAAGACAACTCTCTGCACAAAATTGTTGTGTGCTGCTCCTCAGCCAGCTTGCAGAGCACATTGGTGTGTTTTGGTCCAGACATGCCAAAATTAGCAAAGATCTGGAGATCCCCTGTGTCTGGAGCAGTGTTGGAGGCTTGTGGAGAGCACAAACTGAGGCTGGACCCCCTCTTGATAAATGTGTGATCCAGCAGGATTTTGGATCTAATTGAGTGACAGAGCATCACCAAAGCTCAGCATTTGTCACTCCCTTTCCAAAATGCCTTCCTCGTGCTCCCCTTTATCACTCTTCTCTGCATTGCCCCAAAAAAGATGAGAGCTTATAAAAGAGTTCTTTCTTCTCATTTGAATTCTCTGTACAAACCAAGTCAGCAAACACACAAACCCTCCTAGAAAAAGTCTTTCATGTAGGTAACAGTGGACTTTTTTTTTTTTAAGAGGGCAGCCTGCCAGAGGGTGTCCAATATAAGCTTTTGTAGACAGCAGTTTTTCTACACAGAGCTGAGTTGACAGCTTTCCTCCTGGGATAATCACAATCTTCATTCTTCTGGGACAAAATTGCTTCTGACAGTATAAAACCCAGGACATCTTTGATGTAAAATCTGACTGGAACACATGAATGGTGAGGCTGCAGAGCCATCCCATTCAAGACAAAATATTAGTAGTGGAGGCGAGATCAGAGGTGCCAGCCGAATTAATCAAACCAGTAAAATGTGAGGAAGTATCAGTCCATAAAGCTGCCTGATAAATCCGAGTGCACAGCCTTGGAAGGGAAGTGCCTTTGGGCACTAAGCTGGGTGTCACACTGGGCCAGGGTCCCCCGTGTGTGCAGTCCTGCCCTGTCTGGGTCTCTGGCGCTCGATGTTACAGCGCAATGTGCAGGGCTGGGTTCTTCTCCCTCCCTCTTCCTTCCCTCCCTCGTTTGGGATGGGAGCTGCTGCCTCAAGTTGTGGGGGTGAGCCTGGCAGGGTTGGCTCTGTTGCCTCAGAGGAGATGACAAAGGGGTTGCTGGGCACCATGTGCCCCTAAAAATCAGCCAATGTGAGTTTGTAAAGGTAATTATGGTTTTTTCCCAAGGAAGGACAGGACATCAAGATAAGCAGCCAATTTTTTGCAGAGAAATTTAAATAAAATTAACCAACACTGCCATGTTTTTTCCTTAGATTTTAAAAACAGCAGGAGGGTGGGGGTTTTTTGTTGTTTTTTTTTTTTCTCAAAGCTCAGGATGTTTTGGGATAAACAAAGGTGCAGTTAAACAAAATACTAATTGTGGCACATAGCCCAGGAACATCAACATCCTGGTAAGCCTGGCTTTGAGCATCGTTTGCTTACAAAGACATGGAGATCGAGCAGAGTATTGAAAACCAGAAAGGCAAAAGGAGATGTTTCTGTTCCTGGAGACTTTAAGCAAGCAGAAGGATGGAGCTGGTGAGAGGGCAGGGAATGCTGCGTTTGCGGGACCGCTGTGTCCAGGAGGGAAGCGGTGGGATCAGTAGGTGGCACCAGCGCCCCATCCATGTATGCATCCATCCCTCCATCCATGTCCCGGCAGCGCCGCTCCACAGCCCGCCGGGTTTGGAAAATGCCCTGTTTGCTTTCCTTTTTAGCTCGTGTGCAGTGTGACCCAAATGCCAGACACTTTACCTGAGAACAAAACTCAAGCAACTGCTTCCAATTTGGGATTTGGGCTGTGTCCCTACACCTGAAGTGAGGAACAGTAAGGTCTCTCCTTTCTGCATCCCTTACAGCAAGAATGCAAGATCCAACAGCTGGCGAGCTCCCAAAAAAAAAAAAGTTTTAGATGATTTTTCATCTTGTTTTGTTGTCACATTCACTTTTCTTAAGCATTCTTGCAAGAGCCCCCTAGAAAGGAAATGGAGTTTAGCCTGGAAGAAGGGACCTTTCCAATGAATTTTAGAATCTGCAGGGAGGTGCAAGGGGATGGACCAGGCCCTGCTCACTGGTGCAGGGCAGTGGGACAGGAGGCAAGGGAAAGAAACTGATGTGCAGGCGGTTCCACCTGAACACGAGGAGGAGCTTTATGAGCAGTGACCAAGTGCTGGAACAGATTGCCCAGAGAGGGTGTGGAGTCTCCTTCTCCAAAGATATTCAAAAGCCACCTGGACACAATCCTAAGTAATGTGCTCCAGGGGCTCTGCTGGGGCAGCCATGGGCTCCTAACCAGACCCCTCTGTGAGATGGGAGAAAAGCCTGCAGCATTAGCACAGGCAGACCAGGCACACAGAGATTCCCTATTCCTGCCAGTATTTCTGTAGCAGGTCTCAAAGTCCTGCTGGTTTCCCTGTGAATCATCCACTCCTCAAGGCATTCATTCAGTGCCTTGCTCACTTCTCTGCCCTTCTGCACGGGCTCCCTGTTCTCTCCACTCAGCGAGCACAAAGCAGGCCCTGTCTCTGTGCCTCAGCCCAGCATCTGAGCACTGAGTAATTCCACCCCTGTCCAGCAGAACACTTAGCCACATGCTTACCTTTAATTATCTACTTAAACTAAAGACGTGTGAACCTGTGCTCTGGTCTCATGCTGGACAGCACAGAACTTAATGAGATGCTTAAAGTCAAATAAGTACTTGGTGATTTCCTGGATCAGGACCTACCTAAATAGAAGATTACCCCACCTGATATTTAAAGTTAGATTATGTTTAATTTGAAAGTCAGGGTACTTCCTTGAAGTCACATCGATTTGCCCTAAACAGTTCTTGGAGGCAATGCCCCTGGGGTCTAATCCAGGCCCCTTTCAACAGGCTCCTGGTGATACCAGTGCATTCACATTAGGTCCTGGGTCCCTGCAGAGGACAAGGAAGGAAGGAGACAGCTGGGATCACACCCTGTCAATTTACCCCCCTTGGGTGACCCTGGTGAGAGCCCTGGACGAGGGCTCAGCTGCCTCTTATCCCAGGGCTGGGATGAGATTGTGGGGTGGGAGCGAGGGTGCCACAGACCATGCAGACCCCATTTCCCCTCTTTCACCCCCATAGCCCAAAAAAAGCCATGGAGCCCAGAGGATGAATTGAAATATGCCCATTTTGCTTGTGCAGACAAAGTGTGTGGGTCTGCTGTGTGATGCTTTTGCTGTTGGGATGAGGCAGGGCTGACTTATTGCCACAAACTCAAAAACAGGATGGTGACTCTGTCACCACACAGCTTTTGAAGAGCTTTTAGCTCTATTTTCTTTAAAGAGGTGAAGTGGATAAATCAACAAATAAATGTGATTAGAACAGGGCAATAAATTTGTACAGATTTACATGCCTCTGGGTAGTAATATATCTTCTCACTTCTGTGGGGGGAAAAAAGAAGGAAAAATATGAGTTTGTTTTGGACATAAGTATCTGAATGGGATACTGGAACCATCTTAAAACACACTTCAGCGCAGCTAAGAGAGGAATTCACACATAATCCTGTGCCCAGATGTTAGGGTTTTCTTCTTCACACAAGACATCTATCATCAGAAAGGGGAAGCTGTCTCGTTTAATTTGCATTCCAGGTTACTAAGGAATTCTGTAGTTTGTTGCAGTGAGCCTGGGCAGTGTTTTGCTTAGCTACAGAAGCCAGAGGCAGATTGTCATATAATCAGGAAATGGAAATGATACAATCATAAGTGAAAGGGGAAAGCTTGGACTGTTTACTACTGGATGCAGTTTAAAGGGCTGTTTACAAAAGTAACATTGTGAAGAGAGAGGGTTCCCTAAAACCAGCCTGCTCTCACCTCCTGTCCTGATATTATCCTGAAGGATCCCTATATTTAAATCTCTAGTTTGTCATATAACAAGTTTGCTGTTTTGTGCCTTTATTTTATTAACATGAATATATTTGCAGTGTGCTTTAGATTGCAGCTGGTGCCTGATGCAATTTGGCTCTCATCTTCACCTTGCAGCTCTGATACATTAGAGTAGAGCAGAAGGTTTTCTCTGGGCCTAATCCCTGGAATGTCTCAGGAATAAATCTCCTGGGATGTCTCTTGTGACAGATCTGGTATGCTCTCTGACATTTGTGGCAGTGCCAGCTACACAACACCCTTTTCCTTGCTTTTTCCCCTATGCTCCGTTCCTTAGTTTTCCTGCCCTTTTTGAGCTTTGGCTCTCCTTTCCTCTATCCATTTCCAGGCATTTTGCAAAATCCAGAACGTGGCTGGCAGCACCCAGGCTGAGGCACGGGTGGAGAGGGGGCTGAGCCGGATGGCCGCTCCAAACAACCCACAGCTCTGAAAATTCCTAATGCAGGGCTGGATCCTGGCGTCGTGGCTCAGGCCTGTGTCCATAAAGAAGGAGAAAGAGGAATTAAACACCCTGTTCCTTTAGCTGACCAAGACAGGAGGGTATTTCGTAATCATAACAAAGGGGGAGCGGCGGGGCCAAGCTTGGCCGCTCCTTATCCCTGAGAGTAACACAGGAGGACGAGGCTCAGATGGGATGAGCGCATCCTAGGCCGTAAGGCAAGTGCAGATGTCTCCTCCTGAGAGGAGCTCCAGGCAGCTGGAGGCTGCAGGCTGTTTACCACGGAGCTGCCCCAGCTCCAGGCGAGCGCAGAGGGCCCGGCCGCTCCCCAGCGGAGCGGGCCGAGGCAGGCCTGCTCTCCTCGCGCTCCCCTTTGCGGCCCTGATCTGCGCGCGTCGGCTTCTGGGCACAGCACACCTCAACAGAGGTGAGCGAAATGGGGCACCCAGCAGGCAACGCCCAGCAGGTGCCAGCAGCAGGGCTGTCCCAGCAGGCATGGCACTGGGGAGAGACACTGTCACAGAGCTCTCCCAGTCAGTCCTGGCTGGCGCTTGCTGCCCGCGGCCCTGCTCCCGCTGCGGCTCTGCCGGGGATGCTCCGCGCTGGTGCTGGCACCTTCCCTCCCTTCCCTCCCCTCCCGGCTTTTCCACCGGGACTCCTGTGCTGTGTATAGAAAAAGGTTCTGTTTCTTGTTCTTTTGCAATACTAGTAGCACTCGCTTTAAATTTAATTTTCTTCTTTTCAACAAGCATTTTTTGGCAGTGCCGTCTTTGCCCTTCAGCTGTTTTAAATGTTTATTTCTCATTTTGCACATGTTTGACAAAGACAGCGCTTACACAATTCCTCTCTGAATAATTCCCTTCCTCCCTAGAGCCAATGAAGTGAGGAGATTATAAAATGAGGCACTGCACTCCTGTGTAAGGCATTTTAAAGTCCATCCTCACCTTTCTTCCCGTTCTCCAGGGCACTGAGGTGTGATTAAACACTGTGTGCCCACCAAAACTGGGACACCTCCTGAGGCAGCCACACTTTCCAGCATGGCGAGGAGGGTGGGCATTAATGAGAATTATTTATCAGTGAGATAAATTGTCTCAAGACTTTGTTGCTTTCAGCCAGCACAAACTACTTTGCACATGGGTAAACTGAGGAAAGTGTTAGCCTTCTGGTTTGTTATCTCATCCAAACAAGCCATCAGTGACTAAATGACCAAGTATTTTCTTAAAGTCCTGCATTATTTCTGTTTAATCCACTGATTACACAAAGAAAGTGGTCTGGGTTAAAAAAATCCTGCACAGTAAAAGGGGTTTTAACAGTGGAAATCTATGTCAGTATTTAGGGTAAAATAATCTCAAGATTTGCTCTAAGCTTAGCCCAAGATTAAAACTGATCTAGAAGGAGAAAAAGGTAGAGTAATATAATGGTTTAGAATAGAATTAATTCACTCTACTTCTCTGTAAATTTGGCAAAATTGTTCTGGTTTGGAATTTCAGCCTGAGCCAATAGCTCACACTACAATAAACAACTACTGCTTTTTTCCTGTCTGCAATTTGAGTTGGGTGCATCCACCATTTGACCACTTTAATTTCTTTGGAGGGGAAAATCTTGTCACCAGCCATGAGTACTTGAAAATTGCAGCTGCCTTGTTTGCCACATTACAAATGCAGGCTGAAATCCTGCATTGGCAAAACTCTTCCAAATTTCCCTGGGCCCAGGTTTTCCCTCACGGGGTACTTTGGTTCTTCCACCATCTATCTGGCTAATTGCTATAATGAGATCTGCAAAGGGCAAGCTTGAAAGTCAGCTCTAAAGTCCAAAGTGAGCTATTGCCTCAAATTCACTTTCCATGAGCATTCTCACAGAGAAGACTGGAGTGCTGAAATGTGCAGGGAAAATGAACAAAACAGACCTGCAAACATCATTAAGTCCAAACTCAGTTTAGGGATCAAATTCCCTCACAAAGAAGGATCTTTTTCTTTTAATATTATTTCAACTCTGCGAATTTCATACCTCAAAACTGCCCGTGAAAAAAAGAAAAATTAAAACCAGAGAAATAGGAAAATGTATGGGTGATGCGACAGAGTTTGCCAGATGTTCCACACACATGAGAAAATGAGTTGTGAGCACTTCCCTCTCCAGATTTGCTGCTGGACAGGGATGGGGAGCACCCCCCAAGCTCTGCCTGTGCCTGCTCTCCTGCATGCCCTGCATCGCATCCATGGGCACTGCACAATTTGCCTGGCTCCTTGGGGGGTTCTGGTGCCATGTCTGTAGCTGCACAGAATCCAGTAATGGGGATTTTTGCAAACCAAACTGAGCACACCTTGGTTTTTAGGGCAGATATTCAGGATATCAGCTGCTTCTCTTGCTCCAAAGCACTTTGGCATTGGCTCCCTTCTCTTACCCCACTCTTTTCCCAGGTTTTTTCCCAACATTGTTTAGATTGGGCATTGGGATGCCTCCTTCAAAATCTGTGGAAATGTTATGAAGAAATGAATGTAGGTGGCATGTGGCTGGGCTTCTGGGGACAACCTTCAGGTGCTGAAAATAAAGAAGCTCTGGAGTAATATGCTAAGGAGAGCAAGCAGAAAATGTTGCCACTTGGGCCTCTGATAAATCAGTTGGACAAACCATGTGGTAGGAAACACTCCCACCTTGGCATGCCCTCAGGCTGTGAAAACATCTGATCATCTGTACAAGCAAAATATTTCCTGATGGTGCAGTATTCACTTTTTTATACCCAGACTTTCCTCTTCAAAATGTATGAGAATATTAATGCCTAGTGCCCACTCAACTGCAGTAATTAAATTTTGGCCTGTGTACCGTTTATAGTAGACTTATGTTTTATAGTGCATCACAAATATCAGCTCAGACAATAGTCATAGGGAAAAGTGGAAAGTCTCTGTTTTGAAACTCCCCAGGTTTCTTCTTCACCTGAAACAAGTGATGAGCTAGACAGGGACTTGCTCACAAACATTGTCCAAGAAGTCTTTGCCACCAAAGAATTTAATGTGAAAATATTTTGCTATCTGTGCACAGCAGTTTCTGCATTTCTGAAAGCAAACCACACATTTGTGTAAGAGTTTGCAGCTGAAAAATAAGTTCTGTGTGAATTCAGCTTCCTCAGTCTTATTTGTCAGAAAACCTTACAGTTGTGAAACTGTAGGATTTGTGATACTTGTAATTTTCCCTTGGCAACTTTCTGCAGCTGTTTGTGGTAAACTGTCCTGAAACCATTGCTTCTTTTAAGTTTATAAAGGCTGGTGAGCAGCCTTGTTTTCTTTGCATTTGCACACCAGCTATGTTCTTCACTATTACATGGATTTTCCATCTGCCCTCAGAAGTTTTGGTAATGTTAGATTATGGTTTTCATAGTCCTCTTTTTTTTTATTCTTTAAAAGCCATTTTTCTGTGTAGGCATGGCAGGTGCAAGATGGTTATTCAATTGAAATTCTAGCACATATATATATTCTTAATTTTTGAGTTCTCCATAATTCCCTTTCCACTGCCTCACTGTAGCTCTGTAATTGATTTTCCTGTCAGGTCCATCACTGCCTTGGACTTCCAGAAGTCACATCTGCTCCTGACTGTCTTATGCACAGCTATCAGCTTTATTAAATACAGCACATCACTTGTCTTATCTGCTTGTAGGTGCTGGAACAGCTCTGTGGTGTTTGTTCAGGGGTGCAAGGAATTGTTTTTGCAATCATGGCTTGGCAAAGAGCACACCAGGAAAGGGGGTGCCCATTTCAGGATGAGTCTGCCAGGCTCATTTTCTCCTTGCTTTTAATGCTGGATTTGTGTTGTCAGCTTCTCGAGGAAGTGGAACATACAGATGTTTGATACTTGGCTGCAAACAAATTCACTTACATTCCTGAGCTGAAAAGAATATCAAACAAAGTCTGCTTCACTTCTTACCCTCTGTTGGCCAGACCTGAGCCCGAGCAGGGAAGCACGGAGTCCTGTTAGAGCTGCCTAAGGCTTGATTTGAAGGTTACAGGAGAGCCTGGATACTTAACTGGAATAAAATATCCTAGCTCTGTGGCACTAGATGGCTCTGGTTTTGAACAGGCAGCAGAGCTGAGCAGGAGTCACTGTGTTTACAGCAGGAGACTTGCTGGGAAGGCAGATGGGGCTTCTGGGTGTCTGCTGGGCCTCTGCAAAACCCTCTGGGTTGTAGGTACAGCTGAGCTGCCTTTCTGTGCATCCCAAACAAAGTGCTCAGTATTTCTTTGCTTATTTACAACCTGAGTCTTGTGCCAGGATGTGAAAGTGGGGCTGGTTCCCAGGCAGAAATGCTCCTGAGGGAGGAAGGAAAGTGAAAAAGATGCTCCTAAGGAGGGAGGTCTTGCTCAAGGTCAAGTTTCTTCAAACTGGTAGTGAAATGTTCAATCCCATTAATTCCTGCTCACAGTTCCAAAATAAAATATTTCATTGTTTGCTTCCTAGTCCAGGGCCAAGTTTTATGTTAAAATTGATAATAGTAAATCATAACATTAGGAAAAGTATCCTGTTTCATACAGACTTCTCTTTAATGGCATATGATTAGGAGCCAAATAGGAAAAAAAATATTAGATTTCCTATCCCTTATCTGCAAAGGTCTTCACTCAGTTAAAATGGCCAGCATTTCCATATGGACTCCAGCTGCTGAAGGCATAACTGAAATAGAGACATAGGGCATAAATAACCAGCAAGATCGTTTTCTAAAATACAGACCATTAATATCTAAAATTGGTCATGGGATAAACCCTGAAAAGAGAAAAGAAAAAAAAGAAAGTAGCACAGGAAGTTTCAAAACCAGATAAAACAGATTTAAGTAACAGGTTCTCCTAATATCTGTCATCTGGTGATTTTCCAGATAGATGATGTCTCAGGGGTTTCCATGGAGCAGAGAGCTCCCTGCTCCTCTGCCTTCTACAGGATGGTGGAGAAGCCACCACATGCCAAAAACCAGAGAAAACTGAGAGTCTGAGCCTGCACCTCTGTCCCAAAGCCGTGCTCAGAGAGCTCAGCAGCTTGAAACACGCAGTTGAGCAATTCCAATCGAGTAGGGGCATGGAGGCTTTGGCAGGAACATTTGATTGTATCCTTTTGTGAAACCCAAACACTTTCCAGATTCAGAGACTCCTGCCCTCAGAAGAGGACAGCAAAGTAAATTCAGCATTTTTAACCAGTAACTCCTCCCAGCATTAGCCATGCAAACACAGCTCCAGCTGGAATTAGAAGAATGTGTGGAGATGCGTTGATTTTATCAATATTTTATTCTAATCCCTTTTCAGTTAGAGAGCTCACCTACTGCCACATTTTATCATTGCAGGTTTACTGCTGAATGGTGTAAAATCTTTTGATTTAAAGCTCTGTCATGATTCTTCTAAGGCTATACTATCACAGATATATTATCCCTTTCCAGCAGAACTTCTACATAACTTGTAAGGCAATAAACCAGATTTTCTTTCTCAGAGCTGATGACTGGAAAAATGCATCCTTTCTTCTGTCTTTTTGAAAAATCAAATATCTCAGATTAACTTCATCCTTTCCCAGCGGTAAGCACGGTTGGCTGTTTTCAGAAAAGCTGTTATTTAATGTTTTAGCTGCCTTTTTTGCCAGTTTATTAAAGTGAAAGACTGATTCTACTCCCTATGCTGTCACTGATGCTTGAACTGTAATGATTTCATGAAGTACTCAGGATGTGCAGAGAGCAGAAGCATTTGTTTAGAAGGAAATGGAAAATGTAATATTTCTTAGGTGGTTTTCAAATGACAAATGCTTTCAGACAAGAGTGGTTATGCTGTAGAAGAGAAGATATTTACTGTAGGGAGATGGAGTTGTATTTCCAAGGTCAGTATTTTGCCTCTTGCTCTGGACAGAACTTGAAGGAATCTTTGGTGCACACAGTGTAATTTAAAATTGGGAAGAAGCATAGGCAGGAAGAAGAATGTTTCTGCTGCCTGGCATGCAGGGTTTGCAGGTCTGTGAAGCCCTTTTAGCAATCCAAAGTGTTTGAGGTGAGTGTCAGGTTTGGTTTAGGCCCCTCAATCTTCAGTTAAGGAACTCCTCACTCCCTGTTTTAGGTTTGCCCGGCCTTATTAATTTACTAATTTGGTCACTTGCTTGGAAACAAAACCAATACTGACACACACGATTGACAAGTGCCAAAAAGTGGATTTCTCACTGCTTTAAGGCCATACATCCCTCTTGGAAGAAGGGATGTGTGCATCTGGGCTTTACGATGTCTTCTCCTGAGCACATTTTGATCCGTAAGGAATAAACATTACTTCCTAGCTGGCAGATCCATATCATGGCTATCTTTAAGAAATTACCTCTCCAGTCTGGCCAAAGAGGAAGGTCAGCTGGGCAGATGGAAAGCTGTGGGAGGTACAGATGAGAGGCCAAAAGATGCTTATCCTTGCTGGATAGACGAGCATTGCATGGACACACCTGGGGAACCTTCACCTGGGTAGACTGGGAAAGGCAGCTCTGTTCTGCTCCCAGAGAAGAAAGGCTGAAGGGGGTATGACAAGCTGAATTCTGCCACATTCTGAGCAAGATGAGTAATTAAGAGAACATGCAAAGACTACATTTTCCTGGCTGAGATTAAGGGCTCAGACTTCCCTGGACAGGCTGTCAGCCCAAGTCCGTCTCGCAAAACCACAACCCCAGTCATGTCTGCCCAATGCTCAGTGCCATCTGTCCCTCCAGCAGTGAGACCCCTCGGGTTTGGGACTGGCTTTGGTTGCAAAACAGTCACAGATTTGTCCCTGAGAAAGCTCTCTCCCTGCTCCTCCCAGGCACGGTCTGTGTGCTGTCAGTCCCGGTGCAGTGACAGACCACAAGAGCTGCTCCCAGGCTGGAAGAGAGATTGCCCTCAAGAGAATTTACTGTCAGCTGAATCGGGGCACTGTGCACCACCTCCAGCTCCAGCAGGGACCAGGAGGCACGTGTGACATTCACAAGTACGTATATATACGCACATGCATGCATATAAATATATTAGTTGTGGTTATTCAGCTGCTAATGGAGTGATTAGCAAAGGACAATGCATTAAATGAATCCCTTGTGCAAGCACATTGTTTTACACGGTTACACCAGCAATAATTAGGGCCCTCATTTCTACCTCCCTGCTTCTTACATATCTGATTAGGGGAAGAGAAGAAGTTCCCAGCCCAATTAAGCCTCCCAGCTGGGAGAAGTGTGAATTTTTGAGGCCATTCCTTTCTCCAGCTTGGCTGTCTCCTCATTAATTATTATAAACATATTACTTACAGTAGTTTGTTTTGGAAGGTAAACAGAAATAAAACATTATGAAAAGTGATACAGTAGCAGAGACCACAACTATGCCCAGCTCTGTCTGTGGATTCCCATAAATGTCAATATTTTCATTAGATGACTGGTGCTCCTACTGAAGTGGCCAGCGCTGTTCCAGTAATTCATTATTTTCTTCCCATTCCTTTGAATATGAGCTCCCTCCTGCTGTTTGAGCATCCACTCCTATATGGTGGAGTGCTCACAGCATCTGAAACACCCTCACAACTGAGCTCAGAAAACAAGTGAAATATTTCTCCCCAGTCACAAGAAGCAGGATAGGTGAGGATTTCCAGACAGAGCTTGTTTGTGCCACCTGGAAAGGCTGCCAGCCTTTTCACTAGCTCTGAGTGAGAGTGACAGCTTCAATCCACCAGGATCCCACACACCCATCCCATCTGGCAGGCACTGGGGTTGCCTGTCTTGTGGGCATCCCAATCCAGCAAGGCTCGGTGGGAAGCTGTTTCTGAAGTCCCAGGGGTGCTGCCTTCAGCTTCTCCAGGAAAGGTGCATCACCAAAATTTGTGGAACTCTGTAACTCCCATCAAACTTTCCTGGGTGACTCCCCAGCTTCAGCTGCTGAAGCAGGAATTGTTGTTTTTTTGTTTTTTTTTGTAATGAAAGAAATAGTTTCACATCCATCTATCTGCTTGGTATCTAAGGGTTACACTGCAGAGCTTTCTCATGAAAGTAAGAGTTTAAAAATACCTTCCCATGGTTAAGAAAATTTCACTCTGGAAAGATGAATTTTCTTTCCTTTTGAGCTGTAATCAGTTATAAACTCAAGAGTTCTACTACCAGTTCAGTACAGTGTTAATAATTCTAGGAACTTGTAGACACAAGTAACACCCCAAAAAGCACAACAGCCCAACTAAAATGTCATTGGGATGGGGATAAAAGTCTAGGAAAAATCTGATCATTTATACAGGAATTGGGAAGCTTGAAAATTAATTCTTGTAATGATGCAGGAATGGAGCAAATAGCAGAGGAATTTTATATTAATTAGGCCCAGTGTCACATGTGCATGTCATATCCCATCTTGGCTTGTCAGGAGATAGCTGGATAGATAGCTAGGTGGGTGATAGAAGAGTCTGACAGATCCTGTCCAGCATTCCCAAGTTTTGGCCAGAGCAAGCAGTGCTGTCATATCCATCCTCATGCCCTCTCCTGCATCCTCGGAGCATTTTTGCTGGAGTCCCTCAGTCAGCCATTCCCCTGGCTTCCCTGGGCCATCTGATGTGAGCCTTCATCCTTGCCACGTGTCCCAAATGTCCCCTTTTCTTTTGCCAGGGGTACAAAGTTACTGAGCTCCTCGGCAGCTTCTGACATTCCTTACAAATCCATTCCACTTCATATATTCACTTCAGTTTGCTTCCAAAGCTTTAAGCTGCCTGCCTGTGCACCTCTAGGGAGCATCCAGGTTTCATATCCATATGTTCAGATGGAAATAACATTTGAGTTGAAGATTCATAGTTTGGTCTATGAGTTGCTGATTTGGCCTTTAAGATGTAGATTTTCAACAACTGAATCTCGTTTAAACTGGTAAGTGCAGCTGCTGCCCTGCCAATTTGTGACCTTATTTCCTTCTGGATGTCCCCACTGGCTTCCATGTTGCTGCCAAGGTATGTAAACTGACCTATAGGTATTCCCTTGCCCTCTAAAGTAATTCTTCAGGTGGGAGTTGCTGGGGCTTTCATTAGACTGACTTTAGAAAACTGATTATGAATCACATCTGCTTGTGATTAAAAACAATTTGTTGTGATTACAGGGGGGAAATGTTAGTTTTGTGCTGTGTAGCTGCTGCCTCGTTGCAGTTGGTTTTGGAGGTTTCTGTCTGTTGGACTCCTCTGTGTGCTCCCAGCTCTCCTCTGCTTTCAGCATCATGGGACAGCAGACAGTGCTTGCATATCAGCTGAATTTGTCACTTCTGAGTAGCCAATACAAATGTTCTGGTGTCTTTTGTCTGTAAAATAGCCTTTAAGCCACATCAGTGGGAAAAATACCAGCTTCCAGGCATGATCATATCTGTGATAGGAGAGGCACACAGAAAACCAAAAAAGACCTAATTTTCCAGAAACAAAATATTCATAAGCTCTTCTGTTTTTCTCAATTGCTTTTCTGCCATTGCATCAAAAGTGAGGGTTGTTGAGTTTTAAATAAATATTTCACTAAAAAGGCTCTGGAAAGGGATTTATTTGGCCTTTCTGACCTTTCCTATATGCTCAGCTTGTGCAATAGGGTTTGTTTCCTGGGCAGACTTTTGATTCAGAAAGTGTAGTAGCTACATGGTGTTTCTCAAACACCATGATCTGACATAGTGCTGCAGCAGTAAGTGCAAGGGTTGCATTTAGGAAGGGATTAGGCACCAAAAATTCATATGTATGTGTTTGTCTTGTATTTTCAGGTTGTCTTCTTGTCTATTTGCACAAAGAGATGAATAAGATCCCCAGGTTCATTATTATTCCATTCTCACCAGCCTTGTTTCATATATTTTATTATGTTTCCCATTACTCATTCCCTTCACTGAATATATAAAATATTTTCCTTACTTGTCATCTTAATACAAACTTTCCCAGGAGCTTTTATCGCTTTTCTTGCTCTTTTCTAGCAATTTGCAGTTGCCATGGAGCTGAGATAAGACAATAAAAATCAGCCCATCTATTTAGAATACTTTTGCCTAGAAGCATAGATGTATATATTATAGAATGAGATATAAAAGTTATATGTCCTACATATTTTTGTCAGCATGCACAACTTATTTTACGTGGGCTGTGCAGCTCAGTGTTTTGAAAACAGTCATCATCTCGTGTCCCTGAATGTGCCCAAACGCAGCCAGTGACTGCTCCAGCTTCACACCACTCAGCCAGAATTAATTCATTAATGGAGATTTTATGCACAGCCTGTGCACCTGAGGAGTTGAAACTCTGCTTTTCACATTTGCTTTACTTTGCACTGGCTCACGTTAGGCTTTTAGTCTTGCAGCAGTGAGCCAATACCCTTGCATGAAAGACAGTAAATTGTGGTTTTTTCTCAGTTATTGAGGGGAAAAGCACAGTGGGAATGGCAGGTGCTGCTGGACGCCCTCGGGTGCCCCTTGGGCTCCCCAGGGAGCTGCGGGGCTCTGGGAGAGGGCTCCTGCCCCACACGGTCCGGCAGGGGCAGCGACTCCTTAAAACAGAGCCTGTGTTGTGCGGTTGCCAAGGGAACTTGATGATTGAAGTAATTGTTTTTGCAAATTCTCCATTTGGTATTCGGCATGTGAGGCTGCCTGTCACTGGGCGAGCAGAGCCATGTGGGCTGTAGCCAGCTTTTCTGGGAACCAGAAATGCCTTTTCAGTACGGGCAGTGCATATTCCTGCAAGGGTTTTGGGTTGGGGTTTGAGGTTTTGATTTTTTTTTTTCCACAGGACGCAATGCTTTTTTTTCCAAGCCAGTTTTTGCCCCTCTGAGACTCGTTGCAGATCCAGCAGCTGCAGATCTGGTTCTCTCCTTACATTTAAATAAACATTCCTGTCCTGACTGGCAAAAGCCCTGTCTCTGGTTTCCTCGGTACCTGCATAGGCAGAGCTGCTAATGCTGCTGCCGAGCAGATGCTGATGCTATCAGCAAACGTGTTCCGAGAGAAAAGGCGCTCAGAACCCCTCCTCCATCGATAAGAGCAAGCCCGCAGATGCTTCCAAAATGTCCAGGTTGGCAGTCGGTAGCGGGGATCGCTTCGGCAAACAGCTGGATCTCATCTCCGGGCGCGTTTCTGCTCGTGCAGGGTTGGCACAGTTCGCTCTTCTGCACCAGGAGAAAAGCCAGCGGCTGCAGCCAGAGCGGTGGGCTGGGCTGGCACATCCCTGTGCATCCCTGGCACATCCCTGTGCATCCCCCCTGCCCGCACATCCCGGTCGTGCCAGAGCGCCACCGGCCCTGCAGACAGCACGGGGAAGCTTCTGCTTTCAGCACAAATTCAAGGATCCGTGCTTGCTCTTTTGCTGGAAGTAGGAGTATTCATTTCACTCGTGACCCGAGGCAAATTTAAATCTAGGCTTCCAGAAGTGTTAAAACAGTATAGACAGAGTTTAATGGGCCAGACTCCAAGCTCTATAAATTTAACTATTCCCATACACCCAGTGTAACTTACAAGTTGATTAAAACATGTGTGAATGGATTCCTGTAGACTGACACTTCACGGGTGGCTTTAGACTGAGAAATTATCTGGGTTTGCTTTATAAAGTGCCCTGTATCTCGTACACATGGCTTGGAAGTTGTTTGAGAAAAACTCTGAGGCTCTTGGGCTGCTGGACTGGCTGGGCTGACAGCTTGGCAGGGAGACAACAGACAGATTATCATTTTCCTTTTATTGGCTGAAGGCTGCAAACAGCACAAACAACATGGTCATGGGGAGAGAGCAAGAACCACCGATCCCTGCTGCTTTGAATGGAAAGTGGCCCCAGCCTTGGACTTAGAGGAGTGCAATCATTTCAGTACATTTGATGCTCCAGAATGAGGCATCCACCCTATAACTCCACGATGGAGTATTTGGAGACACCACATGGCTCCTCACCCGTGGTAGTATGCACACACTGGGAGATGCAAACCCTTCTGCCCCACATCAAAGCCACTCCTTCACCTCCAGAGGGAGAACCCAGGCTTCAGGGGAGACTTGTGCCCATGCAAATCCTATAAGAATTTATATAAATCCTCTAAGGATTTATATTTTAATCCTATGAGGATTTAAGATGTCACTATGCGCATCTGCTGAAGCAGGAGTGTGACCTGTGAAGCTCTTGTGTCACTGTCTCCTGACCAAGAGGCTGCAGAGGAGGAATTATAACACTCCAGGCAAGACATCATGGAGCCAATCTTGACTGGGTTTGGGCCACCATTAGAAAAGCTTCATAAACTGATCCTGTGCCTCAGTAAAGATGTCTTGTCCAGTAAAGATGTCAGTCAGAGCTACCACCTTCTCCCTATTTCCCCTTGCCTCCTTCCTGCTCTGTTTAACAGCAGTTTCTAATGTTACAAGCAAAGATAGCTGATACACTCCTAGATAAAACACCTATAAACTTGGTTTTGATAGCAGGAGAATAAGGAAGGGTGTCTAGCTTAAGAAGAAGTTTGTGCCTTTGATTTTCCTTGCAGGAAGACTATTTCCACCCCTCTCCAGCTGAGAGGCAACCTAATTTAGGTGCTGTGTCTCCAGCAGTGCCCAGAGGATTGTTTCCAAGAGAAAGCAGCCAATGCTGCCCTGGCTCTGTGGGGTTATAAGGTTTAGGATTAAACTCAGCCTGAAGCTGATGGTTTGGGATTTTATCAGAGAAATTGTATTAATCTGGCTTTGTCACCCTGGCTGATCCAGATATCCATCTGGCTGATGGATAAGCCAACTCTGCCGATTGTTTTCAATCTTTGCTTGTGTTCTGCTATTTGTAGGGTGAGCAAGAATGAGAAAGGCTGATGAAATGCAAAGGATGTGATGAAAGGATGGTTTTGCAACCATGATGGCATGATGATGTTGTCTGCAAAATTAGGCCAAAGCAGTAAAATCAGTTTTGGAAAGGGAGTTGTAGTGATCTTTGGTGTTCTATTTCCCTAAGAAGGAATACAAGGGGTGTGCTGGGGGCTTTATGATTGCTCTGT
This sequence comes from Irena cyanogastra, assembly GCA_013397155.1. Classification (NCBI taxonomy): domain Eukaryota; kingdom Metazoa; phylum Chordata; class Aves; order Passeriformes; family Irenidae; genus Irena; species Irena cyanogastra. Next base: position 1,064,425 of record VWZV01010134.1, read on the forward strand.
GACATTCCAAGCAAGTACATTCCTGGGATTTAGCTGGGAAACCAAGGGAGTGTGCGTTTGCCATTTGTAAATTGTATTACTTAAATTTCCTATTAACACATATAACTCACTACCTCTGTGGATAATCCAGCATGCTGGACTACTTCCAGATAACCCAAACCAGAAGGGCTGGACATTGCTTCAATCGCTGAGACACTTGAAAGTGGAAGCCTAATTCCACACCCTTTCTGTATTGCATGGGATCTAGGTCTTAAAATCTGGCTTTTCAATCTTGCTTCTGAAAGGTGGTGAGATCTATGCCCAGCAGAAGTTCACAGCCTGTCAACAACTGTTGTGTCAAACATCAGTTTGGGAAAGATTATGGATGAACTGTGTATGCATTGTGGGAGAAAAAGGAGGCCATGACACCCCTCACTCTGAAGGCTGAATCCCTGGTATCCATCCACTTATATCTTCCACCTCCACCACTTTGCTGTTTCTCTTCCCAGAAATGCTACTCTTTTTATTCTGTCTCAATAACCTCTGGAGATAACATCATAATTTTATGAATTCTACACAAGAGGCACAAAGGCAGCTACAAGCCAACTTCCATGCTTAAAGTGACCCAAGAAGCAAATCTCTATTGAAGTGATTTGAAACCAAAACTTGGTTTTGATTATTCTCTTTCCCCCCCACCAGGACCTAATGGAAAAAAAGTTCAAGCTCTCTTCAGGGCTGTATGGTTTTAGGTTAGTCTATTAATCTTTATTATCTAAATTAGTGGAATTTTTGTATTACACAGATGTTTATGTATTATAATCCTTGCCAGTGCTGGAGGTAATGGGTGTTGCCACTACGATATTTTGCATTCTTTGATATTTACGTTATTTTTTAACAGATTGGCCAAAATTCCAAACAAGTGTATAGTCACACTGTATGCAAACCCAGCTTTGGAGCTTCTACCTCCTCAGCCAGGTGAAAAAGCAAAAAGGTGAGAGTGAGCAGGATCAGTTTTCTTGCAGGCACTGAGGTCAGGGGTTCTTCCTTTTGCATCCCGCTTGCTGCTCCCGCCTGCACAGTGGATGAAAACCGGAGAACACAATACTGGTGCATGTATCATTACTGGTCCAGACCAGTGCATTTCACTTCACTTCTGGTGAACATGGTCCTTTTTTCTCTAATTCTTGCCCAGAATGGGAATTTTGTATCTTCTGTTGTGCCCTGCCTCAAGGCAAGGGTTCCTCGGGGAAAACACAACTGAACCTCAGATGTTTTCTTTCCTTTTCATGGAAAAGGATTTTGCTTTAAATGAACTCCCAAAGCATTGCAGATCCTTATTTTTACTTTGTACACTTCAGCCTGAGGAGTATAACAGAGTTCTGTGTGTCTAAAGAACAAGATTTCTCTGGGATATGGGTTTCCCATTATTTAGTTCAGTGCATTTAAGCCACTTTTCTTCTCGTCCCAGCTGGAAGCAGAAACTGCCAGAGGTTCATGAAAATGAAAAATGGCGAGTGAAATACATTGTAAATCCAAACTTTCAAACCCCAATAAGGCTTAATTATGATTTCATCCAAAGTGGCTCACGTAATTACTTCTCCCAGGTTTTAATGCTGTAAAGCTGTCTTCTGCAGCACACATCCACGCTCCCATTGGCCATGCCAGGAACTGACCTCCAGATTTATCACTGGAGCAGGAAAACATACAATGATCCTTTAGAACTTGCCAGTTGCTGGAGAGCTTAATATCACTGCCTTAGATTAGGAGCACTCTCGAAAGTAAGTAGGAGGAAGTTCAAGGAGCACTGAAGAAACTCTATTTATCTAAGGCAAAACTGGCAAATTTTTAAGGTTGTCTCCTCCAGGTACTGTCAAATAGCACTGGAGGTCCTTACATAATTTGAACTAGGAATGATATGTCATTGAAGAAAGTAAAGGGCCTGTCAGAGAGAATTTCCTCTTTTTGTCATGTTGTCACTTTGCTCCCAGCATGGTTTGTGTCGTCACCAGTAATTCCTGCACACCACAGCAGGTCTGGTTTTCCCTTTAATCCAGTGGTTAGATGGACTGGCCAAGCTACACAGGGCTGTGAGTTCCAGTGGGCATGGGGCTGACATATTTAAGAGATTGATTTCAAATGTACACGTGCGATGAAAGGCACGAGGTGATGGTCCAAGAGGAGTGCTTTTGTCATAGTCCTCCAGCCTAGTATTGCTCATTTGCAGTGCTATTAATAAATTAACATCCTGCATTTGTAGGAACTAGAAGTCTGGTCGCTGTCCAGGCCTTATATTCTCTTCATTTGAGGCCTCTGGATCATTAAGTGGTGCCAACAGTGTGTCTAGAGGTGTATTTCCTTCCTCAGTCATTTGCACAAACAAATGAATCCCCTTCCCAAAGCTTTCTTTTTCTCAATTCTGTGTTTCTCATGACTAAGCTCTGCATTATTCATTATTTTATTTTTCATGCTGCTTAGAAAAGTCCCTGTCCCTTCAAAAGCTGCAAGGATCTGTGTGTGTGTGATAAAACAAGAGGGAAAAAATAAAAAGCAATCGCTCTGAAGGTCCAAGACCCTTGCACATCACAATATAAACTTAAAACTCAGTGTCCACCAAAGGGTTTTATGTTACCTCTTATGCTGTGGAGCTCATTAATGCACAATTACATATCACAGAATGGTTTGGAGTGGGTGCAAATCCCTAAAGCCAGCCCCAAACCCCTGGGCACGAAGCTCTTCCTCACCCAGGTGCCGCAATTCCGACAAACCACGTCCTTCCCTAGGCAAGGCAGCTTTCCCAAAAAAACCCCAACCATCAGCAGCAGCACGACTTCTGCACTTAACTCCCCTATAAACAGCCACTCTATTTATGCTTCCCAGCAATCTTTCCTGTTAGGAGCAGAATTGCTAATTGCTGGCTTACAGCTCCTTCCTCCCTGCAGCAGTCAGACCAGTGGAGCCTGGCCGCACTCCAGGTTTTTGGCTGCAGAGGGGACGAGCATTTCCAGCCCTCTCATTTGATTTTTCCCCTCCAGAGACACAGGTCTGTGTTTGCACAGCCTGGTGGCTGATGCTCGTGCAGGGGTGGGAGTTCAGGATATGACCTGGCCCCTCACCTCCTGGTTTCTGTTTATCCCAGAGCAGAAGGGAGGGCTCCTGTGGAGCAGCCCTTAATTTGGGGAAATAATGTGCGGTTTCCACTTGGAAACTCTTCATTAAATAGTCTGTGTAGGCTTGGAAATGAGTCTGTGTTTATCTGAATGCAAATTTTGTTTTCCTGGGCGTGGGCAAATGGCAGGGTAAATTAGGGGACAGAAGTGTTCACTCCAGAATTAAAACATGCAGTGCCAGCTCCACCAGCCCTAGAGGAAAGGAAAAGCAGAAAGGCAGAGCTCCTGCCCGGTTTACAATTCTCCTGTTTTGGAGATGAGCATCTAATTTCTAGATTAATTTGTTGTTTATCTGGGTCACATGCTTTCCTTCATCTTTGAGAGGCAAACTGAAGCTGAGAAAGAAACAGTCCTGGTGTGTTCACCATGGGCAAGAGAGGAGGAGTTTTGTCTAAAGGCACAGCTTATCAGACGGGGTTTGCTCTCATATCCCTCTGTCTTCATGTTTTTGTTGTAGCTGTCTTTTTCCCTCAGGGCTTTCCATTGACTGAATTGTCTAAACACTTTGACCACGATTGCCAAATTATACTTTCCTTCAGAGATCATAATCCAGATAAAAGAGCTGAGTAGCTGCCTGCAGAGAGGAGGGACACGCAGCACGCCGAGTTCTCAGCGCGTTCATTTACCAGCTAGAGTATCTTAATTATTAACCTTGTGACAAAGAGGGGCTTCTCCTGTGGCCCTGGGGACAGGTGTAGGGATTGGCAGGAGGGAGGCTGCAGGCAGCAGGCTGCACCCTCCCTTTGTCACAGCACAGGCAGAGCCAGGGTGCTTTCAACAGCTGAGAGTGCACAATGCACATCCCTGGATTTGGGGGCAGCTTCTCAGAGACCTGGCACCTTGTAAGGGGAGGAAAGGGCAAGGAAGCGTGGCTGCTTGGCCTTTCCTGCTCTCACTCTGCTTTCAGTGCCAAAAAACTGTTTCCACCTACGTATCTAAAGGTGACTTTCATCAAAAGAGAGGGAAAAAAAAAGTGGCAGCTTTACAGGTATGTAAACACCTTGTTTTACAAACAGCAATATAAAAGCCTGACTTGACCTGACAGCTTTTCTTTAACAAAAATATTCCCTGCCTATAATGAATCTCCTGTCACTGATTCCTGGTTCCAGAAACAAACCGTGCTGTTCCAAGAATGTGTTGCACAAGTGAATTCATAACAAAGTAATCACGGAGAAAGCAGGTTCCTTATAGCAAAGCTGTTCTAAAGCATGGCAGACACGGGTATTTTAATCTCCCAAAGTGTCTCTGTCAGTACTTCCCTTCCTCCGAGCAATTTGGACCAGAATGACAGCAGCAATAATTCAAGGATGAGTCACTGGCTGTATTGTAGGTGAGACACCACCGTGGAGGGAAGGCCAAGAGACAAATCTTTAAAAACAGGCTTGTTTTTATACTGCTGCTGTCTTGCAGCCTGGCAGTCCTGGAGAGGGCACCACGGGTGCCCCCAGTGTCAGGGCCCATCAGAGTTGTCACTTCAATTTGAAGTTACCAGTTCACCTCCAGAAAATCCCTGTCACACAAGATCTCAGTCTGAATACAGAAATATGCACGAGAAAATTCGGTCCCTGAAACCCAGATTTGCTATGGGTTTGAGCCAGTGGAAGGGAGGCAGTGAGAAAACCCAAATTCTTAGATTTGCTCTTGAGATCAGGATCCAGCTCTAGAGAAAAATGGCCAGCAAGGTTCAGAAAAGCAGGAGAATGAAACCAAGTTTAGAGCTTGAATCAGGCTTGAATCAGGGTTTTTATGTTTTATTCTTTGCAATTTTAGCACTGACAGAGCAATACTGAAGTTGGAAAGCCTTGGAATGAGATTTGGGGAGAAAACAAGGGAGGTAAAGTTGCAAAAGAAGAAGGGGCAGCAAGAAGGAGGGCAGAGAAAGGGCAGAACTGCAGCTGCTCCTTGAGTTTGGGTGACCTCTGTGGGTTCAGGAGTCCTGGCAGAATTAATTTCGCCATCCACATTATTTGAGCTGCTTTTGTGGCACGTGAGGCAGGAGAAGAGGCTGGAGGGAGCAGGGATCCTGCCTTCCCTGCTGGAGCATGCCTGAAGCTGGCCCTGGGGATGGAGGACAAGCATGGTGCCACTCAGGCAGCCTGTCCTCTAAACCCAGCACGTGTCACCAGTCTGATCTATCAGCCCACATTTATTAAGCAAATTGCTGATTAAAGCAGAGAGGATAAGAACCTGTGTTTCCTACCCCTGGTCCCTGTGCAGAAAGATAACATCACTTACTTTTTCGTCTTGGGAAAAAAAACTTTGAAATTCACATTTTTCCCAGGGTGGGAATGTGGAAAGGGAGTTTTATCCTTCAGAGGAGGCTCGGGGAGCTGCGTGTACCTGGCACGTTTGAGGATGCACTCAGCAGCTCCGGGGGCTGGGGCCAGGGAGGCAGCGAGTGAAGGGTAACACGATCCATCTTTTGGGCGAGGTGAAGGAGTTGTGGAGCCGGGCAGAGGCAAGGGAGGGCCGAGCCAGCCAGGAGCACGCACCGACTAGCACCGAGGCAGGGAAAGCAGCTCTTGGAACCGCTTCCATAAATTTTCTTTTCCTTGAAGCATCCGACAGAAAAAGAGAGAGGGGAAGAGAGGGAAAAGGGAGAGGGAGGCGGATGGAAGCGTGAGCCGTAAAACCTCGCAGAAGCAGGGCTGGGCACTCGCTCCACACTCCGGCACGGCGGCTGCAAAGGCTGAGGAGGCTTTGTCGCCTCCCCGGGACCCTGAGCATCCCCCCAAGGGCCTGCAAACACATCCAGCTCCCATCAGTGTTTGTAAAGGGGCCTGAGAAATTACTCCTTTCTCATGCTCGAGTCCTGGAAATTGCTAAACTGCTCTCCTGCAGCAGAGACTTCTCTTCTGTCCTCTGACACCTTCCCCTTAATGCCACGTTTCTGTGCTGAGGAAATATTTCTTTGTGCTAAGGAAAACGTGAATGGGAAGAAAGTCAATATAAACACAGCCTCAATCATCAGATATTTCCTTTTTTAGTTCTCAGCGCTTTAAACAACAATGAAATATAAACAGAAGTTAGTTCTTTCCAGCCTCTATTGGTAATGGCTGGACCATTAGCTGTTTCCCTCTCCATCACTATGACAGCTTGTGGTGAGTCCCATGGCAGCTCCCAGGCCAGTTCAAACACAGGTTGCCTGTTCCAGAAGAGCTTGTGCTGAGCACGGGGGGCAAAGTGACTTCCCCAGCATCCCAAAAAAAGCCTGATCCAAACCCCTTTTGAAGCAATGAAATCGTTGCATTGACTTCCTCTGGGGATTTGGAGAAGACCCTGAGTCAGAGCAGCAAAACCCACAGCTGTTGATGTTCTCAGCATGTCTCCTGGATTAAATCATCATTTTCTTTCATTTTGGAGAGGGAAAGGGACAATGGGAATCATGAAGGCAAAGAATAAGGCTGGTTAAACATATGAAAGTGTTGAAGTGCTCTATAATGGTTCTTAGAAGTGCTCAGTGATAATATTTCCTATCTAACAAATGTATGACTAAGAATAGTATTCAGACAGCCATAGCTCCTTCCAGCAAAAGCTTTGAAAGCAAAACAGATCAGAAAGCTCCTGGACAGGGTAAAGCAATTAGTTCTTATTGAAGTCACCAGGGTGAGTTCTCAGCTCTCTTGGCTGTCGTTCCAGATGGGAAGGTGGGACAGCAGGATATGATGATCGTGCTACCACAGCAAAGAGTTATCTGTGTTTCAGAGCCTTCCAAATCAGCCCATTCCTTTATTTTCTACACTGACTGAGGTTGGTGGCTGTCAGGAAATCACCAAGATCCCTGCAATGGGAATTGTCACCGAGAGTCGAAGATACCCAGACAGGTGTCCAAATAGAACATTTCAAGGGATGAAGGGCTCTAGAAACCCAAAGGTATGGACAGCACTGAGTGAGGTATCTCCTCTGTGATGTAATGGGGAGAGGATTTGGCAGGATCCTGGGACTCCTGACCATGTACTGTTGGGTAAACCTGAGAAAGTCACTTTCTTCAAATCTGTGCAAAGCAGGAACAGTCTCCTGCTTTTCAGACTGACACAGCAGGATGAATTATTGTGGTTGCTCTTTTGGTCCTCTCCAGTTATTTTTCTCAGTCAGTTCAGCTCTTTTATCAGGGTAGCAGATGTCCTCTGCTTAAGCAGGGGTCATTTATGAAATGGGATTAAATTTTACTTGTAGCTTAACAAGAATCCAACTGCGTTATCCCCTGAATCGTCGAAATGTCAGCCTCTCAAAAACTTACATAGCCTAAACAAACCATAGGCTGTTGCTAAGGAAAATAATATAATATTATAATATTATTACAGCCGTGTGTTGTAACAGTTCTCTGATGGAGACATTGTTTGCTTTTCAGATTTTTCTCAGCTTTGTATGGATGGCATTTGATTTGATTGCTTTTCATCACATCTCATAACACCATTCCTTCCTTAATTTTCAAAACCATGAGGAAGGATATTTTTTCGAGGCTGCAGAAAATCCTGGAAGTGAGGAGTGCCCGTAGAACAGGGGCAGCTAAGAACTTATCAAGATCTCTGGGAAAAGTCTGAATTCCTTCACTCCTTCAGCTCTCTCACACTCTCACCTGTAAGTTAGGAAATCTATAGGATAAATAGATTGGTTCTGCATATGACTAAAGGACCATCTGTAGCACAGACTTAAACCAAAGAAAATTGGGCATTTAATATTATACCGCGGCACTGTATGAAATGCAGAGAGCTTGTTGACTTCTGTTGATTCTCCATCTCTAGAGAGGAGCAGAAGATGCAGCTTGTCATCAGGTGGGGAAGATCCTATCTTCAATAACGTTTCTGTTGGGACTATTTTTTATTAATTTCCTACTCCTTCTTGAAAGTTTTGGCATGTGAGTTAGACAGTTCTTGAGATTTTGTCAGATATTATTACCTTCTCTGTGAAGTATGTGCATGGCTTTGTGCTCTGCATAACCCAGGCTTGTGTAAAGATAAAATATTTAGAAATACACAGTTGGGTTTTCTTTAACTTGGCCTTCTCAAGCACAGAAAATAACCACTTGTGCCTGTGTCGAAGGAAAGTGTTTCTTTATGGGTTAGAGAAATAAGCTATTCAAAAGCACTAAATCCTTCCAAAATACCCTTTCAGAGCTGTCAGAGTGAGAGACCTCGAGCCACAGTGTCAACAGCACGCTGGTAATGCTGCCAAGAGTGGGAGGCAAGCAGGAGTTTGACAGAGCCCATTTAGGAGTGACACAACATTCTATTAGTCAATTAATTGGTACCATTAATTGACGGATACCATCATCTCGGGTTGGAACCTTCCTTTTCTTCTCCTTTCCAAAGTGCTCACCCTTCCAGCAGCAGGTCAGCACGCCTCATGTGCCTTTAGCCCAAAGTAAATATTACACAAACCTGAATGGAAAAACGCTTGAATTTTATTTCCTGCATTTTGCTCCTGGTTGAAAGAGAGCAGAGTGTGTCCTAGAGGCCTTTATCTGACACAAAGTCAAAAATATCTATTTGCAAACATAAGAATTGCAGATAATTCCCCCTATATTTCAAATATTGGTTTTTAGTTTCCAGGTTATATTGTCCTCAAACCAAACCCATTTCTACACCAAAGCTGAATGTCCTTTGCCACTTAACACGTTGAAACCCACCTGTTGTTCTGTCTAGCAGTGCATATGGCAGTGTTAGAAATCAAACAGCAGACTTTCCTCAAAGGTGGAAAGTATCTAAGACTGACATCTCAGAACAAACCCTTGAGCTTTTGCTGTGATGGAAATTTGATAGTTCATTTTTAAACAGATATGACAAGATTTTCTGACCTTCCACACAGGTAGAAAATGAGACACATATATACATGCCTAAGAAGATCTTTAAATTGGAAATAACTCATATTTGTGCACTTTAAGAACTCCAGAAGTTCCACTGTATTGAAAACCCCACCTTGCTCCTGACTGGGAGCAGATTTTTTCATGGTGTGGGGCAAGGGAGGTTTTCAGGCTTTATTTCCTTGCAAATGTAACTCAGTCTAACAAATTTAAAATTTGCATTGCCTTTTTTTTCCTTTGCTACACCTAGATTTTGAAGAAAAGCTTGAGAAGTTATGATTATGTATTATATTATATTATATTATATTATGTTATAATTATCATATGCCTTTTGATCACCTGAGCAATATATATAGTTCTTTTTAAACTACACAGCTCCTTGCATCTATTTTGCATACAATAGTCCATTTCACAAAATAGTTCAGTACCTTGGGTAAGCAGCAGCTTTGCCCAATTAGTAATTTCAGAATTGCAACATGAATTAAAGGCAAAGGCAGAAGCCTGGTTTGGTTCTGTGCAATCATGCAGATTTGCAGCTTAGATTGCTGGGTCTTGCTCGTGGAAACCCCTGGCAAAGGGAGCTGGTTGGGGTGGGGAGGAGAGCAATATTTGTGCCATCAATGGCTTTTCTCTGTGCTTTCAGAGGAAAAATTATTTTTATCCATGTCAGTACCTATTTTCTTTATTCATTTTCCCTGTGTTTTAAGTCTCTGTGAAAATCTTTGGCATGTTATTGTGGGAAGGGATGAAGTGGATGCTTTCAAAATTCTAAGGGCTATGTGGCATACATAGGGATCATATGGAACCACAGTGCACTGACTTCTACACTCAAGGCTGGGCTTGATGATCTCTTTTCCAACTTTAATAATTCCATGATTCTATGACTTGCTTAAATCCATGGCAGAGAAAATTGGAATTGTAAAGACACGCTCAGTTCTTCCCAGTGCTGCTGATTTTGTAGTGTCACTGCTGCATGAGGCACGTTGCTGCCAAAAGAAACATTTTTCTATGGATAATTTTCATTCCCTTGACTTCAGCATAATCCAAAGGGATCGGTGGAATAGTTTTTTGTTATTTATTGATGCCACAAACACGAAGTGTGCCACTACAGAAGAGAGCAAACCGAACTGAACAGATGAGTGCCTGCACACAAGCAAAATGAGCTTCCCCCAGGTCTACAAAATCTTTAACAGACTTTTGAGACTTAAGTCGATGGAGGGCAGCCAAGACTACCAGTGCTGTGACTTAGGGAAAAGGCTGCAAGTATAGCTTGAGGTCTATGAAATTCATGTACTATTTAGAGGGCAAAAGTAAAGGCTATGAAGGAAACTATGCTGCCAGCAAAACAGGCCCCTATTTCGTGCATAGTCTTTAGAAAGCAGCTTGGTGCAGGTAGATAAAATCCCATCTCCATCCTAGCCTAGAAAGCGACACAGAAAAATGATGCTGCCTTGAACCTTGTGGCCTTCTGTCAGAGGGTGAAAAAAAATTCTATCTGCCATTTTTCATAATTTCCATCCTCTTCCTAGCAAAACATCTCTTTCATGCTTGTTCAACTTGGCTTATCCAATAGCTCCTTTTCATGCTGAGGAGCATGTGTTAAGATCCCCAGAGGATTTCTGCCTGTATTTTAGCCTGAGCCTGTAATTTTTCTTCCCATTAATATTCCTTGGATGTACCTGTTATGCCCCTGCTTCAGATGTGTCAATGAACACTGCTGGGCTTAAAACCACAGTGGTTTCAACACACACTGGTGATTTGATCCTCACCAAAGAGTGTTCCCTTAGGTGAGAATCTTTAGGTGAAAAATCAGTCTGAAGAGAACCATTAATATTTCTCTGTGCCAAGTGGTGATTATGAGAGACTCAGGAGATGTAATATGACAGCAACTTCAGTGCTCTGCACTGATTTCCTGGAGATCCTAGAAGGAGTTTGTGAAATCTCCCAACTGCCACTGCTGGTGGTGAAATAAGCAGCCAGAAGAGAGGGAAAAACATGGAAGAAATCTGAGCTCAGCTGTGGGCTCAGGGTAAAGCAGCAGAGCCAGGCAAGTGTGGGCAACCTGTGCCCGTGGTTCTCGCTCACAGCAGCTCCTTGTTGTGATTAACAGGGAATGGCTCTGTTGCAGAGTAGTCTGTGAGGAGTGGGGAAGCAACATGAGACAGCTTGGTTTCTGCAGCACAGCCTGATATATTCCATATGCTGCAGGAGCACTTTTTTACTTCATCCCTCTTTATCTAGGCAGCTTCACATGGAGAAGCATCGTGAGTGAAGAAACAGGAGGCAGAGGCAGAAGTCAGAAACCATGGTCTGGTTTCTACCGGGGTTGAGCACTATTTGCTTTGGCTTCCAGACGTGGCAATTTAGCAAGAGGAAATGTCAGCTCATTAGAGCCATGGCATGGCATGGCACGGTGATAGCAGCGTTCCGCTGGCGGGGCTCCAGCCGTCACACTCCGCGGGGAAACGGCACGGCTTGATGGGAAGGGCTCGATTTCCCTCTCAAGGCAGGACAGTTTAGTGGGCTAGTTGACTTGGCAGGCTGTTAACAGAATTAATTTGATTGCCTTGGCAGTGGTGGGAGGATGCATGAAGGAAATCTTCTGGCTCCGTTGCCAGTATATAATACCAAATGATTATCATATACCATCGAAGTGGTGCTGGGTGAAGCGTGGGTGAGGGCTTGCAACAACTTTACCAAAAATAGAAAGTGCCATTTGAAGTTGGCAAACGCGTGCTCGAGGGAAAACAAACTTTCCAGTTAAAGCCAGTCAGAACTTCACCCTGCAGGCCTGTTACTTGTCATGTTCCTGGGCTGTGTCATTTTTCTTCCGCGCTCAGGCTGTGAAAGTACTGCTTTGTATTATCCACCACTGAATTATACTAAAAGCCACAGCTGTCTACTGTTGATGGAGGCTGTTTCCACTGGAGGATGGATACCTGCACTACTGACAGCTGGATTTGCTGTTGGACAACTTGTAGTCTTGGCATCCAGCTTGTTATTTTGCCTGAAAATGCACTGGGAAGGGTGCTGCATGTGGAGCTGTGCTTTTTACGTATGTAAACCTCTCATTTTTGTTGGAATGGAAGAAAAAACCACTTGGCACGTGATTCGTTTGTATAAATACCTTTTCTTTAGGTACTTAATGCAATGCAAAGGGTGATGGAGAAGAAGCTGTAGGATTTAGCTGGCCCTTCAGAGGCAGGTCTCTCACTCCAAGTGACTAATGGCAAAACAGGCATTCTTCATCCAGAGGGCTGAAAGCATTTAAAAGCATTCAGGAGAAACCAGTTGCGTCTCCAAATTTAAAGCTGGAACTCAGTTTCCATGATATTGGCTCCTCATCCAAAATCAACACAGAATGGAATATCTGTCTGAAAGCTGGCACAAGACTCCTGTCTGAGGAAGGGGTTTCCTGATAGATTTGGGATGGAGTGCCATGAAAGGTTCCTGATTTTGGACACTGAAATGGAGCCCATTCCTCCTCCCTCTCCCTTTCTCTCACTGTATGACACACATACATAGCTACTAGATTGTCTGTTGCAGGTGATGCCAAAAAAAAAAAGGAGGGGGGAGAAAAGGAGAGGAAAAACAAATGTTTAAAGCATCAATATTTATTTTCTGAAATAATAAAAAATTAAAATTAAAGAACTGATCTCCTACAGAATCTGTTAACAGCTTTGTTAGAGGTGTAGCAAAGAAAAAAGCCTGGAAGATAAATTTCAAAAATGTTTTGTTACCTGTGGAAAGCAATTTAACAACTGGAGTCAGAGACAAGTTTACAACAGACTTTAAAACTTCCTTGCAGCTTATTTGTTGTTGATTAGGTTTTCTTTAACAAAATTCATTCCATGATTTCCTACCTTTTATGATCTCCATTGGACCTGAACAGTGCATTTGTATTTCAGCATTCACATTTTCCTCCTGCAGTGTAGGTACACAGCTCTACACACACACACAGGAGCATGGAAAGCTCAGAAATTCCTGACGGAAAATACCACCAGGCTAATATTTTAATGGCAATTTCTGCAGAGTAAATAGATTTTTCATAAAGCTACATTAGCTGTCCTGGACAACAGAGAAGACAGTTCTTTACCCAGGACCAGTTTATGACTGCTGCAGCTCATAACAGGTGGCTTGTCTGCATGAGATCATGCACCAGGGACATCCAAAAGTTTCCTGGTACCTCACACTCAATCAAGTCATCTGCTTTTGTAATTCGTGATGTGATTGAAGGAGCAGAACACTGCTCACCTGCTCTTCCTTCTGCAGGAGTCGGTGGGAGGGGGAAATAAATGGAAGATGAGAATATATGGATTTTGGGGGGGTGTGCCTTGCCAGCCTCCCAGCAGCCACCTTGATGCCCACTGTGCCCTCAGATGAACAGGGCAGAGTTCCCTGTTGGTGGGAAAGGAATGGGAAGGGAAATCTGATCTCTCCACCAGTGGTTTTTCGTGCTGGTTGCCAGTGGCTCTGAGAGAAAAGGACCATGACCTGATCAAACAGCTGTGGCCCTGAATGCCTGGGGAGGTGGGAAGAAAAGAGGGAAAACAGCTCTGGCAGCTGGAGCAAAATGGGAGGGAGAGAGGGAGGGGGCATGAAAGAGCCGCGGGTTGCTGCTGGCAGCTGCTCCAGGTGGTTGGGCACAGATTCCCCTCCGAGTTCAAACAGGGCACCAAAGCCTGTCCCAGAGCTCAGCTCCCCCGGGAGCAGCTGACATGGTCCTCATCCTGGTGGCTTTGAGCTGGACACTTTCAGGTGGCATGGCATGGGATGGGATGGGAGAGAAAAGGGCTGATAGGAAACAGAATGTGCCCTGTGAGGAAGGTCATCCAGAGGAGGTGGACAGGCAGCAAGCTCTGAAGAGAAAAAACATCACAGAAAGGGAGGCAGAAAGAATCAAACCTAAAAATGGTCTCGTTTTCCTGCAGATTAGTGAGGACACAGTGAGAGTGACTGTGCACCAATAACTACAGTGAATAATGCCATTCCCATGATTCTGCTTAAAGAACTTAAGATTGCCTTTAAAATATCTATCTATCTATCTATCTATCTATCTATCTATCTATCTATCTATCTATCTATCTATCTATCATCTAGTCTATTTATTAACAAGCAGCACTCTGGTTCCCAATGGAATTTCACAGCTTGGAAACTTTCATAGTTTTCTTCTGAATATCTTTGGTAGGTGGAACTTGAATCTCTTAGACTGTGCCTTAAAAAAAGTAATGCTCATAGCAAGCCTGATAACCCAACAATGACAATATTAACCAGGAGCTGATCATAAGATGGCTTGGAAACATCCAGTTTCAGAGCCTGCACCTGGCCTTGGTGATGCCTGCAGTTCCTTTGTGGTTTTGCATTCATATTTTCCCTGGTTTCTTTGTGCTGCTTTCTCACACTCACATGAGAACCCCACATGAGAAGAGGGGGCAGGCTTATGTTTCTCTCAGAAACATAAAGGGGAAAAACTGAGTTGTAATCAGAGAAATTACAGTTAATGTAAAGAGGTGGAAATGTTCAGAAAAATACAACTGGTTTTGGACTGTCTTTTACATTCTTGTTTCATCTGTTGGCTATGGCGTGGCTCTATGACTTTAAATTAAATTAGGTGTTTCAGAGAAACACTGGATTTAGTGAGGTGGGTGCAGTCCATGGAGTGTCAGTGGCTGTTGAGGCTTGTCTTCTATAACTTGAAATGGTATAGACCAGGAGTATATGTAATTTTATCCTCATTAACACATTAGGGCTGACAGGAATTACTGGGTTTGCTCGTTATTGATGTTCAACATGTTGATTCAACACAAGTGCATTGATAGCTTTCCCAATGTAACAGGAAGTTAAATATCCATCAATTTAGAAGATAAGGTTTTTTTATTCTTCTTGAGGCTGATGTGCGTTAGGTTCCTTTGAAAGGAAAAAAAAGTAGGAATCCAGTAGTAGCTGGGAAGGGCTATAGCCTGGCTTTCCACCAAAAAAAAGATGCACCCTACATGAATATATTTTTTTTTTTTCCATCTCTGGCACCCATTAAGAGAATCTAATGATTTTGTGGAGGGCAGAACATGATCCTTGAGAAGTATCATGGGAATAGTACCAGGTTTGTTGGAAAGTCCACATTCACTTGGAACTCACACACTTTCACTCTTTGGTGTTCTTAGCAGGGACTTGATGTACTTGTAACCTGAGTTCTGGCCATTGTCAGCGCAAAAAGCAACCAGGGACACGTCATTCCATGTATTGTCAAATATATCCCAAAGGCAGGCAGTGCTGCCAGGGAAATACACATTTTTCACTGTGTCCACAACTACCCTAAGGTGTTCCCTTGTGTTCAGCCTGGAGGAATCTTCTCAGGATGATTTTTTTGACATATGATGGCAAAAATTGTTAGAGTGCTTTATCAGAGGTTATGAGACTGCTTGGAAAATAGGACAACAGTGAGAGGTTTGGGGCAGCACAAACTTTCCCTTTCCAAGAGCATCCCTGAAAGCACTGAAACCTCTCTGACACTAAACCGCAGTCTTTAATGGCCCGAGCATAAAAACACCAACACCAATAATAATAACAATAACAATGATTCAAAGGAGCTGTAGTAATAATAATACTTTTGCAGCTGATCTGTGTTTGTTTCCTTTTATGGTGCTGGCTGCAGGCAGCACACAGCTGGTGGCCGTGCATGGCACGGGGTCTGTCCAGCCTGCACCATTATTTCCACATCAGCAGCTTTCTTTGGGCTTGCCCTAAACTCTGCCCTGTTCAGAGGAATAATGCCTGCAGGGGACATACCTCCAATATAGCTCTTAGTCCCTCTGGGATAATTTTCCCATATCCTTTTTCATTACACTTGTTTTGTTTTGTTTTTAGGTCCGTAAGTGCAGCAGAGAGATTTAGATTTGTGTGAGAGGCTTGATTAAAGCCCAGCTGCACTGTACAATCTGGATCCCAAAACATCAGGACATTTTTGGATAAGTTCTCCCATCTTCAATAGTCATGTAGCATTATTCTTCCCAGGTGTTAAAAACCCTCCAGCACTACTGACAGCTTCTCACAGGAGTATTTAATGGGGAAGGAACGTGTGTTTGCCAACAGCACCCTTTGCCACATGGAGGCCCTAAAAGTTCATTACAAACCACAGATGTTGCTGGTGTCACAAAGGCACTGCCGCACTACAGCACTTCACGTGGCATTGCCATCTTTCACCCAAAGCAGGGCTAAGTGAATGTAGAAAATTAGCTTTTCCTTTCTGAGGTTATTTGGGGTGACTTTGGAAGTCTCTCTTAGGGCCAGGCTTGTGATGACAAATCATTGAATTGCCTTGTTAGCTGCCCTACAATGAAGGGGCTGGCACTATGGAGACACCTGGAGAGGTTGAAGAATAGGGTTCCTTTTCTTTTTTTTTAGATAAACAGTTTTTCTCAAAAGAGAAATTTGCATTCCAGAGGCAACACTGTGCTTTTTCTAAACTTACCTTCTCTGCCACTTTGGCCATGGCAGCACCAGCAGAATCAAACACCACCAGCAAATCCATCATGGGGCTTCCTGGAAGTTGATTCAGGCAGCCCTGGTTTCTGGAGCCCAAAAACACCCCTGGGGAGGAAAAGGGCCCATCCACAGAAGGGCCAATGCAGCCAGAAAATCATTCCTGGAGGCCATGACACCCTCTGGCTGCCCCTGAGGGAGCTGGATTACCACTGACAGCCAATATTTTTATGTTTCATTGACACTTTTTCAGCCACAGTATTTTATTGACAAATCTAAGCTGGTTTTATACACAAAATTTTAAGTCGAGGCATTTGTTTTCCAGAGAATTTGTTTAGAAAACAGGGAAAGGAATCTTTAAGCCCCATCTATTAAGGGTTTTCCCTACAGAGAGGAGATCACGTTGCAAAGCATCCAGAGGAACACAGTGTATTTCAACAGATTATGTTGTGTTCAGTGCCATTAAGAGCTCTCTGGCTCCCCAGCTGTCACAGACACGTTACCAAATGTTGAGTTGCAGTGAAATCGTTGCATTTGTTGGATTATCTGCTGGAGTGAATAATCTGGGAGCCCACAAAACCAGACTCTGCTCATGAGTTGTCCTGTAACCTGAGGCGAGTTACTTACCACCTCTTTGCCTCCAACTCCCCAGATAAACTGAAGAAAAATCAAAGAAAATCAATATCCTTCCCCACCCTTCCCTTTTGCCAAGTCCTTTCAAATATTCAGGCAAAAGGTGGTAGGCAAGTGAAAACCGCCCTGCGTGGGGAAATATTTCCATTTCTGATTTGCAGAGGAAAGCAACAATTTTACCCCCTCACTTTGAAGAGAGAGAGAGAAGTGATGCTGCTCAAACTAAGAAGAGATTTGCTTTATTTTGTTAATTGCAATCCTTTTGAAAAATGATCCTCAGCCTGCCGGTGAGGTGCTAATTAATGTGAGGATGTGGTGCACCATATAATAAAGGCTGCTGTTGAGGAATGTGAATGAAGTAGGGATTGTTCCTGAGGTGCTGATGTGTAAACAAGATTGCTGCAGAGGTGGGCCACAGGTAAGCTTGACTTTGCGTTTTTTCCAAGCTGCTGCCTTGCTCTTTGTGCTCATTTGTAGACATTTTCCAAAGTGGGAAGGTGAGGAAGAGAAAAATCCTCCCCTTGTAACCACCACTCTGAGTTGTCAGACACAGCACAGCTCCTGTCTTTAGGATGGGGAGATGCTCAGAGCAACAGAGCTGGAAAATTGCTGTGTAATGAACAATCAGCATTTTAAAAGCCTAATTAAGTTTCTCTAGTTTTATTTGACACTCTGATTGTATGTGGTAGTGGATGACTTTGGCCCCACATTGACAGAAAGCTTTCCAGCCAGCAGACACTCATTGGCATCTCAGTTCTGCATCTTAAATTTCTTCAGATTTCATCTTGATCATTTTCGGTTTTCAGACAGAAACAGTGCTCCATTCAGGGAGAAGAATTTATTATCTCTCTGGTCCACAGGTATTTAAGATTTTCTTAGTCTATTACAGAGGCTTCTAGCTTTGCATTTAAGACTTATGGAGGGGAACTTTGCTACCATATATTGATAATATTGATGATAACATTGATAACAGGGTGGCAACTGTGGACTACCAGCTCAACAACTCTCTTCTGCAGCCAGTCTTGGCTTACAATTGAATGGGAAAACATGCAGTGACATACTTAAGAAATCCTGGAAGAAAATGCATCCCATGTTCCCAAATTGTGTTTTTCTGTTTGATCTGACTGTTACTGTGTGAAGTACAATACTCACAGATGGACTGGAGAGGGTGAATCTGAGGCAGAGTATGCCAACAGCAGTGACTTGCTTGCAGACAAGTTCAGCCATATTCTCCTGGGGCATTCAGCACTCAGTAAAGAATTTTTCTGCCTTTTCTTTTGTATTGTACAAGAGGACAAGACCCAGGCACGTCCAGTTTGTGGATCCAGTGGAGGATCCTGCTCTTCAGCAGGTGTGTTTTGTTCAGATACTGAAGAAGAAGCTGTGAGGAAGTTGCTATCCCAAATTACCTGAGAAATACTGAGTATTCCGTGAACCCTTCCCAGTGCATGAGCTCAGGCTCACCAACCCCCCACCAGATGTGTCCACTTCTTTAGAAATCTGACTATGAGCAATGAAGGAGGAATATCCTCTCTGCTAGAAGAAAAACAGGGAAAAGATAGACTGGAATAGCTGGAATTGCTTACACTCATTACTCCGAGCCAGAGGAAGGAGCTGAGGGTCAAAGGAAGGACAACAGGTCCAATCCAGGGTGTGTGGAGGCAACTTTTGGTTGTCAGCTGGCCAAGGTTAGTGTCACCGTGCTGTCAGCAGTCCCCTTGCAGTCCATTGGGAAGCGTCCAGCAGAGCACAGCTGGGTGAGGAACATTCCAGGGCCTCAGCAAGCAGGAGTGCTCCCACAGCTGGGGTCACAGGCAGAGGCAGGGCAGCTTCCGTGCAGGTGCCTTACTGTCCCCAGCTGCTGTGGGGACACCCCTGGGGAACATCTGGCTGGGAATACAGAGCTGGAGCTGACCGAGCTGATGCCATTCGGGGCTTTCTGACCTAGAACACAAGGTGGTCAGGGGTTTTTCCAGCAGAGAGGAGTGTGCTTTTCCAGTGTGATATAGCAGCAGGTGAGGGAAGAGGGAGAGGATTGACCAAGCCTCTTGAGAGAAAAATATTTCACCTGAAAAATGCAGTTGTGAATAAATGTATCATTGCATTGTGACTAAAATGTTTTCTCAGAGAAAACATTGTGGTTTCTTCTTTGGGAGGAGGAAAAGAAAGAATATAATTTTGAAATACTGAGGTGTTTCTGCAGTGGGTTGTGTCTTCTGGAGGTTGCTTTTTTTCCTTTCTAGAAGTATTTCTGAATTCTTGTGCCATTGCATTTTCAACTCCATGATCTAAGGGGAGAATAACTGGGAATATCTATATATATGCAAAAAACCTCCACAAAACCTGCTAGATAGTAATTCCATTTACTGATTTCTCAATATCCCTATATATAAATTTTCTATAACCCTGCTGGCTATAAGTTTCATAAGGCAATAATTTTTTCAACTGCACTGTTTATATGGTGTGGAGATACGCTTTTTTTGGCAGTCCTAATATTCCAGGCTTGTCATGTATTTCATGTGGAAAAGCAGAACTTTCCCAGATGTGGAATAGCGGAATTTTGTGATTTTGTTTTTATGTTTACCTTGATAGGGTCAAAGCAAAATCTTATTGATTGTAAACCACTGGGGAACCATTTGATCAGCATTGAGCAGAGTACAGAACCGCTGAGGTTTTTTTTCCCCAGTCCTCAAAGAATCATTAGCTATTTTAGAAAATTAATGAAAGGCTTCAAAAGAGACCTTGGGTAAGAGCTCCTTTTGTTTCCAAGGTTTTTCTCCACTTCCCACACACATTCAGCCCACTTCTGGATATATATTTAAGGCAGAGAGAGCTCCAGGCTGTTTGTACAATGAAATTGGCGAAAGGCAATCTTTCATTCACTCATGCAATTGTGCCCTTAGAATATGAGCTATGAACACAACTAGTATGATAATTAAATGATTTGAAAAGGTACCAAATAAAATAAACAATTCCACATCAGTTCAGTAATGAGTAATCTTACTTCCAGAAAGTGCATTTTATCTCAAAGGTTCCCAGAGCTGCCAGCACTTTGCGCAGGTCCAGCCACAGGTCAGAGCCTGGTGCTGCCTGTGGGGAGCACAGCCAGAGTGCCATGGACTGAAACCTGCTCAAGAAGGGGAGCTGAGAGCCAGATTTGGAGAAGAAAGTGCGTGACTATGGCTGTACATGGAAAAGATTGCCCAGAGAAACTGTGGATGAAAGATTTTGTGAGACAGCTCTGTTGTGATCAGCCAACACAACATCCACACATCCCCTCTCCAGTGGCTCGGGCTGTAACAGCCCAGGATTTCTGAGAAGCAGCACCCATAATCAGAGAACCATAGCTTGGCTTTCCCTAGACAGGAACTTGGAAAGATCATATCATTCCACCTCCCTGCCTTGGGCAGGGACACCTTTCCCTAGACTGGGTTGATCAAAGCCTCATCCAAAGGCATTTTGAACAGTCCAGGGATGGCACATCCACACCTTCTGTGGGAAACTTGCACCAGTGCCTCACTACCCTCACAGGGCAGCATTCCAGAAACTTCCCAGAACTAGCCGTGATAAACAACACCACACTATTCCTGCTCCCTCAGCTGGGGTTTTTCTGGGTCTCCCAGACACCAGATATACACACAAAGCCACATTTCCACTGGTGTGGGTTTTTTTGGAGTAACTCTGGTGGAGAAGAAATCATTTCTGCCTGTTGCATCCACACGAGTGCGGGTGAGGATGAGCACAGCAGCGTAACTGAGAGTCTCCTCATTACCCTGCTGTAACTGTATCTCAGAGGTAGACAATAGCCCCAGGCTTAGATTTTCTAAAAATTTATCTGTATCAAAAGGGATCTTGTACAGGCAGAAAGCAGCAAGTTGATTTTTCCAAGAGCAGCTTTGCCATTTTAAGCAGTTGTTGGCTTAATAAGTGAAATAGCTCAGGGCTGTGTGCATGCCACAATGATTGCATTCTGTAAGAAAAGACTGTGCCTGTGGGTCTCCAAGGTTCAGAGCCAAGACTAGTCATACTTGTGGTCTTTGAGTCGCAACCCCAAGCTATTCTCACCACCGTAGATAAGGGATAGCTGATCATAAGAATAACACCAGTTCCAAAATAACTAACCGCAGCAAAATTAAAATGACCTGGTGGGGCAATAGAAAGGGCGTGTGATTGACAAGATAGCTGTTCTTTGAAATGTACTGCAGGCAGTAAATAGCATCTTATGCCCATAAGGTATTTTCTATCTTAAAGCCAAGAATAATGATCTGGCATCTGTCCTTCCTGAGTGAGGATTCAGGTCTCAAGGCTGTGGCAGCTCCCTCCCAAAAGCCTCTGGGAATGATAGCAGGGGTGTGCTCATGGCTTGTAATTATACCATGGGGTGCTTCTCCTCTTTTTTTCCAAAAGGGCTTCTCTCTAATATAAACAGCTGTGCAGGGTGGAGGGACATTTCACCTCTTGCACTTGTGCTTAGATGGATTTAACTCACATTTGCATATCCTTGGAGGGGGCAGCCAGGCAGGGAAATGCAACATCGGCAGGGCCAATTCCTAGTTTATCTTTGACCCCATCAAAATCCAAGTGGCATTTCTGCTCATTTCTATCAAAGCAGCTGCAGGGCACTGTTATCACTGCCTTGTAATCACTATAATATTCCCATTTCCCCTGTCTGTGGCACGTTGCAAATGTAACCACGTAGGGCTGTGAACGCTGACATTCCATGGACCTGGTGCCAGTAGGGAGGAGTCGGGTTCCCAAGGTCTGCAGCAGCAAGATTTGCCCAAAGCACTTTGGCAGCACATCCTAGCACCTGAACTGCATGACCATTCTCACCTCACAGGAGCAACAGGAATCAAAAAATGAGAATAAGCCAACAGATATTTGCCTCTTTTCTGGATTTTTTTTTTCCTTTCCCCTTCTAGTATAGACTGGAATGCAATCTGGTGAACAGAAAGCTCTTGGAACATGTCAGATGGCTTTGAGGAAAGCAAAATGCTCCTTCTTTCAAGAATGGTATATTTTCTGATGTTGTCATGGAGCTTTTTGTTGGTTTGTTTTGTTTGGTTTTTTAAGTGAAAAGGAGAATTGTAACTTCCTTTACACCAGAGCATTAGCATAATACGTTCCTGCCTTTAGGTACTGTATGTCATTGTTGTGAGTACATCTTGACATCTCTCACACTTCCAGCACTCCAAAGATCCATGACAGAGCTGAATGAAAACTTTTTTTTTTTTCTGGACTTGGCAGGAGCAGTAAGAACACATAAAACCTGCCAGCTGTCAAGGATGTAAATGGTGATTTTGTTTCACTTTTTTTAATGAATTAAAGCAGGATTGAAATTTGTCCAAAGACAGCATGTTGGGCCTTGCAAGGAAAGGAAAAAAATGAAAGGGAGGGATTTTTTTTTCTCTCTCTTTTGGCAGTTATGCTCATGAAGTGTTTATTCTTGGTAGCACAGTATAGGACAGATCTACTCTCCTGGAAGAGCCTTGTCTGTGGCCGGAACTGGTTTCAAGAGAGAAAACATTTGAGGGATTGAAAAAAAATCTTAATTCTGCCTTATTTCAAAACAGGCACCTAAAAATTCAGCACTCACCACTGCTTTGGAGAAGGGTGGCAGCAAATCAGTGGCAGAAGTCATTTTGTGTGCCATTATAGGATGAAGCCAAACTAAAATCTGATGGAATTTTCCTATAAATCATGTTTTTGCTGCCGTCTTGCTGATGCCACTTTTTGGGGTGGGGACAGGTGTGTCTGTCATCTGTCAGGCTGGCATTTGAAGCACCATGTACTTCTGAGGGGACTGTGGTTAGTCCCTCTGGTCCCTCCTTTCTACGCACGTGTGTTTTCCTCTTCAGGGGTGAAAATGTGGTGAAGAACTTGCCAGGTGCTTTGCTTTTTATGCCCTAGTTTCTGCTTCTCAGATGATCTCTCATTCCAGAACCAGCCAATTTCAGGTCATGTTTTCAAGCTGTGAAGGGGCTATCAGTTATGAAGGCTATCTCAGCACCCTGAAAATTGAATTGCAGATGTCTTAAACATCTGGCAATTTCCCTCAGCACTGGCTGAGGGAAATTAAGCCTGTTCTTTGGGGAAATGGAGTGCCTTACATCAAAACAGGCTCATATTAACTGATGTTCCTGGAGCAAAGACCATCCTGGAAGCACAGCTCAGCTCTGGATTTGGGTCAAGCCAGGCACAAGCTCATCTCCAGTAGTGTGGGCTGAGCTGGTCCTGTGTGCAGCATAGGAGAGGTTCCATGTGCCTGGCAGGAGGTGCATGGAGCACATTAGGTCTTGCAGGGATTTACAAACAGGATTCAACTTGGCCTTTCTGAACAGACCTATTAATCCAATGTGGCTTCTCAGGCAAGCCAGGCTCGGGCTGTACTTCAGCCAGGTGGTTTAGACAAAATAGAAGGGAAGAAATTTGTTCAGACAAAACAAAAGCCAGTACTGGCTTCTTCCAAAAAACTCAAGATGGACCCAAATTTCTGAAGAAAATGTAGAACTCCCTTTTCCTCCCCTCACCTCTCCCCCAGCCTCCTAAACCTCTGGCACCTACCCACTTCAGCTGGAATAGAATGACTCTTCTCCAGTTTCCAGCCTCTCTTCAAGTAGGAAGTATAGAAAATCTCTCAGGAAAGCCTTTTCTTATGAGCTTTCCAGGCAGATTTTTCTGAATAAAGAGAGTCTTACACATTTCAGCTATTTATTAAGTCTTCCATCCCCAGCTTGAATATGTCTTGAGAAACAACATGTAATTACAGCATGACAATCTGCTAAACCCTACAACCACTTCAGTAAACTTTGTAGGATTGTAGGAAATATAGTGACAGTTTGGACCCGTCTGTCCTCTTTTTTCAAGAGAAATCTTCATTTACAGCAGCATGCCAGGTAATTCCAGCACTTTATATATCAGAGTGGAAAAGGGTGACCTGATGAAATGGAGCAACTCAGCAATAAACATTAATTTGCAATATTTTCCTCACTTTGGGGCAGTTGTGCATGTTCTGCAAAGACACAGAGCAGGTTCCCCCCAACCTTGGGATCCCGCTGTTACTCAGCATCTTCTTCCTCTGTCTCTGGAATGGAGAAAGCCTGCTCAAAGAAATTTCCAACTTCCTCCTCCTTGCTGGAAATGAAAGCACAGGAGATGAAAGGAAAGGAACCCCTGCTGCCTTTCCAGGTCACGCTTTTCTCCCCCTCATTTGGGTCTGGGCTCTCTTGCCCACACTATGAGACCTTCCCTGGCAGGGGTGAGACTCATTTACCTCCACCAGTGGCCCCAAGGCCTGTGCCAAGGCAGTTGGGTCCACAGCATGTACAGCCATGGATAAAGGGATGAACAAAGCAATTTAACCACTTAAATCTTGCTATGGGTGGACACAGGAATGGCTGAGGGGGGGAAGAGCCCCCCAAGTCACAGCACATTTCATGCCACCAACACTGAGGTAAGTCTTGTGCAGGAGAGAAGTCAACAGTGATTATTTATTCACTTGCTGAAGTGGTAATTTGTGCTGTATTATGAAAAGTTTTAAGTTTCTTGATGTATGGGAGGCAAAAAGCCCTCAAATTAGGATGCTTGGGTTGGCACCTTCAATGGAGGGAAGGTGCCTGGTGTTTAGCCTCACTTTCTTTGATGGGGCCGCAGCGCTTAACCATGCTTAATCCTTTTTAATGAACACTTTGCTGATGCAAATCAGCCCACAGATGTCTATTTAAAGGAAAACAGTGAAAAATCTGTTGGGAGAGTGTCTCTGGAAGATAGACTTGGCCAAACTAAAGAGTGCCACATAAGAGTGAAAAATAACTGCGAGTTAAAAACGCACTTCAGGGAGGATGGTTCAAGGGAGAATGTTTTCTGAAGTGGTGAATTTTTCATTTCATAGCTATGAAAAAAAAAAAATTCAATTCTACTCTTGTCTCCAGAAATAGTTCAGAACAGAGAAATAGCAGCACTGTTTTCAAACAGGACTTTCCTGTCCTTTAAATCTACTTTCTTTCAAAAGGCAGGAAAGAGCACAAAGTAACTGTAGCTGTTTTGCCAGTTGGAAAACATTTAGAAAGTGTGAGAATGTGAAGGGGGGAGAAAAATCACATCCTTAAGCTTTGTCAGCTGGAAGAATATTGGAAAGCAGACAAATGTTTCTTTTTTCATACATCCTTAATTTGGGGAATGGTTCCATAGGAAAGCCATTGTCTCCCAGGAATGATATTCCACTGAGAAAAATCAAGAGTTTCCCAGCACTCTTTAACCACATGCCTTGTTTTCATTTCTACTCACTGACTGATAAGCAGGGCATTTGTCAGGCTGGATATTCACTCCTCCAAAATGTTATTACAAAGCATGTGGCTACGTAGATCCTTCTGAGCATTATAATTTTCCATTTTTAAAAAGTGGATTTTTAAAAAGAGCTCTAACTGTGCACTTGGATACATAGTGAACAATTATTTCTTAGGACCCTGCTCATTTAGGAAACATTTCAAATTTTCAAAAGCAGGATAATGAGGAGCACATATGAATTTACAGCTTGAGTCATTGCTCAGTGACTTTTCAAGTTGAATTTGCCATCTCTAATTATTCTTATGTTACTGTTTTTAATGTTTTGAACAGTTTTTGGAGGGTTTAATCAATCAAAAGTGTCACATTGCATAAAAATTTGACTTCCTTGAACTGGTGGCCTTCCCCCCCCCCCAGCTTTGCTTGATGACCCTTCCCACCCTCACTGGTAGTTATTTTAATCACACAGCATTTGGGGTAGTCAGAACAGTCCAGAGATCCAAAGGCACCCTTTTGCCTGAGCCATCATTTGCAAATCATTGCACAAGGTGCATGCTTTGCCCCTTACTCTACCAGAGGCTATTGCTTAAAAGATCCAGTTGCTGTAAAAACAGTCACAGGTCAGCCCTGAGAGAGTGATGGAAAGGCCCATTTCAGTCATGTGGGTTTTGGCACAGAACCACGGCCAGTGCATAATCTGTACAAATGTTAGCTTGCTAAACAAACAGAACCTCTGGTTGCACAAAGGCACACAATGAAGCTGAAACTTGTTTCCTTCGTTAAGCAACCTTTCAAAACTGGGGCTAGTTTTGTTCTAGGCACCCATCAATCCTGACAGATCACAATAAACAGCAACAATGGCAACGGAGCCAACTGAGCTGCCCTGCACAGTTTACTTTCTTCCCTTTCCTCAAGAATGGAATTATTTTGTCCACTATCCAAATGTAGAGATGTTGGAATGGGAACAGGAAAGTTTTTGGGGCTGTGCTGGGTCTCAGTGGAGCGGTGCCACCAAGCAATCTCATGGGCAAGGCCTGAATTCCATCCACCATCCTTGGGGGATGTTGGTGATGTAAACTTCCCACTCTGGATCTGGGAGGGTTATATGGGAAAAGTCAGCTGCTGGCAGTAGTCATCCCTCAATACCCTGCCCAGACCTGACCCATTTCCAAGCTGCAATACAGGAATTCTTTTGCTTGGTGTTGCTATTGCAATTTTGCCATGGCGTCACTGATATATACAAGAATTTGAGGGGTTTTTCAGTCTAAAAAGGACAGCAGGAGTTATCTGTTTATGTGCTTAAAATAGCCTGGAATGTAAAGAGGAAAAAAAAATTGATCCATCTTAAGCAATTATATATATTTTAAAAAAGTTCTCTAAATATTTTAGTGCACTGAAGTATTTTTGAAAGAGATGGAAAAGTAGTGGTTTGTGTACACTGTGCTAAAAATGCCTTAAAAATCCATCATTCCCCAGCCATCTGTTTAGGAAGGCAAAGCTCTGCAGATGAAAAGACAAAGAGGGAGACAGCAGTTGTCCATGTTAAAATGCTATTTGTCTGTGGGCTGTGTTCCACCTCCTCCCACTGTCCTCTGGATGCTCATAGGTGCCCTTGCACCAGGCAGGCCTACATTTATAGGACAAAGTTTTGTATTTTACTTTCTAAAATCTAAATCAGCATTAATTATATCCTTGCACTGGACAATATGTAACATGCTACCTTTCTGGGAAAACCAGAATGTGGAAAATAAGCACATATTTTATCTGAGAATGCACACCCCACATCACAGATAATACAGGGATTACAGAAGATGTGATTTCTGTGCACTGACAATACAGACATGCTGTTTCTGGAGGAAGAGGAATTTGGGGTTTAATGTAGGTGGGGTTTAAGTCACTCAGCAGTTTGTCTGAAATAAAAGTACAATACATGGCTTTTACTTAAAAAAAAGAAGGCACTAAGATGATTTACTGCTTGTCATACTGCACTAAAACAACATATGGCTAAACAGGTCATTTTAAAATGAGATTTTTCTTTGACTGCTCTGCACAGTGGTGGCAGGACCATGAATCTTATCTCAAGGGTGTATGTTCATTTTCTTCTCAGTGAGTAAAGGCATCAAATTAAAAAAAAAAAGATAGATGATAGATAGATAGCTAGATAGCTAGCTAGATAGATAGATAGACCTCCCAAAAAACCAAACAAAACCAAAATTAACCCACCTTGTTCACTCAAAAACCCTTGCAAATGGCTACATTAAATTTCCCAGCACTTGAGCATGATTGACATGTGGGAGTCATGTTCTGGCACAAATATATCCTGATGAAGTTATCCCTTCAGTGGTCACAGAAAGTCATCCTTTATGTCTTTGCCCCTTTGTAAATAAGGTGTTAGGTAGTTCCCCTCCCACTTTCATGTCCACACACGATTTCCTAGTTTATTAACAATTTGGTGGCTTCCATTGTGTGGTGGCTTTTTATTGTTGTTGACTGCCACCTCAGCTTTGCCAAAGTGTCTCTTGATTTGCAGCTGTGAAAGGAGGGCTGGGGCTGGGGCAGTGTGACCCATCACCTCTCCTTGTCACCCCCAAGATGTGCAGAAAGGAAGGGATCAGGATTAGCAGATTCAGCCCGTTGCTCTGCTGCCATTCAGAGCTCAGAGACAGCAACTCTGTGGCGTGCATTGATCACTGATTTTAGCACCACCAAGCCCAAAACCCCCTCTCAGTGCTCCCTGGCAGAAGCAGCACTCAAAGAGCTGTCTGTCTCACCCAGCAAAGAGGACAGAAGAGCTGCACAGTCCTCCCTTTGCTATGGAACAGGAGTTTTGCCTGCTTCCAGAGGTAGATAAATGCAACAGGGGCTTCCCACAAAGTGCCTTAAGCCTGCTAAGAAAAGTCAAACAAAGCACCTTTGCTGAGCAGCTAAGACAGCAGATTTGAGCTTTTTATAGCTCAAGTCTATGTCATTCACTTGGCAAACAAGTGAATTATATATTAATTGAGGTGATATATTAAATATTAAAATAAAATCTATTAATTAAAGTATAAATTAAAGTGAATCTTATATCAATTAAAATCCCTGAAAACTGTAGAGTATGCAAGATCTCACTGTTTGAGTGTCTTTTTAGTGGCCACCTGGTCTTGCTACAAATTAGACCACTGAATACCCTATTGTCTTGATAGTGTGTCTTGACTCTTCGTTGTTTTGAAAAAGAAATCTTCTGAAATGCCAAAAATCTCTAAAGGCATTTCTGACATTTCAGAAAATATGCTGAGGCTCTTTTCAGCATGGAAAACCGCCTGAATATCATCAAGAAAACACAATTAACATAATTTTCTCTGAATTATGTAATATTTTCCATTTTTTGAAGTATGAAAGATATGTAGATGAAAACACTAGATTCTATAGATGACTTGAAAGTTCAGAATTGCCCTGGAGACCTTTGTGTCAGCCAAAGCAGATGATGTCAGAAAATTACACATACAAATACTTTAACAGGTTGTTCCTAAAACTAGAATCCTGTTTATTGGAAACTCCCTACCTTTGGCAATACTCATCAGTTGCTGTAATAAATACTGCACTTTCTGCAGAGCATAAGAGAAGCTCTGAAAATGTTTGTGAGCTTTTTGCATTGTCTTCCAACAGCCCCCAAACCAAGCAGCGCTCATAAATCCATCCTTTCTCCTTGTTGACTTATTAAATGTTTCTGTTGGATCTGCTTCCGAGACATTTGAACTTTTCAGCTGGTGCTTTAGAATTTGTGACAAGTCATAAGTGACCTACATCCACTTTGTTAAGGGGTTTCAACAACCTTTAAACTCTCATGATCTGTTGGCATTGCAGCTCTCTGAAAACCCCCAAGATCTGACTTAAAACAGCTGAACTTTTCTTATGCAACACATTCGCACTTTCTGGCCTTTTGGAGGCCTTGACTCTACCCTGATCTCGTTTAAAAACTGAATTCTATATAAAGAATTTGTGTTATGCTTTTTATCTATGAACCTTACAGACAAACATGTAGGACATACAGAATCATTGCATACAATATGAAATATAACTAAAATATATGCACATACACTGGAAGGGGGGAAATCGTGGAATAAAAATGGCAAGAGAAGTGGCCAAGCACACTTGTGAAGCTACAATTTAAAATGGATTTGAAATCTATTCTTTCATTTTCTTGGGCTTTTAAACTTAGCTATTTAGACCAAGTTGAAAGAGGAGCTGTGTGGTATTTTCAGTTAAAATCTCCGTTTGTCTATCATGTTTTCCTTGGTGCCATTACTCCTCCGTGACAGGTGAGGGGAGGTTTTGACACTGTTAATATAACACAGGGTGTTAATCTTATAATCGCCCTGTCAGCACTTGGTGTCAGGGTGTTAATGGCCACCTTTCAGCCACTCGGGCTCGCCTGCCAATAAAAACACTGCCGGCTCCTATCCAACCAGCAGCTCTGCAGCTACTCGGCCCTTTCCCCGAAGGGTAAATACAAAATTTCACTAGCCATGTGGCTGTAAAAGATGCTCCTCTCTGTTTATTTCCTCTTCCTCCTCTGCACCCGTTGGCTCACAAAGCAACTCTGACACTGAGGCCTTTTAACGCACTTCGCAGGCTTCATGTTATTTTAAAATACGCCAATTTTTTTTTTTTTTAAGTTTTAAATAAACATAATACCTTGGACAGGATGAAATGAGATATCTTTTTTTTTTTTTACCAGTGAGAAGTACAATTATTTTCCACAGCACTTTGCTATGTAAATGTAACCCAAAGACCAATGGTGTATTTCTGTGATTTCTCAGTGGTTGCAACGAGTCTGTATTTTTCTCTCTGCACAGGAGAGGGACTTTTCCAGCTTCCTGGCAGAAGGAGTTGCACAATTCCAGATGACTTACTTTCTATGCCTAGGGGAGCTTTATAACACAAAGGGAGACAAAGAGAGGAAGAGGGAGAGAGCACACACAGAATAATAAACAAAGAAGAATAAACATTCCTGCAGTTATCCGCAGGGATTCCAGATGCTGCTCCATCCCTCTGCAAGGCCTGCCTGCCTCCCCACACCTTAATGAATATTAAATACAGGTTAACATTCAGCGAGGTGTGGGGAGGCCAGAGCTGTGATGAAACCCCACAGTGCAGCCAGCTTGCTGCTCTCACTATCTGGTATTTGGATTTTTACTTGATTTCCTATAGATTTCCTTTAATCAGTGTGCCTGGTTGCAGCATCATGTGCTGTCCATCTGGATTCTATACTCCTTGCATTTTCCTTGCTGAAAAAAACCAAGCATACTACCCAACTCATTAGAAACCAGTCCCCAGAAAAGTAATAGCTTGTTCCTAGACAAAAAATTTGTTTCTCATGTGGGATTTT
This sequence comes from Irena cyanogastra, assembly GCA_013397155.1. Taxonomy (NCBI): domain Eukaryota; kingdom Metazoa; phylum Chordata; class Aves; order Passeriformes; family Irenidae; genus Irena; species Irena cyanogastra. The sequence continues at coordinate 1,095,140 of VWZV01010134.1, forward strand.
AATGCAGACCAATTTAAAAAAAAAAAAAAGAGCAAAGCATAAACAATCACCAGCTACCATGTCACACCGAGCCAAAGATGCAGTCAAAAATATTTCTGTATTTAAAAAATCAGGATTTACTTAGTTTTTGCTTGCTGTATTTTATAGTAAGCATGAATGCTGGAATTCCTATTATCTTGGATGCACAAAGATGTTCATTATATCACTACATAAAAAGTTGTAGTTTTCCACAGTCTTTCCATAGCATTTCATGTGCTTTGCAACAACAAAATGAATATGAAAGGTCAGACAGAACAGAAGAAGATACCCCTTATCTTGTTGTGATCAGGCATTAATATAGAAAATATATATAATTTGTGTAAATAATATGATATTGAATTGGATGATCGGATGATTTAAACTTGCATTCTAAACATAAAAGGGTATAAGAGGATCTATCACTGACTCCAAGAAAAGCCCAAGCAGCCAAGCAGCCTCCACCTCATCCAAGCCACCACAGCCATTGCCAGTCTTTTTTACTACTTAACATTTGGTTATTAATGCAGCACATCCTGTCTTGCTTCTGCAAAGTTACTCACTGTTGATATTCTAAATATTTGTGGAATTGCAGCTAAATCAAAGGGAAGGTTTAAGTAGCACTTTATTATGTATTATGTACTTCAAAATATGTGCACTACCTGGGGGATATAGAAAGTATTTAAAAGAGGAGGTCTGTCTCTAATTAAACTCACTGACTAGTTCATGCCATTCTGCTTCTCTTTTTATTTTACCTGGTACCAGGGGCTCAAAAATGCCTGTCCCCAGCAGAAGGGAGGAGTGTCACCATCTGCAACAAGATCACTGGGTCAGCAGTCTGGATGGTGGACAGAGATTCAAACCTGCACATGGAGGGAATGATGTGTGTGAGCAATGTGAGTGAGGGGAAAGAAAGGGGAAGAACAGCCATTCCACCTGCAAATCCCAGAGGATCCTAAACTGGTCACTGCCTGCCAGTCAATTTTACATCCCAGTCATTAGCTGTGCAGGAATTTCAGAGTTTCTTGTGTTGGTGAGGCTGAGTGGGTCACTGTAGTTCAAAACAAAGAGGTCCAAGATTCCTGTCCAAACAGCTGTGCTTCATATTTGAAGTTTGGCCTTGTGCACTGTGAAAAACCTCAGGCCCAGGGCTCCCTGAGGAAGTCTTGCATAAGTTTTGTTCTCTCTTGGTGGAGCATAGAGAAAGTAAAAGGTCCAGACTCCAGCTGACCTTGGAATATTAAGAGTAAATGGTCAAGTCCCTCTTATATATCTGTGTATATTTAACTCCTGTGAACAGTAGTGGGGCAAACATCTGCAGAGTGAGGAGCAGCTACAGCCCTAAAGAAAGCAAATTATGAGGAGCCAAGAACAATCAAACTTGGTTACATTTTAGCATTTTGCCGATGCAATAGCTGTTCCAGAATTAGTTTGTAGGTTAAGCAAACCTCTCCATCTGCAGTGGGGTTTCATCTTCCCAGCAGCAGACAGCTATTTACCAGCTTTTCAGTGCTTTAGCTTCTATAAGCAAAGCAAGAGCTCCAAGAACCCTTACACAAAACGGAATCAGCTGCTTGCAGAGATGAGATAGGACAGTAAAGGAAGCCTCTAGGGAATGCTGTGACAGGCACAGTGCTTACAGACAGCTGAGATGTGAGAGGGAGGGAATGCTCTTCAGTTTTGTGGTCTCTTCTGCCTGGTGGGAAAGTGGTTTTGGAAGAGTGGGAAATTAATCTGAACTTGATTTGGTATTTCTGAGGACAGAAGCTCTTTATTGACAGCCTGAGTGGTGCTAACATCAATGTACCCTCTTGCATTTCATTGCTGGTGTACAGAGAATACTTCTTGGGAAGAGACAAGTTCACCCTTCTTGTCTTTAAAACCTTGGCTGTTCCTGAACTTTTGACTAGGAGTTATTTTGCATTACTTTTTTTTTGAGATACTAGGATTCTGTCAGTAAAATTTGGACTGAGACCACTGAAGCAATTTTCACAAACTACCACCGGATATAGCAGTCACCTGGTCTTACTTTTCAGTTGCCACCAGCCTGCTTTTGACCACATTGCTAAATGGAGGGCTGAAGCCTTCAGCCTCAGCTGAGAGATTCAGCCACAAGATGATAAATAGAGAGTGCACAGTCAGTTCCCTCAGGACCCTACAAAAACTGTAGGCAGACCTTCAGCAGCCCATCAATAACATTTTGAGCCATTCAAGCTCCTCAGATTCCCAGAAGAGACTGCCAGATCAGTGTGAGAAACACAGGGGTCAGAGTGGAATATGTGCACTTGACTCAATTACTGCTGTGAGTCCTATGAGCTCCAGGAGTCTGTTCCATGCAGAACTTTCCAGGAAGGCAAGTCTGTTTCTCTGACAGAAAGGTGCTTGTAAAGAGGAAGATATTCAACCCAACAAAGACCTACAGCAATTAAAAAACCTGAAGGAATACTAGCTGTTTCTTAGAGACTTAGATACTCATATATTTTCTAGTATATATATACTATTATATAGTATATATATACTATTCTAAACTATATGAAAGCTGCCCCATTTACATATGAGCTTAACACAGAAAAGAACCCACCATAAAAGAGGAAACAGAACAACTATGTGACCTCAATAAAGCCAGTCAAGTGCCTGCTTTATCTCCAGTGGTGTGGCAGAAGATATGAGCAGGTTTAACAGGTATGTATTGTCTCTCTGGGAAAATGGAGATCCTAACTACTGTTATATTTGGAAAAGACACTGCAGATTCTTCTTAGTCACTTAAATTTCCCCGATTTTATCAAGTTATCTGCTCCAGACCTTAGGTGGAAATCTTGGTCACAGCTCGTTCTGTTTCTGTATCTAGGCAGTCACAGGAAGCAAATCAAAGAGCAAGCACCAGAGGTATGGCCTCTGTATTTCAGGCAGGTGCTGGCTGGAATTGATTGTGACACAGCCTCCCTCTGGTAGAAAACATGTATAAAAGCAAATTATTTGATTGCAAAAAACCTTTGTGGAGGTGATTTAAAACAAAGCAGTACCCAGCATCCAGGGTTCTGAAACTCCTCAAAGGAACAGCAGTTCAATAGGCATAAATGAGCACATACAGTCCTTGGTGCTGTTCCTAAAGGCTTTTAAAATCCATTTGCTTCTTTAAGAGAATATTGTCTTCTGAGATACTATGACTTGGAGAAGGTGGAACTATTTCCAGCTTTGTCAAGCTGTGTAATAATGAAAAGGTCAGTCATTCCCTCTTCTTCCCACTCGTCTTCCCACTCTTCTTCCTTTCCATCCAATTGGTTTGGTCATGCCTATGAAACAAGTCTTAACAAGGTAGTACTCATCATTTTTCAGCTATTTGGAATGATTTCTGCTGTTTGGTTTCCCCACATAAACACTTTGTTATGTGGAACTGATCATTTTAAGTCACGTTGAAGCTTGAGGCTCGTTTGAATGCATGGTTGTGATGCTGTTAATGCCAACATTTATTAATGTGTGTACATGTAGGGAAACAGAAATGTCTTTGCTTATCCACTGTCAATGAGAACAGAACCCAACTCAACTGAATTTTTGTGACCTCTCATATTTAATTCATTCAATTACATGATCACAAAGCTTTCAAAAAATATTCACTCTCTTCTGGCTCTGGCACTTACCATCTGTTATTCCTCTAAAATTGGCTTTTACATGCTGAATAAACAACCCTCTGTTTTTATTATTCATATGTCATGTTACAAAAAAATCTATAAGCACAAGGCTTCTCACTAATTATTAAATTGCCACCATTTATTATATGGAAATATTTATTTAATTTATTCCAACAACTTTTTTTCCCTCTTAATTCAAGATAGGCCAACACCTTGGAACAGTAGCTGCCTGGACAGATAAGTAATAGATTAAACTTCCTTTTGGTAGAACAGGAAGAATAGCTTTAAATTATTTAAAGTGCTGGCATTTCAGAGAAATGGATTTTCCCATTATGAGCTTGCTTGTTGTCTCAAACAACATCACAAGAAATTTTGACCAGATCAACTACATGATTTAAATAATAAAACAGAATTAACACAGAGTGCAATATCACAGCAGTTTCTAGAACATCCTTTCAAAGTCATTGATGCATCCTGAATTGTATCAGTGATAAACTTGTATTTTGAAGGAGTCCAACACTTTACCCAGTGCAGAGAAGCTGGTCAGAGTGGAGAAAAGAGTGACCATGGAAAAACTGAATGCCTCTGCAGAGAAACAGGTTCCTGCCTGGTTTCCTTCCATCTTTCAGAACAAGACTAGGTTCCAAATGCAGCTGAACTGAGATTACAGACCTACTTTTACTCTGTGTGACTAACAGAGGGGAAACTCTCAGCATTGGAAAAAGAATGATGGTCCTGTTATTCTGAAGGATATAAAAACCAGCCTGTGAAGAGCAGCAGTTTCAGACTGACCAGCAGCATGTGCATACTGGCACTTTCCTTTTCTGTTTGCCGTATTCACATAAATATGCCCTAAGTGTTTATTTGTAAGACTTCAGCTGGCACTTCCTGTACACCCTAAAACTTCATCAGCTTCAGGGAGTGCATTACAGGATGCCAGCACAGGCCTAATGCCTTGAATCATGCATTGCATATTTCTTGCTACGTGAATGAAAGCCTGCTAGCACACTTCCCTATCCAACACCAGGCCTCTGGTGAATATTTATATTGGAAGTCAAAATCTAAAAAGATGAGGCTGCTTTGGAAATTCTGGTCTTAGTGACACGACAATTCATCACTTCTGTGCAGTTCTGGAGCTCTCATAATAAACATCACACAATGAGGTCTGAATCCCAACAAGTAGCCAAAGTTAGTGATGGTGTTTTCCTTCCTACAGTTTCTGCCAGTCTCAGCGAAGGATGTTTATTACAAACTTTTACAAATTATATGTTAACATAAACCCAAGTTAAGTCCTTGTCTGGAACAAGTTCTTGTACCACTAGTATGAAGTTGTCTAAAAATACAGCTCGGAAAAGGGCATGACATGAAATAAATAGAGTCATTTCAAGGGTAATTTGGGTTGCTATGTCTTCAACACACAACTGAGAAATTTGTGATTGCTGAGCAGATTGGGTTTCTGGCTATTCTTTAATGTGTTTATATTTTCTGAAACAGCCCTTGGAAATACTGTTAGGACTGCGTTGAGGATTAAGTTTATTACTGCTGCTTATTTCTTGGAGAAATGGAGATGAATAAGGCCATTATGATCCCATCATTTTAAAATGCTTATAAATCACGTGCCCACAAAAGTGCCTCTAGTATCAGACAGACAGAAGACCAGTCCCACCCTCTGGAACAAGTTCCACATTTATTGTTGCTTGGAAGTCTTCCTGCAGCATCTTCTCTGACCTTTCAGTTACCCTAAGGAAAACCATGAGCATGTGAATGCAAAACATGATATATCCCTGACAATTTCCATGCTCTGTCTCTCCTCACAGCTAAGACATTGAAGAAATTTTAAAAAATAAAACAAGTAATTGACATTTATTAAAGGGAATAGGTTATAGAACCATGTCAAACAGAACACTGCAGTAGAATAAAGTCTGCCAGTAAATTTAACTCTTTCTAGGGTTTTATTGCTTATTGTAATTATTAATATCTTTAGTTAGAACACCATTTGGATATCATTAAAACAAATGCAAATGATCTTGGCCTATCCTTAAGGATCTTTTTTAGACATGCTCTTTTTGTCACTCAGCTCACTAATGCATTGTTTTTGTCACAGAGTATCACATTACATACATTAAACAGCTTAGAAGCATCCAATGTCCTGTTGAGGTAAAAATAAAATTGCACAGATTCATCACTACTCTGAAAGTGACTCGAAACAAATGCTTGTGAACTGTATCTTCACTTAGCAAAGACTTACCAGCCAGTGTGTTCTCAACAGCCAGTCTCTAAGTTCATGCTGTGATCCTGAACCTTCTGGATCCCAAAGCATTCTCAGATGGAGCTTTGCCTTCACTTGGGTACTTGGGTTGCAGCATCTCTATGTTTTTATGGCTGTGGAGCAACAAGAGGGAGGAGAGAGACAGTCCAACTGAAATGAAATCTGCCCCTGAATAATTTAAAGCAGTAATTTAAATTAATCTATTTTGTCACTGAAACAGACTACAAGCATTCACCAGGGTGAACACCTTCCCAAATTGCTCCTCTAGGTCCAGTAATGGATATCCAACTGCACGTTCATCAAGGCTCTTCCAGTACTGGCTAATTACCCCTTCCAAAGCCAAGAACTTTGGCTGTTGGATTCTTTTCATATCACTTCTCTAGAAGTTCTAATTCATCTTAAATTAATTTCATCCTTAACGCAGCCAAACAACTAAATTACTTCCTTTCACAGACTTTGCCAAATGATCTTCCAAAGCACACAAATACTCTCTGAATTATAGATAAGGCCACTTAGCAAACAATACGTTTCAGCACGATATAAATGCATACCCAAAGGATCATTTTTTGTTATTGAACACACCAGTTGTGATTAAAAAATTGCATCTTCATAGAATAAGAAGATAACGACAAATGAGCAAAACAAAATGTTGACAAAAGACAATGTTTTTTCCCCTGTTTACATGGAGAAAGGAATTTGAGTAAAGAATTTTTTGCCTCTTCCTCTGTAGAATAACCCCAGGAAATCTGTGTGGCAGGATCTTTGTGATCTTTTTCAGTTTGTTTCCTCCATAACTATTTCCTCCCATAGAAGGTAAGTGGGAGAAATAAGTTGGAATAACTCCCTCAAGCATCCTCCAAGCAGGAGTGCTTCTTGCTTTTAGGGGTTGAGTTTCTTGTTTTGTTTTGACTTTTTAAATTCAATTCATAAGTGAGAAGATCAAGCAGATTTATTGAGCAGTCTGTGCCCTCAGGGAAACACAGATCTGCATTATCTACTCAGTGATTTCCAGGCTTTGTCAGTAGGGCTGAAAAGTCATGGTTCCATGATCATTGACTTAAAAATTTTAAACTGGATAAAGTGAAGATTTACTTACAAAAATAAGTCCTGAAACAGCAGAAGTATTTGCTGTTGTTTTGCCCTATATACTGAGACAGTTTACTTCATGGTACACATGAAGAAATATTATATTTATAGGTCTCTGGCTGGATATTCTGGCTCCATATATATGTGTCTGTGTTTGAATGCTTATTGCACTGATTTACTGGATTGCTACAGAAATCCTGGCAGGTTCTCAGGTACCAACACTTCCCAGGTCCACACTCAGCTGAATGCTTTGAATATTGGCCTGAGATTTCCTTTAGCCAGTTTAGAGATGTTTAATCCACAGCAGAGAAACCTAAATAGAGTGAAATGCCTCACTCTCAGGGATACAGCTGACATCTTGCTGGTTTTCCCTGGAAGAATTCAGCCTGCTGCTCTCCAGCAACATTACTCTGAGCTGATTTAGCTCTTCCCCTCCATTCATTAAGGGAGAGATGTGCCTAATCTTGGAGCAAAAATCCCTGCTAGCTGGCAGGGTGCCTGTAACTGAGGAGTGGTGCTAGCCAGAAATGTGCTCTCTGCAGATTTAGCCCTGCACTACTTGCACATAGAGCTGATCTCCTCAAATATTAACTGATCAAATTGCAGTTAATTAACATTGGCTTTCACTTAACATTCTTTAAGTTCATTTTAAGTTAAGAGGATGCAAATAGGAATAACAACCAGCTCTATTAAGGAAAGAGGTGGTTTCCACTGAAAGCATAATTAAATAACTATTATCCATACACCCAACACATTTTCTTTTCTCTGTGCAGTAAATCTTCTACATATTTACTTATGTACCTTTGTTCTGTCACCCTAGCAAAAGGGTTGTTATTTTGATATTCTTGTATACAATATATTGTTTTAAGAGAACAGAAATGACTTGTTATATAGGACAAAATTCAAATTTTATTTGAAAATGGCTGTATTTGAAGTGGCTTAAAGTCTAGAATATGTTTTAGATATGCAAATGTTTTATGCTTGACTTCATACTTCCAGCTGAAAGAAACACTGTTATTGTGTGACGGTTAAACACAATCAGCGCCACACTTAAATTTCTTCAAATAATTTGGAAAATTCTGTGCATCAGCATCACATCTGTTCTTCTAATTGCCTTTCACACAATGCACTTGAAAATTATTTTAATTTGTGAATAGCTTGAATTTTTCTGCAACTTGAGCTGATCTCGAAATTCCTAGACTCTGATAATGTAATCAGGTGTATCCATCACAATCTTAAGCATTTAAATTAGAAAAAAAAATAGTTTAACAGTGTTCTTGGAGCTTATCTTTCTTTTAATAAAGGATCTTTTGAGGGTGCAAAGACATTCAGTAGGGTCCCTTGAAACAGGCAGTAAAAGCCCAAGCTCTAAATATTTATCCCTTTTACTTCACTTCATATAAGAAAAAATATGCCAGTGTGATGCTCTGCTTATGTCTGACAAGCACTCTGATGGCAGAATTAGCTTCCAGAAGCCAAATGCCTCCTTGAAATATTTCTTGGCATTTTTGTCTGATCAGTAATTACATACGTGCCAATAACAGGAGGAAATGTTTTGTTGTGTCTGAAGATAGCTGAGGTCTCAAATTCTTACAGTTCCCATAATCATTTCCTTCCTATACTTGACTCCATTCCATTCCAAACCAAGGTTTTTAGCAATGAAAGGACATGACAGCTTCTGGACAAATGCCACCTGACCCTGTATGGCATCATCTTAGGAAGGGAACAGAATGTTGGATATTTGGCCAGTCATTGAACCATTGATTATGCAATGCTAAATATGAGATTTTCAGCTCCTTTTAACTCCTCAGAAACAACCAAGCTAAAAAGCAGCCCAGCATAAAAACTTCTTCCTAGATTGCGTTTCTAGTTTTTAAAAAATTATAGTAATTCAGACCATTTGGGTTTTTTCCAGAACATTAAAGACAGGATATAATATCCAGTCTAATATTTAGTACAGATAACTCTGAGTATTTTATGTTCTTTTTCCTGCTCTTTTCCTAGAATGTAATAAAAGTTTGGGGCCATTGCTTAGTATGTAATTTAGACTCCTAAAAAAGTGCTTTGTTTTCCATAAATACCAACCCTCTGAAGGTTCTTAGTGTACTCCTGAGCATCAGCTTTCTCTGGCAGCTCCTCTGTGTCTCTCCTTTCCAGGAATGTAACTTTTCAAGCATTTGTGTTCTCATATCTTCACTTTAATCTCCTGTACTTTAGCTGTAAAAGTACAACAACCTTGCCATTTCCACCAAACACTTTGGGAGTCATAGGCAAAGAAAATATGAGTAAGGATGAATCCCCAACTAGTGATCTTTTCTTTCTGCTTTCTGGCAAGAAATCCTTTTACTCAAAGTGAGCAAGTGGCTGCTTACACAACAGGGTTCATGAGCAGACTTCTTAAAAACACTACTATTTGCCAAATGTGTCAAAAATAATTTTATGTTCATCTAATTTCCGCTTGATTTTTTTTTTCTAGATTGCCTACCAAAAAAATCCCCAAACTATCAAATAAAAAACCACAAACTAACATCTTTTTTTCTGTTTTGGGGTTGAGGGGCAGAGATCTCAGGGATTTTTTCCAGCACTGGAAAGAAGGCAAGCAGGTTGGCACTTAAGAAAGCTGGTGTTAAGGGTGAGATTCCAGAAGCAACCAGTACTAGCCTAATGTATCTCTGTGTGTGAAAAAATTATTTATTGAATTATGGCAAAAAAATCAAGGTCTTTTCTGGAAATCTATGGGGTTTTATTCATAGGTCATTACTTTTTTTTTTTTTCAGCCATGAGGGACACAACCTGGTACCCTCAGCTACCCCAACATATCCTCTTATGGAGGCAGCAGGCCCTCAGGTGAGTTTAACAGAGTGGTTTTCTGGCCACGAAATAAAGGTGTTTAAATAACATCTTTAGGTGAATCCTCAGCACAGTTAGGTTCTTGTTGATAACAAGATACTGTTGATAAATAGGATGGACACAGGTCCACCCTGGCCTTTGGGAGAGGTGGCACAGCTTTAAACTCTCAGATTCTTTGGTCAGAGAATAAAGTTGGTGTAAATATCTACGTATTTTCTCATCTGTGCTACCTCACGTTAGCCAGCAGGAAAAAAAGATGCAGCCTTTCATTTCTGAACATCTGCCATGGACAGCACTGCCGTCAGCAGCTTAGGGGTAAAACTGACTGGCTGGAATAACACCAGAGTGTCACTACAATAAAATATTGACTCACTCCCCCTGTCTCCTTATCCCTCCTTCCTCTCCATGCAAATAATAAATTGGTGGGATTTCAGAGAAAAGAATAACACTTGCATTTCCAGAGCAGAGAGAGGAAAATCTTTAAAGTGTAGTAGAAAAAATGCTTGATGAATGTTGACCCCGGTGAACAATCTAGAAATTCCATAAGGGATGTTACCTGCAGCTGCTGCCAAAATGTATCAAGAAAAGGTTTACAATCTGCTGAGGTGCATCTGTTATGCAAAATACAGAATTTATGTAAATACTGAAAAGCAGTATTAAGCCAGGCATATATTAAAACTTAAGGACAGCATGAAAGTTTAAAAGTTTCCATTCTGAACTTTGGAAACCGTTCTTATTAATATCTACCCCAGATGTCAGTTTGTCTCAAGAGTATCCATAATACTACAAAGTGTGAGTACAATTTCTGAACAAAATTATCAATTTGTTTTGGATAGTGGCATCCTTGGAGGAAAGAAAGAATTTAATTAAACCCTACACAACATTTCTATTCATAAACTTGTCCAAGCAAAACAAGCCATAAATCAATTTAGGTTTATTTATTAACTCTTACAATATGGGTGGTAAACACACATTAAANCTGCTTGGCTTAAAAAAAAAAAAAAAAAAAAACAAACTTGCAAACCAAAACATTATAGCTATAGATGAATGAAATTTCTTGATGAATACAAAATTAACTGAAAAAAGGAAATCTTGAACTTACTAAAACCCTTTACAAAATCCAATCAGCTTCAGTGAGTAGCTTTGTTCCCAAAATGGGTGAGAGACCTACTTTGCTTTGAAGCACAAATAAGTAAATAAATAAAAGTTTTAATTTCTTAAACCAGCGTTACTTTTTTGAAAGAGAATTTCAATTTTTAAAAGTGGAGATCTCTTGAAGCCAAAATGGAAATTCAGTCCTCTTGAACACACTAGGACAAAACAAAGCATTTCACATTACCCTGAAGGAAAACATCCTTATCCCTGCTGCTCCAGCTCTGCTGTGCTCTCCAGGAGCACTCAGAACATCAGCTATATCATTAAACAAACAGTGCAATTATTCAAGAACTTCCACACACAGATGTGTTTTCTCCCTTACTTACAATTTTTGGCTCCTAAACACGTACGGATGTGGTCTTGACTCTCGTTGAACTTTGGAAAAGAAAACCATTCCACGTAAAAATCCATTTAGTGTAAATCATCCTAGTGAATCTCCATGGATGCAATATGGAGATGTTTTATGATTGTTTTTTATGATTCAATTCATTATCATAAGTTGGAAAAAATGAAATTTCCACACCAGCTGGGTCAGTACTTTGAATATCTGGATGACAATAAACAGAAAATTAAATCACTAAGAACTTTTATCTAGGTAGAATATAAAGGCAATCTCTCTTGACCTGCAATAAATACCACATTTATTTCCCATTTTCCATTTTATTTCCTATTTGACAATCACTTTAGAAATTTCAGCTGCCAATGTTCCTGCAATTATTAAGCATACCCTAATAAAAAATGTAATTCTGGAAAGAATATGTGATAATAATATTTAATCATTTAATTTGGTTCTTGTTTTAAGTGCAAACAGGTCTCCATGTTAAACATGGAGACCACTTGACAAACTTCCATAATGCAGGCATCATTATATCACAATGCACTTTGGAAAACTGCCAAGCAGTGATGCATTTAGAACCTCAAAATTAAAAAGTCAATTAATTCAGAAAATGTGACTGCAGAATAAATCTTCTATGTGTGGAATTAGAGCAAAGAGACTTTAGATCCCAGTTGCCCGCATCCAAAAGTCCATGCACCTCTCTTTTGGAGATAGATGCTTTTTAGTCCTTCCAGTATGTTAATGTACATCTATAGAAAGCAATTAAAACATGCAAAGAATGTTTGCAAATTGTGAATTAGAATATGTGAAGATGTTAATATTTAGGGATTCATTTCAATGGTTTTAGGGATTTAATTTCAATGTTTTCTTAAGCAATTAAATCTCATTAGGAAAAGTGTAATTGCTAACAGGTGAAGTAAATTTAGAAAACAGAAACTGGCTTGATTTTTATTAAAGACAAAGATGGAATCATATTATTTTCTTCTGCAACATGATCTGCATCTGTGAAAATGATTCTTTCAAAGCCAATGCCCTTTAGTTAGTGCTTTATGCTGGAAGATGATCACACATCAACATCAGCAGGACCAAAATTTCAAGATTCTCTTTAAATAAAAGTTATAACCAAATAATTCTCAAACAACATGTACATTTTAACATTAAAACAGTCCTTGAACCCAACACTGTGCAACATATTAAGCAATGTAATTATGCTGGTGGGAACAGACTGATAAGAAAATAAGAAGTGATGAGATTTTTGATTGAGACAAAAGATGGAACGATTACTATACTGCATTTGTGAAGTACATGACAATGGAAATTAAAAAAAAAAAAAGAAAAAAAATCAAGTCCTGCTACAGTCAATCAAATATAAGACAAAGAAAAATGCTTTGGAAAGACTTCAGCTGCAGAAAAACAAGATATCTCCATGGGAGTTGCATGAATGTCCTATTTTTTATATTCTTAGATAAGACAAATTAGTTCTTAGGAGACGGAGGAAGGAAAAGCATTTAGATATTTATGGCAGAGATAAAGTATAAAAGAGAGCTCAAGACTACAAGAGCCACTGAGGCAGAGTTAGACACTTGAAAAATGAACCACCACAAGGAGGTGTTCAGAGCACCCCAAGCTTCAAGATCGTGTTGAGACCAAAGAGATAAGGAATCAGTTCTGTATAACTCAATGGGAACTCACAAGTCACTCTTCCAATGTTAAATCCAGGGCAAATTCCCAGACATCTGGAGTGTCAGAGCCACTTGTGCATAGCTGAATGCTAAAACAGAGCCCAGGGCCACCTCCTGGCAGCTCGTGGAAGGGATGCCACGTCAATCTGAGAGCAATGTGCATGAGAATTCTGCTCCTGAGGGTTAGCTGGAGGGAAATTTGGGGGCTGTGGAAGGAACAGATGAGGAACGTGGTTGGGAGGAGCACTGGGCTTGAGGGTCACAAGAAGCGAGCTGAGAACCAGGCACATCCCATAAGGTACTGCAAGTGGCTGAGTTTTGGCCCACAAGTAAGAAATACTAAGGTGACCAAAACAGGTACTGGTAAGGTCTCTAAGACATGAGTAGTCTGTCATCATCTTCACTAAGTGCTGTTTCCATGAACATCTCACAACAGGCTCCTTCCCTGTTCTGCCCTGCCTGCCTTTTCTGTTGCCAGTGCCCCTGAAGAGGGAAGCCTGCGGATGCGGATCCGACTTCCCCACGTGCACGTGAGCAGCCAGCTGGGTAAGCGAGGGCTTTGCTCAGACATGCCACAGAGCTGCACGTATTTTTCGAAGTTTACAGCAGGCTTTGACAACCCAGGCCTTCATACAGGGTGGTTTAGTGAGGCTGTATGCCCCCTCCTCCATGCCCCCAGCCCAACACGAAAGCAAAGGCAACATTCGGAACTAAGCTCACTAAAAACTATTTGGTTCATTGCTACACTTCAAGAATATGCAAAAAAACACATGCTGCTGCCTTGTGACACAACACAGCATGTCCCAGAGGTTGGCTTTAATGTATTTACTCTTCCAAAGCACCACGACTTTTAGTAAACGGGCAACACATGATGCAGTTCTGGTCTCATCACAACATGTTTAACATCTGGGAGAGCTGCCACTTGTGAAGCCAACCAGCGCTGTGCTGACAGACAAAGTGAGCATTATACTGAAATGCCATTCCTCAGCTGTTTGCAGAATTAATTTCCCTGTAGAATTTTCTAATTAGTTGGCTCTTTCCAGCCCGTTCCCCACAGAGGAAGCAGAAAGGAAGCAAAAGGCTAGCACCTGCTCCCAAAGCTCTGGCTGGGGAAAAAAAAAAAAAATTAAGGATGACATATACAGTAAGTATTTAGGGACTAGAAAGCCTTCTATCCATGCAGCTGTGGGGATGAAGTAACTCTGTTTGAAAGCTTAATGGAGATTCTTCTGTGGAGAAGAATTTCCAGTGGCTCACATTCCAGACAGTTAACCACATTACCAAAGGGAAGAAAAAGGGATTTGTTCAAGCATTAAAAACTGTCTTAAAAAAAAATACAAAAAAAAAAATCCCCCCAATCTGTAGAAAAACAGACAGATGAATCCAGACCTGAGGATGATTCTACAGTAGCTTGCTCCATTACCTATGGGTTATTTTCAATCATTCTTTTTTTCTATGGTTTTGAATTAAAAGCTACTATTATGTTGGCATGTATTGTATGATATTATCTTAGAAGGAACAGCTAACACAAAGAAATTTGTTCCTAACTGAAGTGAGTCATTGGAACAAAAGAAATAATGTGGTTCTTGCTTTGAATTTACCTGCAGCGGGTCAATGTAAAGAGGAAAACATGAAAGGTGTTTCATAAAAAATAAAAATAAGAAAAAAGTGGTCCAATAAAGGTAATTTGCATTTTTGACTACTCAGCCACTTTGCCAAAACAATTTTTAAATACTGAATATAAAACAAGATGATGGTCAAATAAAGTTAGAATGCATGAAGGAAAAAAGCTGCCTTATGGAAATTAGGATAAGCCATTAGCATTTCAATAAACAGTTTTCCCTGTGTTTCCACAGTGACTTTACAAAATGGTAGAGCTTGCAAAGAACTAAGGTTTTAAAATAAGATCACAGATAAAATCCATTTAAATTAATTGGGTGTGTGTTTGGATCAGCACAAAGTGTGATGTAGGCCCAGAGATGAGTAAGTTACCTATTAATAAAGCAGATGGTGTATTAAATGTATCATTTTGTCTAATTTTTGTATAATTCCAAAGTTCCTGAAAGCTTTTTTTAAAAATTCAACATATGTGTCTCAGTGCATGTATATAATTGGAGTAGGGTTATGCTCAGTGCATGTATATAATTGGAGTAGGGTTATGTGGGATTGAAAGACTTCTTAATTAATAATTTATTAATTTCATAGAATCAAGACACATGTTACATGTTCATAAACTCATAATTTTCCAGGACAATTTTAGATAAATAAATACAACAGGGAGTGTAGGCAGGAGGAAAGGTTCTGCTAAAACCAAAGGAAAAGAAGACATAAAGTTGCCTGCCTGAGACAAATGCCCAGACCTTGCTCCCCACTCAGAGACAATTTTGAAAAAGTAACAGACAAAGAGTTGGAATCCTAAGGCAAGGCTATTCCTGCTTTCCCCTGGCAATGCTTGGCAATATTCTCTGCTGTTCTGGTTGTCTATGGAAAATTTGTCTGAATGAGTGGCATTCGTCCCTGTCATATGAGGTGGCGCTGACATGTCAATTCCAAATGTCTACAATTATTTCAAGTGGACTTTCCCCCAAAGCCTACATTGGAGAGGATAATTTCA
Source organism: Irena cyanogastra (assembly GCA_013397155.1). Taxonomy (NCBI): domain Eukaryota; kingdom Metazoa; phylum Chordata; class Aves; order Passeriformes; family Irenidae; genus Irena; species Irena cyanogastra. The sequence continues at coordinate 1,110,777 of VWZV01010134.1, forward strand.
AACTGCAGAAAACCCAAGTAAACAGCACACATTTATTTTCCTCGGAAGTGGTTCAGCTAAATTCATCTGTGGCTTTGAAAATCTCCCATGATACTTTAGTCTGGCCCATTGACTGCACCTGTTCTCTCTTTCTTTCTCTTCTTTTTTGGGGTGGAACAAGGCCTGGAGGGGGAATTATTTCCCTTTCAATATCAAGTGTCTGTCTTTTAAAGGATGCATAGGATATTTTATTTCATTACTGTCTAGGCATTTCAAATGTAATAATAATCCAAAACTCCACATCCCATTATTTTCCCCCTTTGAAATTAAAAGTAAATAGTGGAAGGGAGAACATGTACTTGGAAAGACAAATGGGTAATAACTCACAGAGAAACCTAATGTGAAAGAGTACATCTGTTTTCCACAAATAATGATCTAAATTAATCCATCCTATAGTTTTCTCTATATTACTCACTTTGACGAAAGTGGAATTTTTCAGAAGAAAAACATATTGCTGAAATAATTTTGAGTTATTTCTGATTTGAGGGTAGACTTTCCATAAATATAAGCATATATAAGCTGCTAGAGGCAGCTTCTCTCCAAGACCTTAATCATAGAACTGACTTTAATTTAACTTACCTATGGCTCACTGAAACAGGCTTTATTTTTCCCTTTTACAAGTAAAGTGACAGTGAATAGCAATTTGAGTGTAAACATACATATTGTTCTCAGATTATTACAGTCATAATATTTGACTTCAGCTAAAACTGAAATTAAAAAAACACAGGCTAAGAAAACCTTAGTTTGCTGGCAGAAATAACCCCTGCTTATTTCCCACACTCTGAAATTAAAAAATATTAAAACTAAATATAGTTGAGTCAGTGACCTTTAAAAACTCTATTGGGGGATTTTATATTGGTTGTGTTCTGTTTTGCTTCTGATTAGTTTTGACTAGTTTATCTGCAAATCTAAAACACATGAAGAACCAAAGTCTGCAGAACGGAAAAGAGCAATTTTCTCTGGGAAGCCTCTAACCTGTTGTAAAGAAGAATTCTGCATTGTGGTGCAGCTGACTCAACTCTTATTTCTTTCAGCTACCAAGAAAAGCAAAAAAAGGCAAGTACTGTACCTTTCCAAAAATTTAGAAAAACAATGGATAAATGGCTGAAGACGAATGTTTGACTCCAACCCCAGAACACTGATTCAGGAACCATCTTTTACTGGCTGCCACCTGAATGCCAACACTGGCATTACCTGTTTTTTAGGACACTGAAACCTCACCCACGCTGAAAGGCAAAGGCAGAAAATGTTGGTTTGCATTTAGTTTTGACAAATATCTAACAGTGGTGAGCATGGGATGAGAATCCAAAAGTAGTTTTACATGGTGTGATGGCAGCTGGGTGACATCTTTCATAAATTTGGGATTACACCTCCCTGTCCTTCTTCCCCCTTTCAGCTCCCAGACACACAGCGGGTCCTTCTCGCTCCCATTCTTCCTTGCTTGCTCCCTCTTTTGCCAGTCATCTGTTTCCCCACCCAGGTGGCTCACACTGCTTTCCTTGACCATGTTCATCTGGGCTAAGGTTGCCAAACGCGCGGAGTGTGGCCAGATCCCAAATCCCAGTGCAGACTTGCTGACCATCCCCTATTTCCAGCGCCAGGCACGGCAGCCCCGGAGAAGTTTACAGGTTGCAACATGTGTATGAATATGGCTTTGCTTTCTCATATCCTTATCTCTAACAGCAAATCTTTGTAGCTCAGGATATGAACTGCAAATGAGAGATGAGGAACTGGTTAGTGCTTATCGGGAACGATGGAATTTGAGATTTGGAGATGAAGGGGGTTGTTAGCTGTGTTTTTTTAATGAGAGGACTGGCTGATGTTTATCAGTTGACCCCTGTTTCAGGTAACGGAGCAGTTGGCAGGGAGCTATTCGTGCTGATTAGATTGAGTGAGTTGGTATTCAGATTAACTTCTGATTTCCCTCGTATTATTTGTACAAGCTCTTTATTGCTCTGGATAATTCTCCCCTTCCTGGTTTAGGAAGTGGAACTGACATCCTCCTGGAGCACTGCTAGCAGCTCACCAGATTTTATTATGTGAGACGACATGATGGTCATAGATTAACTCAACCTCTTACTATTTTTCTGTATTAAAATTAGACCTCTGTGACATTTGCTTTGTTCTAACCAAACAAGAGTAATGCACAGCTTTATCATCTAGGAAAGATTTATGGCACTGAGACCCATCAGGATATTACTTTTAATCAACATTTCTGTGGCTAAGGCAACTGCTGTCTTCTTTCAGGATTGAATATTTGTGTAACCTGAGTGACTTTCAATCCTTGCTTGTTCTGAGAGTCCCCAAAACTCTTCTGCTGTGGCTGGAAGGAATTATGATGTTCTTCCCTTCCCTCTCCCCTGCTAAGCTCATTGCAGTATCTTTGAGTTTCTTTCCTCTCTCGTAACCTGTTTTTTGTCACTGATCTGTCTTACTTCCCTGCCACAACAGATCCTTGAAGTGATCCATCAGAGGAGCAGATTCATAACCAGTTTTTCAAAAGTTCCCTTATTGGATTTACAAGCCTGACCCCAGCAGACCTTGCAATCACAGGTGAGAGTCCAGGTACAACAAGTAATAACTTCACACATATGTATGTGAGGATTTCCACTACACTAGCAAACATATTTTTATTGACATTTCCTTTTCCAACTTGCCTATCAAACCTCATAGTTCACCTATCTGTAGAGAAAACCAGGTTTGTTTTCCATGAATGGGCTGCCTTATGGGGTTTTTTTAATGTTATTCCTTCTCCTACAGGCTTTTATCCAAACCAAGCAACTAAAATAAAACATGGCTTCCTTCCCTGAGATGGTTTCATAGCCCAGCTCTCCAACTTTCTCCCGTACCACAAACATGCAACACAATTGTGCAACAGCCGAGGAAGGAATGGTGAGATCAGAGCCATGACTGCAGACATCCTGACATGGGGATCTGGCAGTTATTCAACACAAACACAATTAGAGGACTTACCCTTGCGTGAAGTATTTGCTTTCTTGATAGTCACCAGCCTTAACCTCTAGGAATGCTTACGAATCAGATAGCGTTCCTTGAGGAGGGCCAGCCTCTTCAAGCTCCTCTGTCCTGCTTTAGCCAACACAGATACAAAGAAGAAAGAAATTCCGCCGCGTCCTACAGCTTCTCCCAGGGAAAGCCTTTAAGAAGCAGAGAAGAGTTGTGGTCTCAAAATCCCTGCCAAGGATTCGAGAGCACAATATCACACAGTGCTTGCTCCTCTTCATACTATCAGCAGGAAAAAATAACACCGCAAGAGACAAACTTCGAAATTCTTACCAAACATGAAAGTAAGGGGGGTTTCCTGAATCCTGCTCCTTGGTTTTGCATTGCAGTTGTCTTGTCTGGCAGTAGTGATACCACAGAAGGATGGCAGAGATTTGCAGAAGGCTCATATGTGTGTATCTGCATAGATATTTGTGAGCTGGATACAGAAAAAGGTTCATTAACTTAGAAAATGTAACCTAGTGTACATGGGTGTTACACAACTTACAAATCCTCAAGTCTCACAACACAAATATTTCAGTAGAATAATTCCAACCAGTGTAAATCCTGGTCTTTCCACAGAGTGACAGCATCATCAAAATGGCAATAGGAGCTAACCTCTAATAAAACATCTGCTAGCAAATTGGTCAAATGTCAGTCTGGCACAGGAGTTGCAAAGGGAAAGCCTTGTTCCAAAATGCCCAATAATTTAAATTATTCTCATCTCACACTGCACCAGTGACACATGAGAACTGGACCAAAGGAGGACCCACTGGTGTAACCCCAGCAGTGTAACACAGCAGTGCAGAGGGGAAGACCAGTGGGTGCAATGTGACATGATGCGACTACCACAGCTACTGCAAGATACACAGAGGATTAACTTGGTATAAGGTAAAACAAAATAATAGTAAAAGAAAGTGGTAAAGATAACTCCAACCCAGAAACACTGAAGTGAGCTGAGAGGCTCTGACCTGCGTGACCTGCCTGAACAAACACACCACCTCCCTGCAGGACCACTTGTCCAACACCAAGTTTGAAACTGCATCCTGGAGCAGAACCCCAGCAGATGTAGGAGGAAAAGTTGTGCAATGCTGTCCCTTCCCAAGTGACCAGATGCACTTTTCCATTGTTCACAGCTTCCACAAATATCAACAACCTGAAAAACAGTGGAGATCGCCCAAATATCTGAAACAGATATGTGAATCCAGTCAGAATGAGACACTCCCAAAAATATTTCCAGCACTATGAAATTCACACGCACACACACCTCCCCAAATATCCAGGGGAAAATTTTTGCATGGGACCAAAGGAGAAATAACAACAATGCCTCAGCCAGATATCAATGGTTACAGAGTTCCAAGATAAGGAGCTGACTTAGATTATTTTGGTGCACACAAAACAACCGGGCCATGCTCAAGTATTAAACTACTGTTAGTAAAGCAGTTGCATCAAGAGAGCAAATAAAGCTACTAAAACACATTTCTGGAGTAGCACTGTTGACATCTGCAGACCCACCCAAGCCAGGCATTCATCCCAAAATAAAAAATTGGCAACCAGCTATGAATGGTTGCTAGTCTTGACTTTTTGTAACTCCACTAAAGAAGCACAATATAAATCAGCAACCCCGTACAATAATTGGAATACATCAAGAAAATGCTTGCAGTCATTCCAGATTGGAAAAAAAAAAAGACACAAAAGGGGAAAAAAAAGAGAGATTTCAAAATCTAAGAGTGCTTATAAACAAGGATGTTACTTTCCCCTTTCTTATCCAGAGCCGCCCTTAATTGAAAGGATCAGTATCTAAAGCAACTGGTGCTGCCCTGCACATGAATCCCCTTTGCACCTCTTCCCTCTTATTTCTTCAGTGGTTTTATTAACATTAGTGACTTATCTAAGTATTAGAATGCTTGGCTGCTTGGAAGCTTATCAACAGCAAATTTTATGGGCTGTTTAGTGATGGAAACAGGAGGAGATGGAGCTCTCCCCCTCCAGCTACCTCGATATGGAAGTCTTCAAGAAGCCATGGAATGTGCTCTCTGGTATTTTTGGTATCTTTAAAGTGTCAAGAGTGCAGAATTTCTCTTGTCAGTTGTCACAGTGTGACTCACAATTAGAGACATCTGCTCTGCATTCACCTCCCCAGGGGCACCGCTCGTTTTTCACCAGCTTCCTGTTGTTGACAGCACAGTTCCTCCCTGTATCACTCTCCACCAGCACCCATACTCCTCACAGACATTGCAGCAGGCTTAAGCAGATTTCCCTTGGGAAAGCCTTTCCCCTTGTTTTGCTAGTGATTGGGAAAAATATAGAATGTTGAGAATGCTCTGAAGGCAGAGGCTGTGTTTCTAAAGGAACTGAACAAATGCCATTCTTTTTTTTTTTTTTTTTTTGGTCAGGAGGATCCATTGTTTTTAGATGTCTCAAAAATTTCCACATTTTCTCTACATCCAGTTTTTATTTCAAGCAAGAGAGCAGCTTGAAAAATGAAGCATTATTTGTGCTGAGTCCTTGACAATAATTAGTGTAAATGGGTGACTAATACTACCAAAATATTATTCCATTAATTTTTCAAATACTAGAAATAATTTCAAATATTAAATTTCAGATGAGGAACATGCTGTCTTCCCTTCCTACTCCACCCAATTAAGAAAACAGTTGTTCTACATGTTTTTCACACCAAATCCTTAAACTGAGGTAGACTGACTATTCCAAGCACAGATCCATGCTTTGTGCCTGGTTAATGTCTGGACAATGCAGAAATACCAAATACCACCTAGGCTGGGTATGGCTGCCTGAAGCACAGATCTGTTGTGTGTTCTACCTATTTTGCCCCTGTGGACTGGAAATTCTATTTCTTAGGCTCTGGCAGTAGCAATAGATTTGAGATTCTATTCCCCCCAGGAGCCCAGCTTTCTTGAAAGGATCTCCAGTCCTGTAGGAGCATAAGATCTTAGATATTGCCAGTTATTGTAGCCCTTCTTCCTTGGTCTTGGTCCAGTGCTTCCCTGTTAGGTCCCCTGCACAAGGAGCAGCCCAAATGAAAATTCAAATATTCAACACAATATAAAAGGCATCTTCCACAAAGATTACTAATTTTCTGCACATTACACTTTTTCCTGAGCCTTCAGGGCAGCTCCTGGGCCCTGTTCCTGCCCAGACACTGGTGAAAACCACTCGTGTCCATGGTGCTCCCCTACTCCAAATAAACTGGTAAATCATCTGGTTTGTTCCACATCCTGCCAATAAATGTTGCATAACTTTTTTTTGTGATTTGCTGGGATCTTTCCAGGACCTGTGTTTGACTTCTCCCAGGAAGAGACTCTTCCTTCCATATTCACAGTCCTCCAAGCACAAGTTTAGCAGGCTCCAGATCGTGATGCATCTGCACTCATTCAGTCACAACATGTCAATGCGATGCACAGAAGCCTTTCCTTTGCCTTCTAAATCAGGACAGTGTAACAGCTGAAATATTTCTCACTGACCCTGGTCTTCAACACAAAACTAAACTTCTCTTTGCTATTTCAACATTCACTCCACCAGGATTATATCTAAGGTCAACACAGTTTGGGCCCTGGACCCAGACTGCTTAAATTATTCAAAAAATACGAATGCACGCCAGTTAAATCAAGAAAATATGTTCTAGAAAAGATAAAACACATCCTCTGTTTAAAAACACATTTCCAAAAAGCAACTCTAAACTCATAAAACTGTTATGAAATCCACAGTTCCTCCAAACATGAGGAGAACTCTCTGCAAACTAGACTATTAACTCATATTTGTTGGGTAATCTAGTAAACCCAGATGGGGAGAAATTGGAAAGGGGAAAATGGATTCTTTCAGAGTTACCTCAGATTGTTCATCTATTACACAGCCCAGGCACGTATCTGCATTGAAGGCTTTCAATGTTCCACAGCTGAATTCTCACTTAAAGCCTGCATTTGCTGAAGGCATGAAAACCTGGATTCAGAATAGTCTCTATAGGATCAACTGTGGAGCTGCCACTAAAAGGCCTTAAAATGTATTTGCCGCTCAATAATTATTGTTCCAGCAGACTGTAGCAAATTATTTTTACAGATAACAAACCCACTGGCTTGGCCTCCTATTAAACACAATCTTCTTGGACTCAAGAGCTCTTTCTGATAACTGTTGTTCCAAAAAGTCGATGCAAGTCAAGGTCAGGTATTTTCCATTTATGAGGCTTGGAGAACTGGATATGACAGCCTGCTCATCACACTTCACTCCTCTGATCTGTGTTTCTGTTTCCTGCTCATTCTACCTCTAGCTTCAGTCCATTTTTTTACAGTAGTTCCCCAGCATTTTAATGGTGAAACCATAGCAAAGCTACACAGCTAAATAGCTCATTCTTAGCAAATAAAGCTACGTGTTCATACCCCAGGTCATATGTGCCAGAACTCACATGTTTTACAAAGGAACATCCAGCCATAAAGACTAAGATGTACTTTGAAACAAAATTTGAATTAAATTTAATGGAAATGCACTCAATGCTTTGCAGAAGAGCAAACTGGTAGCAAGGTGGATTGAAAAATCAAAATTATACTGAGGGACAGTATAATTTTTTCCAAGCAAAACTGTTTAATATATAAAAACTATTGTGACTGGGGGAATCTGGTTTTGTACTGAAAACCTCAAGCGTTACATCACAGACGGACCTGGGGCTTGGCATTTTAATTATTAATTTCATAAAAGATCTCAAGAGCAATAGAAAGGTCATGAGAGCTGATCCAATCCATGGGCAGTTAAGCAGGAGAATGCTTTGGTGCCCTTTAGCCTTTGAGTGTGCTGCAGGACAGGGGGGTTTGGTGCTAAACGACAAATTGAGTTAGAAATATTTAAGTCATAAACCATAGTAAATCTTTTAGCACTTGAAACACCATGAGACACTCCAAGCTGAGAGCAAATGAAGTGTTAGTCTATGCATGTTTAAAAATGCTGAGAGGCTGTGTTTACTGAATTATCCATTTCTTAACTATGTCTCCTTTAGGAAGCTGACATCCCACAGTTTCCCACCGAAAGAAACCATTTATGAAAAGTGCCTCTATCATGGGTTAAGAAAAGAAAATAATATGTATCTCTCTGAAAGCAAAATTATGTAGGTTGCAAAGTCAAGGACAGCTAAATTAGGAAGTGGCGGATTTATGTGTGCCTGCATAACCTCTACTTGGCCCTCTTGTAGGTCCTGTGCCCCCAGTGAGACAGAGGTCCTGTGGAAAAAATAGTATGTGATTATGCAATTAAAGACTATATCTTAGCACAAAAAGCATCTGAATTAAGGTTCTGTTGGCAGCTGTGAATAAAACATTTCCTAACATTTAAATTCTGGGCTTTGCAACCTTAGCACAGAATTTCTGTCAGGTGATGTCTTCACATGGCTTTTATACATAGCTGCAAATTAATTCTAGCCAAATTACCAAGACCTTATTGCCACACAACAGTTTTCTCTTTACCTGAGTTGAAGAAAGAAGATTATCAGGAGTCATCTGTAAAAGGATGCCCTTCCTGGAATGGGGAGAATCGCTGAGGCCTTTGAGTGGAGTCAGCAGAACCTTTATATAAAATTGGTTTGCCTTCCCTTGTTTATTGGTCAGTGTCATGATCAATATCAAAATGAGCACACTGAAATAAAGATTATTGCTGCCTAGATCTGAATCTCACCACATGCTTTGCTTTTGTTATCAGAGTTCTCTAAAAGGAGAGCGAGATAAATTGTTTCTTCCTGACCAGTTTTGAAAGCTGGCTCAGAATTCCTAAGGAAGACTCAAATGGACAGGAACCTCCCCACCAAAAGCCTTCTGACCAACAGGACTGCATACTCCTGGGAAGGAGAAGGTCTGAAGGAGTTGCCACCACACTGCCACCACTTCATGCCAAGTCCCTCAGGGCCTGTCCTGTTCTGACACAACCCTGTCACAAGAGGGGAGAGCAAACTTTTTGCTTCCCTGCTAAAAGCATACAGCAGAATCCAGCATAAACTCTGAGCTGAATTTGAGTCAGTGTAGTTCTTGTTATTTTAATCTCTCCTTTCTTTGCTTTATGGATTTAGTCAGGGAAATCAAATATTGGAAAAGCATTTTAAGTGCAATGCAAGCTGAGACTGTAAAAGTGCCAAATTGATTAATGCAGTTACTATAAAATTTGCCACACTGTTTAAGTAAACGATGGTATAAAGTCATCATCCTACAGAATAATAGAAAATGTCATATATTTCTAAGTCATCATAGTTGCAGAGAGTCATCACTTTTCACTCCCTGACTTTTAAACTTCTAGAACCTTAGACCTTCTTCAGTATATATGACATTTTTGGATTAAAAGTTAGCACAAAACCTGTGTATTCTGAAAGTCATATGAACAAAAAAAAAATGCCTCTTGAATCCAGATCTTAACTGTCTAGCCAGGAATAAATATTTCCTTACAGATTTTTAAATACTTGGGAAAAAAGTAAAAAGGGAAAAAGAAAGGCTGCTCATGTTTGGAAATATCTCTATAACAAAAGCTGCTCCAAAATATTGTGTGCTCCAAAAGACTGTGGCAAACAGTATAGGTGCAATTAGGACACTGTTGTCTTGACAACATCATGCAAGAAATGAAAGAAGCATTACTGTTTCATGAAAGAAAGCTGCAGTGTTATTCTTTTAACTCAGAATATTCCACCCAAGGTTCTCAAAAGCATTGCTCAAAATGAATGAGCCAAATAGCTATCAAGGGGAACCAGACTTTATTTTGAGACTATGCTGTAAAATCCAAGGTGAAGCTCCCCTCTCTGAAAAATCAATATCAAGCAATGCTACATCAGGAAAAACCACAAAAGCTTGCAGGAGCTGTGCTGGATGTTTTGGGGTTAGATCTCCTGCAGTGTTCATTTTCATGGATAACTATCACTATGGAAAATGTGGATGCTAGGGTCTGTCACCCTTACCCAGGGTGCTACTCAACTCTTCTAACGGGTTTCAGCAGGCCTCACTTTTGCCCATATCCTCTTGTGCTGCTAAAATTGAGAAGGGATTTAAGAAAAGTCCAGGAGTAACAGCTGGACTTCCCAGAACAGCAGATCCAGTGTCAGGGCTGTTATCAAAGTGATCCTTACAGGACAGGGAAATGTCCTGTCCATGAGGAACAGATGGAAGAGAAGCAGGGAGGGCTGGATCCCATTAGAGGTTATCACAAAGTATTCCACACTGCCTGCTGCAAGCAGGAAGCCCTGGAAGACTTTGGGCCCAGATGTAGAAGCTACAGGAGCCCAAGGACCACTTCTGGGTGCAGAGTGGAATGTGCAACATGGTGCCAAGAGTGGTCCCACCTCAGAAGCCATTTAGCTTTGTCCTCATTGTCACTGAGGTGCTGTACCACAGAGAGCAGCCCTGTTGAGAAGGAAACACCGGCTCCCACCCAAAGAGCAAGAACTTTGCTCTGCTAGGGAACAACTGGGGAAAAGGCAGAGCCATCAGCTCTGGGGTGTGCATCGTGCCCCACAGGCAGCTGGACAGAGAAGTCCTCAACCTGAAGAACACCTTCACTTCAAAAGATCCCACTTGAATGTGAGGATACACACTGGCAACAGCGGGCTCCTTTGAGGTACGTTTTCCCTCCCAGCAATATTTACCTAAGAAATTTCATGCACAGAAAAGAATGAGTGAAAGGGAATACTCAGATACATGACAGGAACAGTCTTTACTGCGATTGCCAGCACTTTGTTTTCTTTTAGTGGAAGCCTGACAGTCATAAAAAGCCATTGTAAGTGCAGCCCTCTGAGAAGCAAACCACAGCCCTGCCTGCAATGCCGGGGCTCAGGATCATTACGTGGTTAGCGTGCCACCCGGAATCCAGGCAATGCATCTGCTGACTCTATGAAATTACAGCATTTCCTGCAGCAATTGAGGAAGGATAAAGAAAATAGGTGCTATTAGAAAAACGTTGTGTGACTGGCCTTTTTCTCTGCAAGGCTTTAGGACAATGCAGCTGCCAGCTTGGGATTGGAGGATCTCTCATCCCATCCATTAGCACCAGGACGTAAATGTGAAGAGCTGGAGCCAGCAGTATTGCTGCAGATATACAAGCTGCAAATAGGACAAGGATCTGTCTCTAGTGGTTTTCACTGTTTCAGCTTCCTCAAGTTGTGTATGCCCTGCACTGCAGGTTCCTATCTCCCTGGTTAATCACTCTGGTTTTTGGCCTCTGCTCTTCCTGTGGGATCCTCCTGGGTGTCTGCTTCTCTCTGCCTTTGATAAGGAGATTACTTGGAATGGAAGTAGACAGGCACAGGTGGTGGGACCACCTGCTACAATCTCTTCAGTGCTTTTGGATAGTATAATAGTGCTTGGATTTAACCTTCATATTTCCTCTCTTTTTTTTTTAACCTAAAGTTACCTTTCAATGCATTTATTCAGTAGTCTGAAAGGAGGAATTATGATGAAAGACACTATTCCCTTGGTCCTGAAAAAGCAATTTGCTAGAATATTGTTCCCAGGACCACAAGCTCATCCTTTGTGTTATTTCAAAATCTCTGGCAGGAGCAACAAAACTGCAACCCAAAAGCTCTTTTTAAGGTATTTCTCTTTCCCTTCACTGCCAAACAATTTCGTGTGCCTTGCTGCCTGACTGCTCCTGCCAGCTCCCAAATTTTATGTGGCCATCCACAGCAGTAAGAGAGTATCTCACTCCCTCGTTTGGCTGTGTTACAGCCTCAAAGGGTATCTACAACAATGATTTATTACGGCAGAGGGTTTCTTCTGAGTATAAAATAGAACGCTCCATTTGGTCAGGCTCTTGTTTACACAAATAATAAAAACCCAACTAGTGTTGATTCTAAAGAAGCCACATTTTCCATGAATTTGCTATTTTGGGACTGAGAGTCAAATACTCTCAGTCTAGCCCAAGAGGAAAGATAAAATCCATTAACTGCATGGCAGTCTAAGAAAGACAACTGAACACCAAATTTAAATGAGGCTTCATACAGTTGGAGTCCCAATAAGAATCAGCAAGAAAGACCTGAACCCCCAAAAGTACACTGACAAGGAATATTTAGTAGACAAATAGTTTTGAGAGAGATTCTACAGTTTGCAGCCAGGGGAAAGAAATATTTTCTCAACTTATTTCATATTTAGCCTTTGTAATCACAGAAACACTTTTTCTATTTCTGGCAGAAACATTTATGCTAGATTTTAACAAAAAAAATCTACCTAAATAAATTGCTTAAGGTAAGGCTGGGTTTTTCTTGCACATTGTAGAAAGCATGAGCAAACTGTGAGGTCATTTTATGGCAGGTATCTCTGGGAGCACAAGCAGAAGCATCAAATGCAAAACAAGCCTCTCAGGTGCACTTGTCCTGAGTGCTCTTTGGGGCTCAGCACTTAACAAAAAGGAACAGTTTTATAATGTCACTTGAGAATCTGGAGATGGAGACGTTATTCCTGAGCTGATATGCAATGTTAGGCAACTTGGTTTTCATCCCGGGGTTTGTTTCTGCCTGCAAAAACTTGGGATAATTTTTATTTCCCTCTGTCAGCTTTAAAAAAAAATAATTAGGCACATTATTATTCATTCCTTAGTGCTGCTTCATTTGAATTTAGGTGGGATGTCCCTCTGCCTGTGGGGGTGATATTTTGTAGCATCTTTAGTCAGATGTGGGCAGTGTTTCATTTGTGATGTGCATGTCATCTTTCACTGGGATCCCATTATTTTCCCCTGGAATTTACTCAACCCTCAGCTCTTCAATTGACAGAAATTGGACTGAGCACACCAACAGTGACAGAGCTAATTGAAAGCACTCACATTTTTAGAGTACACCAATGATGCAAAGATTTACCTGTGGCTATGGAGGGAATGTGTGCAGGCTCTGTTTCACAAAGAAACGCTGTGTATGCCATTCTCCTCGAGAGTCTGTCCTTTGTGCCTTCAGTACCTACAGGAGTGATCAGGAATGCACAGAGTTTGCATTCCTGTAGATACATTATCTGAAAGTGTGGCCCTTTGTTTGCTTTCCTCCTGTTTTGTTCTGTTAGTCCTTCATTGTAAGAGGGACCTGTTTATACATTCCATTTTTCTTGGTCTTCTTGGCACCTTGCGGTCAAACACTTCTCCAGATTGATCCCTTGCTTTACAATGCCCTGGGAGTACATCTATGTAAGTACAGACAAAAGAGTGCTCTCGCCATCTGATGATTTCATTTCTAACTCTCCAGCACCTTTTGTTATTTCAGGATATTTTTTCCTGGTGGGAACGGGCACGTTCAGCTGTTGTTTTCATGCTGAAAGCCTGTGTAGAAGCACTTCCCTGTTGTTTTTTTTTTTTTTTTCAGACATGTCTTTCAGCATGTTTCCAAAGGCTTGGAATCAGCACATTGTGTTGTGACATGTGCATACTTGACATTGCTTTGTTCTCTGACTTCCTTTTGCCTGCAATCTTTAGGAAGTTATCTTACAATTAGAAAGGAATTTTGAGTCAGTGTTATTGCAGACCCAGCATATTGTCCTCTGCCATCTGCAAAGAAGAAAGCCTGGAGGAGCAGGAGGGAAGAAAGTCATTTTGGTATTTTTAACTGCCTGAACCACGTAGGAGTTAGTTCACTGCATAGAGAGTGACTGCAGCTCTGACTGTTGCCAGAAAAAAAATTGCATTACACACTACAAACACCTTCTTTATTAAATGAATTAAAGGGAAAGCAAGGGCATTATGTTAACTGTATGCAATTTGATACATCCTTTTTCTGTGTTTTGCTCTTGATTAGTGATTCTCTTATCATACAGCAAAAGTGACAAGGTATCTTTTTCCTGAGAAGTTTACAAAGAATTTTTTTCTTTTCTTTTCAAATGTGCACCTTTATGTAAAGGAACTCTGTTCATTTCTCCTGCAAATGAAGCTGATAAAAACAAACAAGTTTTGTATGGTTTCAGTGGTAAATACATTGATTTTTAACCGACTAAAAAGCACAAAGTTTTCAAAATTTTATGGTGTTCTCCTTTTTCTTGTTATATTTTAGAGCATCAGCCTCCTAGAGCACAGACAAGAAGCCAATTGGTTTTGAACTGCTTCCCTGTACAGGTGACACAGCTCAAGAAAGGGAGAAATGGCAGCACATTTCGGGCAGGAGGGGAAACCTTGAGAGCTGTCTTGGAAAAACTTCCACATGGAAAACCCTGGTTTCCCACAGCCCAGTCAGGCACCACCTGGCAATACTGAACACACCTTTAAAATGGTAAACACACTGAAATGCTCACCATTGTGCCAGAAAAAAAGAGTTGGAGTAGCAATAAGAGACTGTGCCAGGAAGAAAGCAGCCATAGCCACATTAATGTAACATGGAGACCTTCTCCATTGGAATGATGGCTGCAGTCAGCTCCTGACTTCTGGACAGGACTGAGGGACATACCATGCAGTCAGACAAGACCTCTTGTACACCATGGTGTCAGGCATGTGTGCTACACTTCTCTGAGCATCAGCTTACTCTGGATGTAAACACTCAGGCTTTAACTTTACTGCATTATTTCATAATAGATGTATGATTTATAACAGCCCTGTACAGGCAAGTGTTTGTCCATTACGAGAGAAGTGGGAAAAGCATCTCCCTAAATAATATTGAGTAGCTTTTTTTTACATGCCACAGAACACACATTGTAATGTTTGGAACAAAGATTTTGGTGTCAGGAGGCCTCGTCTTCCTGCTGAAGTGGAGACATTTTTTTTTCCTTGGAGTCAGTAAAAGTGTAATAAAACATCTCCTTCATGCTTCAAGACCAGACCTGAGGAAACAGAGGTTTTTACAGACACACAGAAGATCTCCAAGCATCAGCAAGGAGTCTCTGCTTTTCACTGTGCTGCCTTCTCTCCAGCAAATCCCCTAAAAGACACCACTCGAGCACATCCACACAGTGCAGGGTAATACAGTGACACCCAAATGATCAGCAGCTGGACTAATTCCCCAGCTGGATTGTGCAGGGATGTGGGTGCAGGGCTGTGCTCGAGCTGTGAGAGCAGCCCTGCAGTTCCCAGCCAGCTCTGCACAGACAGCGCAGGATTTCCCAGAGACGGATCGGATGTCGGAACACCACAGCCCTTGGCTCTGCAAAGACAGCCTGGGCCCATCACAGGAAGTCCAGAATATTGAGCAATTATTCAACCACTGAGCAAGACAGGGCTATTTCGATCCCAAATGGTAAAGTGTTGCTTAATTTCTTTCGTTAGGAGCTCTCCCTCTGAAATCTGTTTCAGATCACTGCATAGCAGGGGGAGTGTATGTCAAAGTCTGTGCAAGACTGAGAGCTTGCAACATAACAAAAAATAAAGTCTAAAATGCGTATTTGCCAAAAATACAGGAATCAAAATTCATCTACCTATAACAGAAGTAAAGAAAATAATGCCGGAAATTCTAACATAAGAAAATCAATGAGAAGGAAATGACTTATCCTTGGGGAGGGAAAAAAAGGCTTTTTTTAATGTTAGAAGTTTAGGGTTTCCCTTGATTATGGCAAAAATTCCCCACAATTCAATTTACTGACTCCACAATCTAAGGATTAAAATGTATGGAACATAAAACCAACAAGAGCAAAGAGAAAATTGTTCTCCCATTGCAAATTTGTTTTCAGTCATTGAGTAAATGCTTTCTACAATACTACAATATAAATGGCATTGTGAGTGCTCACTTATGACAACCACAAAATTGAAAGTTTTTATAATGTCCTGTCCTGCATAGGGCACATCAGATTCCTTACATATTAAATAACTTATTCTGTAATATATTTTCCACACATAGATATCCAACTTAATATGCTAGAATAGTAAATAACTATACATGAGCACAGATAGATTCAGGATATTCTTCCAAAAACTGCCTGTTTGTTTTTGGTTTGTTTTTTTTTTTTAGCAGAACACCTAAGAGTAATCAATCATTTTTTGGCACCACTGTCATTTATTAGTGTTATCTAAGTTGTACTACTTTCCTTGTCACATTATAAGTTAACCTTCCCTAATCACCACCCTGGACATTTACCAGGCCCTCCCTGGGGAGGTGTTTAACCAGAGCCACAATTTTCCTGTTATTATGTACTCCAGGGTTCTGAAAGCTTATGTGGAGTGTGGATTTTACTCAGAGACTGAGAATAAATCCATGGGAGTCTAATGCTAGGAATTTAGCGCACTAAATGGATATATGCCTACTTTAAATGAACTCCATAGCTGGTGGCGTGGCAAGATCCTCAAAGAATCTCATTTTTGCTGCACATCCTGCTTTTTTGGAAGCTTAATAGAAATGGTTTAAAGTCCTCCTCCTTTCTCAAATACCCAGCAGTTTTCTTTCCCTGGGCACCCATGGGAAGCAACAAAATGGCAGAGATCCAGGGAAAAGGTAAACTCCATCTGAAAGCACTGCAAGGAAGCACTTAGGCTACAGACACATTACTCATGAAAGACCATTAGCTCAATCCAAGAGCTCAAACAAGACCTTGAAGACCAAACGAATTGGTCCAAAAAGCCAACCAAAAAAAACTCACAGTAATTCCTGGTTTTCACTAGCAGGGATACAGACCAAGCTGAGAGCTGACAATTCAACATCTACTCTCTTGAGAAGTATTTTTCAGCTTTAGAAGGGAAAGTTGTTGCCAATACATCCAAACCCAAAAATTTCTTAGGCTAGGAGACGAATCCAACAAGAGACCAGCTGTGCTGAGTTAAGGCACTCCACTTAAAACATCCCATCAATCACAGGGCAGGAGAGTGCTGACGTTATTTGTATGAAATGTAAGAGTGCTATTACTCACCTGCAATTAAAAAGAATAGTTTGATTTGGTTTCTTGCCGAGAGAATTATGTGAATATTTTCCCTTTTGCCAGGTTATGAATTTTGCCAGCTTCCATAATCTGAAGGTAGCATTCCAGGTTCTGACTAAATTGTGAATGACACAAGTCAGATCATTTTGGAGGGGAAATAATTCTTTTTCTGAAACCTAAACTATAAACCTTTGGTTTTTTCACCAACATTCTCTGCAAGGGGCTGGCTTGCAATGCCATGAAAGCACAGTTTTAATTGGTACACTTTTTGGCACAGTTTGAGAAGAGTCCAAGATCTGCATGGAGACTCAATTATTCTACCCTCTCTGGATTTGGACCCTCAAGGCATGGATTAAGATGAGACATTAATGGGGCAGCATGCAAAAGCTTGTATTACTGAAATAGATCTCCTTCATGGATAAAAAGCAATAGGAACTCTCCAACTTGCATTTCTAAGTGAGAACAAAGCTACAGATAGGGAAAAGAGTCAGACAAGGATCTGGGCAAAGACTGGTAATGCAATGAAAGCATGAGAGCCATCTAGAGGGGATTTTGGCGGGGTTGCATCTTCCAGTGTTAGGAACTAACAGTTCTCAAGGCTCTGAGTGCAGGTTGATACCATGTCTGGCAAAAGGAACCATTTCACATGCATTAAATGCATGCATGCAATTAAAAACAAACAAAAAGACAGAAGACAAGCAAGGGCAAGTAAAAAGAGTTATTCTAGAGAGAGAAACTCTTTGGGTAAATGCTCGTGGTTCTTTTTTTTTCCCCAGGTTCAAATCTACCATTTTCTCCATATTCTTTTTAGCTGACATGGAGCTTCCTTATACCAAATTGCCTCAATGTTCATCAGAGTAAGAGCGCATAAAAACTTTGAGGTATTAAAAAAAGCTTTTCTTGCTCCCAGAGACATTTGCTTGAGGACTTCTCTCCCAAAAAATAAAATTAATTAAAAAGAAATTGGAATGCTCACATTCTAGAAAACAATTAGTGAGAGGAGTATCCATGCAGCCATCATAAAGCTATTTTTTGATTCAGGTCATGAGAACCATAGAGTTAGTTAACCAGGGCTAAGTGTAAGCTTCAGCCCTACCTTGGTGCTCTATTAGATAGGTATCCAAGCATCCATATGTCCACCCCTTCACTTTGGTTTCTGAAAGAAAAAAAATCAAGTTTGTGAGACTGAAGGATCCCTGTTTGTGCTTTGGTGCTTCAGAAGATGCCACACAGCATTTATCTAACACAAGCAAATAGAGCCAACAAACATAACTCATGAGTTGCAAAAACCAGCCCTTCTAGTATGCAGCAGAGGAAAAGTAACCGCTCACTCTTCCCCGAGGTATTCTCACTCCTAATTACAAGAAACCATCTAAATGTTTCACCCAGAGGGTTGATAGAGCAAAGCAACAGCTAAACGCGGCCTTACAAAACACAAGTATTTTGTCACGTAAATCTGTCCCTGGCAGTTCCCTTCTATGTGGCTTTTTCCTACTTCTCAAACTTCTTGAGGATGTTTGAGGGCTTAGATAACACAGAGTAACCTGTCTTCTCGTAGTGGAGAGACAAAATGATTTGAAACCAGCTTATCTCGGGGTCATATCCTGCCATTGATTTTTTTTTAGCACTCCCTATTGATTCCAGCAGTGAGTTCCACATACAGATCAATACCAGGATATGGCCTTTATTTATTAGTACACTTCTGCTCCTTCCACTCTACCCTAATGCCTCAAAACACGTGGAACTAATTACAGCATTCAACATTACATTGGCCTTGTTGTCTTTAGAGGACAGCTAAGCCTTCATTTGGTCAACAGAATAATTTGAAAGGATTGTTTGGTGACTTCTGCCATTGATCCAGAAATAAATCCTGTGACATTCTTTAGGGGCAGGGCTGAAGGAGAGGAGCAGAGACATGTGGATAAGCACGTCCTTTGGCTTACCAGCACTTCCCACTTGCAGCAGCACTAAATTCCCAGCAGAAGTTTCAGGCAGTGTCTCGACAATGAAAAATTCTCTGCATTGAGTCAGTGGTCTGATTGTCTTGACCTAGCGTGGTCTTAAAGACATTATGTACTAAAGAAATATATGTTCGGCACTTGGCTGAAAGTTTCTCTACTATTAATTTCTGAACTTTTTCAACATCTTTTACTTATCAGGTCAGGCATACAGGAACTGGAATTTTCAAGGAGTTAATCAAATAAGCATTTTTTACTTCCTGGGGCTTGGAAGAGCAAGAAGCTGAAGCTGATCTGGAAAAATTAGTATATATTCTCCAACAGTTGCCAAGAGCAGGACTAATTTCAACACAGTTTTTCAGTAGTTCTGACTCAGGGCCCTGGCCCCATGCTGCAACTGGCCCTACAGCTTTACCAGCCATCTGCAGGGCTCGGGTTTGAGAGAGATTCAAACTGCACAGGAACTGAAAGGTAAAGTGTCTTTCGAGAGAAAGTGCCTTTTCATTTCTCCCTCTTACAAGAGAATTTCTTCACAGATGCAGGCATGGGTAAAAACTAGCCATGGGACTAAACTGAATGCTCTGCCTCCTGAGAAATCATATCTTCTACTCAGAGTTATCACATTTGGTGGCCAAAATGCAATGCTATATTTAAAAGCAGAGTAAATAAAACAGTTCTTTCCTAGGTGCTGTGCCTACATTACCTTTCTGCACTCTGCAAAATAGCACCAAGGTAACCTTGTGCATTCAGAAGACTTTTTAAAAACAGAAAATCAAATAATCTTGTCAGTATTTCTTGAATTACACTAGATGCAGAGCAGAAGATGAACAGCCCCAAATTTTTCATCGATTACCCAGTTGATGCACCCTGGTATTGGGATGCAATAAACCAACAGCTATTTTTACAAGTACTGCCTGCACCTGGGTACATTTGATTTAACCGAAGTGGGCTAAGGAACAAATGAGCAAGGAAAAGAAAGTGCAGAGGAAAAACAGAGCTTCAGCATTTGTTAAACTGCCTTGGAGCCTTAGGAAAACATCAGTGCTCTGTTGACTTTGCTTCTCTTGTTCTCCTTTACATCACTGGAGGGTCTGGCCTGTGCTTTAAGAAAATACTGCTCCTTTTCAATTGTTAAATAGTGACAAAGTCCAGGTGACCCTAACACAGAGTCTGAGTGGTTTATGTCAAGCCTGGAGACAGTGACTCATGGAGTCACAGATGATCAGTTGATAAATGCCACCGGTATCAGAAACTTGGCCATTAACATGAGTGATGTGAGAACCAAGAGGTTAAGTAAAAGCTACCTCCATAATGAGTGTGTGATACAGAAAAGCAACGTTTTGACCCAGGCTTGGATTTTGGGTTTTGTTTCTCTTTTCCCCTTAAGGTGGAATTGACTTTGGAACTTTTTTTTGCTTTGTATATTCTTTTTTTAATGCAACATACATTTTTCATGGGTGGGAAAATGCTACAAGAAATGTTGGAAAGAGGTTCAGATGAACCACCAGGATGTCTACTGGGATTTTTTTTTCAACATTCTGGTGCAACAGTGCAATGTGTTTGCCACAAACTGCTGGGTTTTGGAATTGCCTTTACTTCAAAGTGACTGTTTTTAACGTGTTTCTAGGAAAGACTAAACTGTATTATTACATGCATTACAAGCAATAAGTTCCCTTATTTACAGCCAAACATAAGACCAAGGACTTTGCTGAAGCAGAGCCCTCATGGAATCTTCCAAAGTTTTCTTGCTTAAATGTATAAGCAGGCAACACCTTAGATAACCACTCTGAGCAGTCTTCTGAGATGCAATTCAAGAATTCAATATGTCATTCAAGTCATGGTGTCCCACTTTTCTAATCTTCAGCGATTTAATGCAAAAAATCCTACAATTTAGAAAAATTGTGGGAAGCTTTGGCTGCCAACATGCAAAATCTCATGAATTATCACAGCAGAAGCTAGTATTTCATGGTGGGGATAACTAATGCTGAAGCATTTGTATGTAAAGCATGTATGCTGTATTTCTAGTGCATCAAGCATTTACAGTCATATTTCTTTTCTTCATCATCTTATTTTACTAAGAAAGAAGAAAAAGCAGTTCAGGCCACTAAAATTACAGATCAGTTAATGAGAATGCAGTCCACTCATCAGAGGATTTAAATAAATATAGGGAAAGGGGTAAGTAGCCTTCCTGGCCTGTGGAGGCTTTAGGCATAACAGAGGATGCCCTTACAAGGCTGAATATTTAATATATTTCACTCTAGTAAAAATATTCCATTCTCTTTCAAGAGCACAGGCTAAAGTGCAATTGCTCACATATTCATCAACAGTAATATGAACCATTAACAGAAATCCATTTTAATAAATATTTTTCTGTCATATTTTGGTTTGAAATTAAGTTATTATTTACCTACAAATACAGGGAAGAGGAGTTTCCTTTTCTCTTTCCCTGTTCAAGATTATTTTCATTTAATTATTCATACAGTGGGAAACAAAAGAAATCAAAATCAGAATGAAACATCACACATGATACTTTCTCAACCTCTTCAATAAAAACTTATTTTGGTGGAATTCCTAGTCAGCTCAGGATTTTGGAGATTTTGCTGTTCTCTGGTGTGTGGAAAGCTTTAAATATCTGCTTAGAGATCATTTATCTCAAAATGTAAAACTGAAGATTCAAATAAACTTTACATGGAAAAATAGGAATTGCTAAGAATGAAAACTATTTTTGCCTCATATTAGGCCATGATAAGGTGAAAATGCTGACATTTTTGTCTTTTTTATAGTATTGATATTCGTATCAGCCAAAGCTTCCAGACCTGGAAACAAAGTCTTGGATTTCCCTCTTGCATTTCTTGAACTTTCTGGGCCTGGAAAATTGGGTAACATGATGAACTCAGAAATGATTTGACATTATTCATTTGAAATGAAGAAGTGATATTTGGCTAGAAGTAAGGGGAGGCCCATTCTGTGGCTTAGGAATGCAACATCTGGTTGCAGAAAATAGCCAATAAGCAAATGTTGCAACATTTGCGAGCAAGATGCAAGATTGTGAGATGATCACATCCCAGAATCTGTAGCATACAATCCATCCATTTTAGATCATCTACCAACACAGCACTCCTGAAAAGCAGGCAGCACGTACTGCACTGGTTAGTAAAAATTTAAATGGCTTAGCACACTCACAGGAAATCAGAATTGTCTCCTTCGTGTCGCATAAGAAAAGCAGAGCAGCAAAGGAGAGGCTCCTCTGTGAGGATCAGAGCAAAGGAAAGAATTTGAAATAAAATTGAAAGGAGATGTTGGATCTTTTAGAGTGGCAGATTGGAGATTATTTTGAAGTGACAGGGTTATTACAGCTGTATAAAATCCCCCTTCTTTACAAGGAAACAAACAAAATTAGAGGGAAGAAACCAACAAACACAAAAGTGCATATTGTCATTTGTGCTGACTCTTTGGCTCCTAATAAATGACACAGGCTGTCTGCAACACCAGAGCACTCACCGGTTTGAAAGTCCTGAAACTTTTCCAGAGGCTGTTTTGTTTATTTCTGTTGTAGTCAAATCCACTTAACAGGGCACTGTGATAAACACCCCTTTCCCTTGAGTTGTCCTGATGGCCAAGAGACTGAGTGCCAGGTGCTCTCAAAATGTAGTAAATAATTGTCTGTCTCATCCACTTAGGAAGCAGAGCTGCCATTCTGTGCAAGCCTGCTGTGTTCTCCTGATATACCTGCTGGCTGCTGCCCTTACTTTGGTGTTTGCTTTTGTCAGGCATCAAATACAATCAGTGGGTTCATAAAATTTTAAGCATTTTTTACGATGGTCAGTCAGGCAGAAATGGCTCAAAGCCCCAGAACAGTGCCTTCAGAAGGACCACAGGGGCTTGAAGTTTTAAAGGTTGGATCTTAACAGGACCATCACTCTGAAGTTAAGGTTAGGTATGGGTTTAAAGTCAGAATATGCCAGGGTAGACCAGCCAAACTGAATAATAACAGGCATGGCATAAACTGTGGTTTCTGACCTGGATACATGCAGTGTTTATCATTTTTTTCCTCTCTTGGAGTGAGAGAGATATAGTGGAAAACATACTCAGCGTTGTGGGATTTCTGTATAATAAAAACAATCTGCTTGTATGCGTTTACTGGGATTTGTCATAGAGCAAAAGGTGAAAAAAACAGATCCAGAAAAGGTCTCAGAGACAGCTTAAAGCTCATGGTTGGTGTCCATATGGAACAGATGTGAGCTCTACTCTGCAAGTTCTTGGTGTTCCTGGACTAAACTGAAACATTCAGGTTTTTGCTGAGGCTTCCTAAGGAATGAAGGGGCTGCTCTGCTGTCATGTCTATGGAGAGCAGCACTGACAGGCTCCTGTTTTGGGTTAGGCTCTGCACAGCACCAGATTTCTGTCACCTTGGACCAGATCCACAGCCCCTGGCCTTGACTGAGGACTAGTGCTTGCCTGTGATGGCTGCCTGTATGTTTTTCTTTTCTTTTCAACACAGCAGGTATGTGAGAGCTCCTGTAACAGAGGCTGTTTATAACAGAGTGCACATCCCTTCTTAATCAACACAAAGATTGCTGTGGGGAGGCAAAGCTTACTTCATCCAAATACTCTATCTGAAGAAACAGTTGGATAAAATCAATACAGAATTGATCTAAAGCTTCCATGAGGTTCAAACACTATCAGAAACCTGGGTTTGAAAGTGTTGGTTTGTCAGTGTCCTTAGATTTTTTTTTTTCCTAATCCATCTCATGAATTTGAAGAGGAGCTTCCAGCCTAAATGAGGACTCACATGTTGCAAACATTCAGTTTGACAGAAAATGTGTATTACAAAACCTTCTGTTTCTCAGTAAGCAGATAATGACCCGGTCAGAGAAAATACTGGCAGCAATTTTCAAAGGACTCTCAAAGACACTTAGGTTATGTCTAAGTGACCTCAGTGATTCAGAGGACTCTGTGACCTCACTGTGACTTTGAAAAACACTTTTGCAAGCTGGAATGAGAGTTTCTGTGCATTTCTCTAGAAGAAGCATCTAAACTGGAGTAAATGAGTGAATCCAGCACCATGGGCCTGCCAGGCTTTCTTCAGGAGCCCCATGCCATGGAGGGGCACTTGATGGGTAGGGACAGAGCTGGCAGGAGCAGTCCTTTGCCACTAGCAGTGGTGACACCAGGGCTGGACAGAAGCAGACCAGGACATCAGACAGACTAATGGTGGCCTTTTGCTAAGACAGGCCCCTATCCCAATCCAGCATGGTCACCCACCTGAATGGAAACTTGACTCCAGGAGATCTGGGGTTTCCACATGTCCAACTCCCACACCCACAGAGATAGCTGTCTCCTGGGAGCAAGCCACCATAGCTCTCTGCTACCTGGGGCATCATTCAGATCCTTATCCTCATGGGAGGGCTCCTGACCTGGGCTCGCCCTATACCCACCACAGCTCTTGTATCCCAGAGAAGTGAACGTCACTAATTTTTATCATCTGGATAATGCTAATCCATAAGACAGAGAATGGAGTAACTGTTTTAACTTTCTTGTATGTTAAGTGCAGCTACTGTAGTTGTGAGTTACTGATCAGCCTCTATAGTTAACTCTATATTTTCCCTTGCACCCATTTAGCACAAAGTGAGCTCTTGCTTTTTCAAAAGGCATGAGATGGCTGCCACCAAAAACAATAGTCAGCATGGGAAAAGAATGGCTGTCCCCTTTTGGTTAGAGACAAACCTCACTTCAAGTGGAAAAAAAAAACAAACCAGTCACAGTTTAATAGTTTTAGTGCCATAATAAACTAAAGTTATATTGCAGAGCTGTCTGCAGTGCCTGGCAAAAGCAAGCAACCCATCCACTAGGGTAGACCCCTGTCTCCATATAAATGCTTACTAAAAAGCTAAATCACCTTAGAGGAAGGATTTTACTGTCCTCCTGCTAAAGGAGCTTTATGAGCCATTTGTTCAGTTCAGCCCTGTGTCTTGTCAAGAGCACTGCCTGTATACTGCACTTGTCAGCATTTGTTCTCACGTCCTATTCACTTGTATATTTGTATACATTGACAGCTTCTATCATCAAATTTAATGACGTCTTTCAGACAAAGAAGTAACTGACTACTGAGATCTTCCTTTATTTGCAGTAACCCTAACAAACCAATTCCTCAGCAAGCCCTTAGACAATTAAAAAGCATGTTCATTTTGTGTAGAACAGACATGATGCAGAAACCATCTACATGGCACCATGACAGGTGCATAAGAATAAGACACAGGGGCTACCCACTTTTTTAAACAATATAAGTATTTTTATCTTAGACCTAGTCATGTCTCTGCCTTCAGTGAAAATTTGTGTTCTGCAAAATATTTCATACAGAACAAATTCCTCTATGAGCCTGAGTCACACTTGTTGCTTAATCAGTTCCTTTGAAATATTTTCTTCCATTTCATCCACAAAGAAATCATCTGAGGCTTGGTGAGTCTTGTTTCCAACTTTATAACAAGCATTTCCACTATTCCTTGTCTTCCTGTTATTGTTTTCCTCTTGAAATTCACACAGGGCAATGCAGACTCTGGGAGTATCAATGCATTTACATCAGGACAAAGTCACCCATGCAAGTCTCAGGACTCAACAATACCCCACAAAATAAATGTACAGAGTGTAGGTTACAGACATTAAGATTATTGGTTCTGAAGGGGAGATGCGGTTTTCACCACTAGCAGGGAATCCAGCACCTGAAGGAATGGAAACACTTCTATCAGACGTAATTAAACAAAGTGTACCTCATAGAATTGAGGGATTTTGGAACCATTAAAAGCAGAACAATCCGTGCTTCTTTATTAGTGTATTCCCATGGTGGTACAAAATGAGCAGCATTGAAGAGTCACAGATTGTGACAGAAGATCTCTGAGAAATCTCTTTGCATACTTAGATGTATGAGCCATTTCCTCAAATGTGGAGTTTTAAGGAGAATTTCCCAAGGGGAATGCATACAGGTCTACTTGTTTTCAACAAAATCTTTCCTCTGTAGGGTGGGGAGCAGATAAAATGCTTGCAGAGACTGTTTTGCAAGAAAAACATTTCTGCTGCCTGTGCTGGTTCCCAGCCAGTGGAACACATCTTGGAACAGGTCTCTACTAGACACAGGGGTGGAACCAACTTTGGCAAAACAAAGACCTGGTTCCAGAAACAAAGAGCGTCCTGTGAATGACTGATCCACTACAAAAGAAAAGGAAATCGAAGGGAAGGGAACTTCTTCAGGCTGCCTTGTAATGCTAATTCACAAGACTAACTAAGTCACCAAAAGAGATAAGGAGTCTTCTCCATGGTACAGCTACTGTACAGTGGAGAATTTAAGATACATTTAAAATACAGCAGCTTTACAGATTGGTGTGCAATGTTTTTTGTTATGTCACTCGTGGGGTCATGAAAAACACACATTGAAAAACCCTATTATGCCAGAAGTCAGTTTAATACCACTGTAGATCATGTCTTTTGGCTGATCACGTTATGCCACCTGAGATGCACACAGGTCTGGTCTGCACCAGGTTGTTTTTACCATTTATACAGGCAGTGATTCAGATCTCCACCTGTATTACATGTCCATGGAAACAATGCCAAGAGCTAAACCCCTCCAGGCTGCCTGCAAACAGCTGGTTCTCAGGAAAGCAGGACAACCTGCACCTAATCTGACAATCATCCTTCCTCCCAGTCCCTGGGCTTTAAACAACACCAAGAAAAAGGAGCCAGGATGTGATAATGATTTGCTTCCACAGCCTGATGCTGCCATGTGAAGCACACAGGCAAAACAGGCCAATCCCTTTCAGCAAAGAAGGAAACATATTTATTGTTAGTTAATAAACCAACCTGACTTTATTCCTTTCTACTTAACCCATACAGACTAGCTGAGCTCCCTAAACAGCTCCTGCAAGTTTCAAGACAATAAAATGTACTGTTTTGTCTTTTAAAATACCTGACACCTGAATTCAGCCCAAACTCTTACAAAATACACAGAAGCCTGAAGTCTGGCCTGGGTAATAGGTCATCAACGTGTGTTTCCTAAACCTCATGACTATTAAGCACAATGTATGAAAATCTCTTTAATTGTCTGGTTTGGTCTGGTTTTACGTGGGTTTTTTGAGTGTTGTGCAGAGCTTGTTTTCACTGGGACTCTGCAGATATGTTTATTAGAAAGCCTCTGGCCACACAATTGTCTCCAGGTCACCATGAAATGCCATCAGACACCTGCTCAGAGAGTGTGCAGGTATTCCATCTGTGCCTCTCCTCCTTCACACCATGCCAGTGCATTACATAATCTCCCCAGGTCTCCAAGTACTTGAGTCTATTTGACCTAAATAAATAACCAATTCTGTCACCTCTAAGCAGACCACAACATTTTTCCATGCACCTCTTCTTGCAGTACAGAACTCCATTCAGTGAGGGTGGCAGAACCCAGCCTGAGGAGGCTCAGCTGTGCAGAAATGGCTGGAAAATCCAAGCCCTTCCATCCACTCTCTGCTCTGAGCACCAGTTTGGTGGTTGGATTGAGAATTTCAGCAGTGGTATTTGTGCACCTCCCTAATATCTTGAAGTCCTAATTTAAAGTCCATAAAACAAGCCAGGCTTCATGGAGTAGCAAAAAGTGCTCTTTACTCACTTGTATAACAAAACAGACTCATGATTAATTAGATCAAGTATAATCAAAATCCTATGCACTATTAATTTAAGATAGGAAATACAGCAGTAAAATAAGATAATATCTGCTACTGTAATTTCTTTCCCTGAGGACTTTGCTACTGTAGGCCCAAAGAAATAAAAGACAGGCAAGGTACTTATGCCCTTTTTTATTTTGCTACCTAGCATTCACTGTGCAAATGTATAATTTTTTCCTTATACCTGGTAATTGTGATTTTTTTTTTTGACAGAAAAGTTAACAAGATTTTCTCTCTAGTAGGTACAGTCCGTTGCATGCATGGTGGTATTGGTATGATATAGAAAGCACGGAGTTAAGAAAGTTCATAGATTAATCTACTCTGATCCCACACCCTCCATCAAAAAGCCTTCCTTTCCTCTGTGTGCTCATGTGCCTATAAGAACATTGTGGATTTGCTCCATAACTTTTTTCCAGGCTTATTTTTGCCACTGCTTCACCAAAAAGGCTTGTTACTGCAACATTTTTTTTCTATATAAAGCACTTAGAATAACTTGTGAAATTGTCTAAGGGCTTCCTTGTGCAAGGCATCATGAAAATTCTGGGAAATCCTGCTCCTGTTAAGATCAATGGTATCTTTGCCATGCACTTCAACACTGCCAGGATTAGGACTCCTGTTGGTTTACAATGATGAGATGTTGTTTGGATGATAAGTATTCCTGAGAGCAGGTTTGGGTAAGCAGCCAATCAAAGTTATTTGTCAGTCCAGCCTCAGTCATGGCTTTTCTCTAATTTGCATAAAACTACTCAAGATTTCAGTTTCTGTGGAAAAAATAAATCAGGTAGGTTTAGCTTAGTTTTTGGTTTCACTGAAAAAGTTACGCTGAACTTTGGTATGTCACTGTTTGCTTAAAAAACATTCTTTCTAAATTCCTCCACACTTTTTTTTCATTCCTCTGAAGAGTTTTAGGTCATTCCGGCTGGAGACAAGTGGATTTCATCAAGCTGTAGAACTACTTTGATGGTCTGGAGTGTATTTTACTGGGTCATGGATTTGCTGCCTATAACATTTGCTTAAGGAGCATGTCATCACATCTCAAACAAAACCAGTTCTGTCATTTGAGTGCTTTTATCAGGCTTTGCTGTCCTGGTATGCGATGAACCACAAAACTTGTTATGTACCCCTTTAAATTATTACTTTACTGGGACAAATGAATGGAGTTAAATATGTATTTGGGGCTGTTCTGCTGGTGGTTTTGGCTGGTAAAACCGTGAAGTTTTAGTCTGTGGTGGCTGGTGGGTAGACCTTGCTTGTCAGTTTTCTTATGCCTTATGTGTGTTTGAGTGTGTGGTTTGGTGTTTGTGTAGTAGGAGTTTTTTTAAAGTTTGCATGTTTGGCTTTTGCACTGTGAGTTGTTGGATCTTTATTCAGTCTGGCTTCTGCCCTCACAAGTAGGTGTCAGACCCACAGCATCATGGCTGGGGTAACGGTGGCAAATAAAAAAGTGCAAAATAAAAAACTGGAAGTCTCACATTTCCTATGGTATCCACTCTACTGAGATTCTTTAGATTATGTCCAAAACTCATAAGAGTCTCTAAAAACTCAGATATCATCTATCCAGACCACTATGCCACTCCATTCCAAAGCTGCTTGTAATTTTCAATATATCTTCTAGTCTCTTTGCCTAAGAATATTCTAAGAAACGAGCAGGACAAATAATCAGGGTTAATTCTGACTATAACAACACCAACTTTTATGTATTCCAAAGTTACAGGGAGGACATCTCCCCTTTTAGTGCAGATGAATTATTTAAAAGGGAGGAGGGGAGAGATAGGATCATAAGCAAAGTACGTGCCTTATCAAAATTGTCAGGGCTTTTACATTCCATTTCCTTGTGATAAGACTCTTGTGCTGAGCTGGTATTCGGAAGTGAGCCCAAAGGGCTGACTGATAAGTTTACATAAGGAAGGAAATAATCAATTTAGGGCTGTTACTGAATGAGCTCTTATCATGTTCATTTCCTCACTATTGCTTCTCAAGCTAAATATTACATGTTTAGGAGCAACTTCAAAAGATTTAACATTCTAGCCTCTGCATTTTGTTAAGGAAAACTCTTTCAATAGCACAAAGCATTTGCTTGCAGCACAATAAGAGCACAATTCATGCACTGACAAACTTGCATTTTAAGACACTGATATTTATATTGGAGGAAGAAACACACTCTTGAAGGAAGACTACACTTTTTTTCCAGCTTGCTATCTAATATTTGAAGCACAGAAAAAGGATTCTAAAAGGTACTAATAGGTAGTACACTAAATTCCCTTCTGTAGATTTGCTTCTCCTTCTCCTGTAATGCGCTTTGTTTAACTGCATTAGTCTACTTTTTCTCCAAAAAAGATGGCTTTTTTAAGACCCTGATGACAGCAGCATGATTTGTGGGTGCACATGACTTGTCATGCTAAAATTTAAAAATGTGGTTCTTATTTTGAGTCCGCATTAAACCGTAAAAAAAGTACATTGTGCCTGGTAAGTGACTGACTGTAGCCCCTTTGTCCACATTAGGTTTGCAGTGCTTCTGAGAGCTTCATCCAGGCCAGTCTTTTCCATGAGATCAAAATGGAATTACTGTGGAAAAGTGGGGAGGGAGAGTCCCAACTTAAATAGAATGATGGTAGCATTTAAGTTGGTTGTATCATGTATTGGTACTCCAATGTAGAACAGCCACAGGTTTAAAACACTACAGCTTGCATATGATGTCAATATTTATTTCTCTTTACTTGACCTGGTTCCTACCTTGTTCACAGTCAGCACTGAGGAGGATCTGCTCAGGTCTTAGCTGGGATGTTTGGTTTTCCACAAACACAGATTACATTTGCATCCTAACATATTTTTGACTGGACTGTGTCCAATCATTAAGGAGGACCACAGGGATCCTCTAACACTGCCATGGCTATAAAACATTTTCCATTGGCATGCAACCACTACAGAAAGTGCACCAATGGGCAATTCCCTCTGCCAACAAATTTAACAACAATACCACGATCAAGATTCGACTGAGAGAAGATCTGGGAAGAAATGTACTTTCTCCCCTGATCCAGCAAAGTCTGAAGTTTCAGACTATCAAGACACTTCACAAGGTTCATCCACACCACTGTGAGCAGCCTCCTTCCAAAGCTGCCATTACAATTGCTCTGCTCATATTTCAGCACTGTTGGGTCCAGGTATTTCATTCTAGCACATCTTTAATTTACAAAACTACATTTATTTATGGAACAGACTGCTGCTTTTCTGGAATGGTTATATACCTTTCATCACCTGTAATGAATATATAGCTTAATGAATTCATCAGGAGCCTGATGGAAAGATCTTGAAATGAAGTGGAATCTGGTCAACAGTTTGCTGCCTGAAGAAAATACAGAACACTCAGCTTGGATTTTATATAACACAAAGGATGATGCATTTGCATTTAAAAGCCAATTTTAAGCAAAAAATTCAATGCTTTTCTCCCTGGGCCTCATGATGTGGGCAGACTCAGCTAGGCTTTGATCCAAAACCCTTGACCTAACTCTTTGAGGTACAAACACTGTAGCACAGGAATTGTTTAATATAGATGCTCTCTAAATTGTTTCCCAGAGAACATTCAAATAAAACAGGCATTGTACTTCAGCAGGCAGCCCTGTCCTTCTGTAGGAGACCTGACATTCATTTACAGAGAGGGCAGCAAAGTTGTCCAGGGATCATCAGGTGCTAAAGAGATGGGCAGGGCCTTCCTGCTGTCCAGCACATCCAGGAAGATGAGGAGATCACTGAAACCATGCAGCAATGAGTAACCAATTGTTTTGAGTGAGACTTTCTGTGGTACTGTGTCTGCACACTTTATAAATCATTCACAGGTTTGTTATGCAAGTGGTCACTGGTACCTTGTAAACAGAGCTTCTCCATGCTCTGTTGATCTTTCCACTGCAATTTTTTGCAGGCCTAATAGCTGTTTAAATAATTTCTGACATGGAAAAGCCCAGGCCGGATCCAAAAGCGTAAACCAGAGCCCTTAGGCTTAGCTGCTAAACCCAGGCAGCTACCACTGAGCTTGGAGCACCTGCATGAGAGAGCTTGGCATTGTCAGCGCAGCGCGCTCAGAGCCTCCACAGCAAGTTCTCACTCCCTCTCCCAATGCCTCCACTTAGGGGATCAGAACTGGAAATTCTGGGACACTCAAAAGGGGGGTGAAACTTCTACGTGGAATTGCTAGGCAGGCTGTTTAACCTCTTGGATTCAGCCTGTCTGCACATAAGGGACAGAAATACTTCCTTCAGGAGGTCAGTTTTGCATTATTTTAATTGTTATTATTGTTGCTGCTGCCATTGGTTATAATTACCAGACCAGATAATTGTCACATCAGTAACATGAGTTTATGTCACCTGGTAAGGTAGATTAGTTACTTTTCCTTGCTTTCTATGATGATGAGAAAATCTAAATATACCTGGGCTGATAACACCAAATGCTGTGTACACTGGCAGCCCCTGGAAACAAAGTTTAGTCAGATGGCATTAGATTTCAGTAAAATACTCTGGATTTACACCAAAAGGAATGAGACCAGACTGAATTTTTATTAAATTCACCTGTGTTTGTAATCACAGGCTTACTAGGCTACTACCAAAATTTCATCTAAAAGGCATCAGTACTAGTGGCAAAAATGGCATTCTGGCCAGAACAAATATTTTACTTTCAGTAAATAAATTTTCACCTTCCTGCCTAAGAATAATGTTGTCGAATTACAGTTGAAAAGCTCAGAAGCCCTTTGCTTCCAATATAAGCTACTAAAGAATGTAAGAGACACTCACTGCAGTTCAAGATCCAGCAGGATCTTCCAACGAGAGGCTAGGAACTCCACAGAAGCATGATCTAATGGAAAAAATATGATCAAATGCAACCCTCAGTAGAAAAGTTCCTTATATTTCCCTTTTTCAAGAGACATTTTTACTGGTATAACATTAGCTAATTCTGGGAAATGTCAACTCTGCCTACAAAAGGATTAAGAAAAGGGGTTTAGAAAAATATGACACATAAATCAAGGCTCTCCATAAAACTGCAGATGATAGGGACTTTTTAAGCTATTTTCTGGAAAAACCAGGGCACTCCGTTTTCATCAAGTGTCTGCTCTGTACCCTTTAGCATAACTTAATAAGTAAAAACACAGGAAGAGAAAAGGCAGCAAAATGCAGATACAGATGGGAAGGTTTTAACTTTGCCACAAAACTGATATCCCTGCAGAAAATCCATACTGAAACTTCAGCCTGGACACCTCCCTACCCTGCCAGCCCTATTTTCCTGCATTTTCATTTTTCAGTGTGCAAGAAGGCTTTGCAGCCTGGAGGACTAAATGAGGCATCTGTTATCTCAGTGCCAACAGCACCATTCCAGAGGTCACTCCAGTCACACTCCTCAGGTCCTCACTCAGGCTCCCTCCATCCCAGAGCATCACTCCAGCTGCAGGAGGCTGTCATGTGCATCACTCCTGATGTAGCAGGAAATTGGTCCTGGCATGGTGTGCATTTCCCCTTGTTGTTATCATTATTTTCATTCACAGAAACAATTTAATAACCAGCAAAGGGAGAAGCTGCCATAAGCATTAGGATGTTTTGTCTAGGATCCTGGCTGCAAGCCTGGAACTTCTGTCATTGGGTGATACGATAACATTAGCAAATAATCATGATATTACCAATATGATAAACAATATCAGAAGATAAAAGTAACACAGTGTAAGCAGTCTTTGACTATTTTGTCTTTTTCTCACTTGCATTATGGCACACCACTGATTATCTGCTTTCCTGTATGAGTCACATCAAGTTATATCATTGGTCCTTCCAGAGGGTTCAGAGGATATCATAAACCATGGAGAGCAAAGCTTGTTCTGCACACTAATGTAACCTAAAGTGTCTGATGCTATAATTGTCTGCCTGCTGACTGCTCTGCTTATGGGGCATTTAAAGCAAAGGAAAACAATGTCTGACTGCAATTTTCTTTCTCCATTTATACTCCCCTCTAGGCCTGACGCTTTCTCTCACTTTCTCTTGCCTATCTTTCCACTGCTCCTTTGTCCTTCCTTTTCCCAGCCTCCTTCCTGCCTCCTCAGTCTCCAGGGTGAAATGAATCCTTTCTTTTTCCTAGGCCTGAGACTGAACCAGCATCCACAGAATCCTCTAAAAATTATTTGGGTGCCTTTAGGGAGGTGGGGTATCCTACAGGACTCAACCAACAGGCATAAAATCATCAAGTCCACCCAAGAATGCTCTGGGCATAGAGTCCAAGTGACTATGGAGCCATGCAGCAGATTCCACCAAACACACACACCACCAAACCAAACAGAAACCACAGAAAATGTGCAAGAATGTATTGAAATAGCAGCTACATCCTCCTCCATCCCTCCCATCTGCTCCCCAGATTTGTGTCACAAAAATCTTTGGTAAATGTCATAAAACCTTCATTTCAACATGTTAATTCATCAAGATTTTATTCCATCTACTTCCTGAATACAGTTAATAAATTCTAGATGCTTATGTTCAATGATTTGGAAACATTTATAATCTGAAAGCTTCCAATTTCCTCTTTTTTTTGTAAAAGTTTTGTGTTGCTACAGCAGAAGATAGAACACATTTCAGTGTATCATCCTGGAGTAAAAGGATGAATTTGTTCTAAGGAAGCCAGGTTAGAAAATTTTTTTTCACAACTACACATAAAGTGTCTGTGCATTACACTTCCAGCTTACACCACTTGGGGTTTTTTATTTCTATGTGCACAAAATTTGTGTATGCAAACTGCCACTGCATGCCTTATGCACGCAGCTCTTTACACAATTTCCTCTGGAAAAAAATGCATTTTGCAAGCATTGCAAAATTATCAAATATCATTCCATTGCACATCAAAGTGGGTGAAAACCTTTTTCAAAAGTGTGGGCTAAATTTACGTTGTTCAATCCTGGCATAAAATAGGCCAAAAGGCATAAAAATAATCCAATAACAGTTTCATTCAACAAGACTCTACTATAATGAGTTGATACCAAAAAACAGGTGTTTAAATATTTTAAAAACTAAGTCAGTGTTAATTCATTATTGTGTTGTCTGCTCCATGAAATTCAATTTGAAATTCAGTGTCTGCCCATGCTGTATTTTAGAAACACTTTCCCACAATTTCTGAATGATGAAAAATGCAGTCGCATAAAGTGCTCTTCTCTAGCACTTCATACTGCAGGTTATGACATGATCTTTACTTCCACTATTCACTCTTTATTCTGTAAATAATAGATAATTATACATTATATAAAATGATAATTATTGTTAATTTCATCATTTTTGAAGAGCTACCTGCAAAACAGAGCTACCCGTGAAATGCATTTGTCACTACAGAACTTCTTTTTAAAAATGCCATCTTTACAATTAGGAAGAAAGAAAAAAAATCATTTTTCTGTTTAAAAATGTGCAAAACTACAGAGTTTGTTCAGGGATTGTGACACATAGAAGCCTTCAGCCTGTGAGTTACATTAGGGATGGCCCAAGGAGTTCACACCTAACTTAACTGTGGTGACTGGAAACAACAGGAGAGAAGTGAAGCTCATCTCATGACCAAAGGAGTTTGTTGCTCTCAGCTCCCAACTTGTGTCCCACAAAACGCTGTAAGAAACCAATTTTCAAGTTTGCACTTGAAACAATGCTAAAGGTGAAAGGCTCCAAACTCTGCAAGGCATTTAGAGCCAAGCATCCCTTACAAGTTTTCATGAATGATAGAAAAGTTAGAATGCTGGGCCATAATTTTTCAAGTGTTTGGAGGCCTGAGTAATGTTAACACGAGAGCAGAACAGAAATGTTTTTCTTTTACTCAGATTCTGAAGCAACCACCAGCATGATGACACAGGGTTGAGTTCAGAAAACAGAAAATACCAAAATCTTGATCTGTGGTACCACCCAGTGACTGCTGTAAGTCACAGAGCACACATTACACATTACAGACCCCGTACAGTGTCACTGGAATAATGGTGGTCTTGGCTTTCTTTCCAAAAGTGAGAGGTGTAATTCTAGCACTTTTCTGTGAACATTTTTGAAGCAATGACCATGGGTTCCAGTCCTATCTGGAGGAACAATCTGGCTCGCCTGCATTTTCACATATTCATGGTTTACATTCAGCTCTCCAAAGAGGTTCCAAACTACCAAACCCACAACAGCTATTTTCAGAAACAAGCATTTCTTATCATTCGGTATCAAGCATCAGAGCCCATTAGAGTATGGAAGGAATGCCACAAATGAACTGGGTTCCTAGAGTCCTAGAAGATTTGTTTCAGTTTCTAATCAAACTGGTTCCCAGACTTAATTCAATCAGCCTTTATTTTTCCTACACTTGGCAGGAGAAGGACTTTTTTTTTCCAGAAGCAATTACTGTAAATATAATGGCTAAGCACTCAAGCAGTATATTAACAATTCTAAATCCTTTTCTTCTGCTCTTGATCATAAAAATCCTTCCATGCAAGCAACAGTAATGCCCCTTTTTACAGCATAAAAAGTATAA
The DNA here is from genome assembly GCA_013397155.1 of Irena cyanogastra. NCBI lineage: Eukaryota > Metazoa > Chordata > Aves > Passeriformes > Irenidae > Irena > Irena cyanogastra. The sequence goes on from VWZV01010134.1 coordinate 1,146,741, forward strand.
AGAAAGACCATCTGGGCTGGCACGCCTGCCTTTCTCATATTTACAGAGATTCAAGGTGACCCCTTCCTATGTTTCAGACTCCCTGACCCCTTTTGAAATAACTGGAGACTTCTCCCAGCTTATCTTATCCCTAGGATCTTTTAATGTGCATCAGATGTATTAGAGATGATGGAAGAGGAGGAGGGAGGGGGAATGATATGAACTGATACAGTTGCTATGACCCGTGTGCATTTCAAGCTCATTTTGAAACAAATTTGTCCAGTTAGAGGATAGTGACTTCCCATATTAAGATCAACAAGGGGGGAAAGTATGTAAGTGAGACTGACTTTCACTGCTAAAGCAGCTTTAAATGTTAATCATGTGGTGACACAAGATGCTTAAGTGTTGAAAAGACAGGACCCTGCCATAATCAAAGTGGCACTGCAAGAAAAACCTACTTTGAGCAGGGAAATGCTTTAGCTTTGTACAATGGGCTTCCCAGATAAAACAGCACAGGCAATTGCTCTTGTACAAATGTATACATACACTCATAAAGAAGGGGATAGGAAAACAAAGAAATATAGGCTTAATTTCCAAGAGTGGAGCAGGGAAACTGGTTTATAATTCTTGAGCTGAAAATAAGCACAGAATGAATAACTATCATCAGACTCTGTACCATCAAATATGTGTTCACTTCTGGTGGCAGACTTGCGCGTGGTTTAGTATTTTTACACTATTTCAAGCACCAGATCACTTAATCCCATTTACAGCTAAGAAAATCCATTGACTACCTAAAATGTAGGAAGAAGTCCTTTCCTTGTACTTGAGCTGGCAGTGTCAGAAGTCCCTGGCAGAGAAAAGGAAGAAGGTTATTAAAAGGTGGATGCTTTCAGGTAGCAGAACCTCTGAAGTGGTGCAACACATAACAAACTACTACTCAGACGCAGTGTAAGGTGGCAGGAAAGTCCTTTTTTCCAGGAAATTCCCCAATTACCTTAGTTTAACAGTGCATGTTTTAAACTAAGGCAAGTTGCCTCCTTTATAATGCACATTAAAAGAATATTGACATCATAACACATACCCACACAGACAAAGAGTAATAAAGACTGTATCAGAAAGGACAAACATCATCCCTTGCCAGCTGGTGTTGACAAGGTCTCAGAAGCAGACCTCTGCATTTCTTCCTCTTCCTAAATTCATAGCACTGCTGTCACATCCTTCAGCACTGCTTTAACCAAGAATAGTCCGTGGAATTTTCATACCCAATGAAAATACTGAATATAAGTGTGTTAAACAGACTAAAAGAACAGATCAGGATCAGGTCGCCTGCAGTAGAAAAATTACACAAATCATGTTTATTTTTATGATTTTCATTTCAACCACTTGGTTTCATTATATTTTATGAAAAGAGCCTTTTAAGAATTTTTTGCTCATCTTTTAACACCTGGCTACACTGTTTTTCCTTTGTTACACAATAAAAGGCTGTAATGTTTACCTCTATTTCATTTAATAAACAGTCTCTTATGCTGTAGCACAAAGCATTAGGAAGTTACCTAGTTCCTAAAGAAGAGATCTTTAATGCTGACATTGTTGAACTTACTCATGTTTCCTTCTTATTTATTCAAGTCAACCTCTGTAACATTTCCTTATCCCGGATTTTCATTCTATTTAACCAACATAAAGGCAACCCTTCACAATCTAAGATGAACATTTTGTATTTGCATGGGGTTTTTTTAAGGTTTAATTAGACACTTTAACAATGTCAAGTTGTTAGGCAACAATTTACAGTCAGGATGGATCACAAAGGAAGCTCCCAGATCACAAAGGTCCCAGAGCTTTTGAATGGTTTCTCCACTTTTTTGTCCGTGCACGCTGCTGTGTGCTTAAAGAGTGACATCACTCATCTGCATTATTGTGCTGTACATTCATCAAAGTACTGATTAGAATCTAAAAGTTCTCAAATAGCAGTAGGATTTAGTAATTTGTAATTAGATACATAAGAGTGAACAAAAGGAAGTATCAGTGCTTTCAAAGGGAGTTTGTGACCTTCTGGTGCAGGTTCTGGAATGACTTTCTCTGCTGATTTTAAATTGTACCTGAATGGCAATTGTACCTGAATGACAAAGCAGCTGGATGTATATTCCAGGTGAGGGAAAGTCAAGAATCTACTCTGTAATTACACTTTGATATTTTATTTATTTAGGAGTATTAGTACATGAGAAGGCAGAAAGACACGAGCAGCTTAGTACAGTGAGTCTCAGATTTTTAATTTGCAGTGGCTAACGCTTGTAGTGGTGATGTTCTAGTTTCCCAGGGCCACACTGCTGCATTGCTGCTGCTTTTTGATCAATTTGAGGCTGTGGAAGCTCTGCCTTGATGACAGATCCATAATGTGCATGTGTTGGATTCTACATGAAAATTTAATGATAGCTGACATTATATATCTGTGGTAGGTATGAGCCCTCTCTCCCTCTCTCTCTCTCCAAGGCCATGGAGAAGATTTCAACCTACACCATGATAGGAAGCAAGCCAAGCTTTTATTTTTATTTCCTTCACAAAGAAGCCCTTTTCAATAGCAAGTTTGTCTCCCTTTAGAGCAGCTTTTCTACCTGCATAAAATGCCAATAAATCACTCCATACGTGACTACTCCAGTGCACAGCCCATCCCAAAGAAAGTTTAGGGTTTCAAATCAAGACACCTTTGTCGATGACCTCAAGGCTCTCGCGGATCCCAGGTGGAGCCCAGCTCCAGATTTCCCTTCTCACTTTCAGCCTCCCAGGCAATACCTGCTGCTTCCAGTGTGTAATTAGATCATTGCTTTGCCTACAAAATGCAGGTATGTTTAGATGACAGGCAGGGGTCTTGCTCCCACCCAGCAAGGCCCGTGTCTCTCTCTTGAAGGTACTGACGGCGTATTTCAGTGCAGACACTTGGTCACCTCCTCGCACAGCAAGACAAGGATCTGCAAGAATCTCTGGACTTTCCATCCCAGGGAGGGGCCTGCAGGGACCCAGCTCAGCAGCTCAGAGCTGCTTCAGACTGTTCAAAATTGTCTTCAGCTGCAACATCCTCCCAAGAGCTGCTGCAGCAGCTGGGGCTTGCCAGAGTTCACAGACAGTTGAAGCCTCCCTCCTGGCCAGCCTCAGCTGCATCCCAAGTGTGCACCCCATGGAAGGCACAGCAAGAGGGTGCTGCAGGGGCCAGGCTCCTGAAGCTCAGGGGTGCTGAGGAATTCCCTCATGCAAGGCAGTGGATGCAAGCCAGAGATCTGGCTCAGCACTGCTTCTTTCAGATAGGGGTTCTCCCCCACACACTGCTCTCATTAAAGGAAAGTTGCCATGTGTTAGATAACCCTAAACTATCACGAGAAGGAACAGTGGGAAGCATTTCCTTCAAATGACTGGATACTGCGAACTTTACTTAGGTTTTAAAAATTCCATGTCAAGCAGCTTCCCTCAAAATGCACAGATGTCCATTTGTGCAGCTCAGGGGGTGAAAAGTTCTTGCATATTTCAGGAATACAGCTACATGTCTGCACATCCATGGATTTTGGAAACACTACTGGCTGCTTCTTATTTCCAAAGGTGGGGTTCACACTGTAATGTAACAGATCATTTCAGGAGGTCAGAGAGAACACAAACTCAGGGTCTGGAAGGAAGGTCTCTAACAGGGGCTCTCAGACTCTGCTGTTGTTTTCAGCTGCAGCCTTGTTTTTCAGAGCTCTGCCAGCAACAGCAGCTCCTGCTCACAGAAGCAATTTGATTTTTAGCCATTTTTTACAAAGCACACAGTTCTCATTCTGCAGCCCACGTTCTGCCTTTGTTCATCGTCATTAAAACTTCACTAACAACAGGCAGGGGTGTAAATGAATGGAGACTCTGCTCCCCTCTTCTGTTTCCTGAACTCCAGCCAAAATCATCACGTTTCACACATCCTGAATAAAATCATAAATCCTTCCCCATGGGGAGCAGGGTGTTCCCCTTGGAAGCTGGCCTGCGGTTCCAAACCACTTCAGGAATACAGGCCAGGTTTCTAAAACTGAAAGGGACGCATGTCTGACTTTTTTGTAATACATAACTTTTGCTTCCTTTTCTCTGAAAACAATGCTTTGCATGCTTTTAAAATAATATTCCCTTCTGAATCTATACACTCAAAACGTGCATAGCTGAGCTGCCAGATGCTATAAATTGTCCCAGCTCAACTAGAAATGAGGAATCTCCTCTGTCTTATGTAGGGGGAGGATGTGCAGAACTTCAAACCCATTTTGATATGCAGCCTTAATTAAGCTAAGATGTTGCTGGAGATTGGTTGGGTCTGACCTTTATGATACTTTAAAATACTTCTCTTTTTTCTCACAGTTATCATTACTAATCTTCTTCCGGATGGTATAGCCTACAGTAGATTCATTTATTAGTGAAATTAAATTTCAACAGGGAGAACACTTGGGTAAAACATCCTCAGGCTTTTGGGTATTCTAAGGGAAATCATGTGTATAAAATAAGCTTTTTTTCTGTATATACATGAACTTTTCCCAGAAAATAAAGAGGCAGCTACTTAACTGAAATTCTGGTAATTATCCTCATATATAATGTGAAAGTAATAATCTATCACGGCCCATAAAATAAGTGAAGTCCAGTAAATAAGTAGTTCTTTCCAGAAGTCAGCATGTTTTTCTAAAACCTTTACTTGCTGGCTTTTGACTGATTCACTACAGCAGGTTCATTAAGTCATTAAATCCCTTCTGTGCATTAAAGATCTTCTGCTGTTCCTGGCACACACTGGCACTATGTGCACATTGGGAAATTCCCATCTCTCTGTCCAGGAATATGTTTCCTTTTCAGCTTGCACTGCAAACTCAACACATCATTCTGCATTCATGTCCATCAGTGATTTGTGCCAGCCATCTCATTCAGGAACAGAATTGTTTTAAACTAGAGAAAATTTCTTCATCATATTTTACTTTTTCTTTTTTCCCCCCATAAACTGGATGTGAAGGGAAATGCTAAAGCACTGCAGAATCTATCGTTATAATTTAAAAATAGAAACCCAGTAGTAGCTATCTTACATGATAGGACTTTGTGTTTCACTATTGCACAAGAATAGATTTAGCATGTTTAGGAACAGGAAATTGAAAAAGCAGTTAAAAATCACTGTGCACCAAACCCTAAAGCTCCACCAGATGTAGAAGGGTCAGACTCAAATTGTTTGACCTATTTCAGGATTTTTATGTGCCCCGAATGACAATGCTCCCCGCCGAGGATTTTCCAGCTTCTGCCACAGGACTCAATTAAACAAACATCAGCCAACCTCTGACCCCAGTACGCCCCTTTAATGCTCACATTATTTGTCCATCCATAAGGCAGACAGCTCTCAGCCCACAGTTGCCACAGTAACTTGGATAAGGTGCCACAGAAAAAACTGCAAAACTTACGTAATGCAAGTACCGACCAATTTTTCTAACCAGCAAAAGGGTCCCCTTCTGAAAGCAACACTACCTGAAGAACACTTCCACCTGGTCTCAAAAATAAATTGCATTTATTGCTATGTCACAGTATCCCATAATCACCTGCAGCCACTAAAATCCATAGGAAAACACATTGAAATTTTAGCAACATTGCTGTGAAGCATGGGATAGACTTAGGAAAGCTGCTTCCAGACTAATGCCCAGTGGCTGCCTGCAACAAGTTCATTCAAACAAATCTCATCTCTGATTAAGCTGTATAACAGGGTCAGCAGCATTTCAAGGGCTGAGGTGTAATCCTCATAAGTGTGATATCCCTTGTGAAGGAAGGGAAAATGATTGGGGTTATCCATCATTACAGAGAAATGTGATGCCCGGTTTTAAAAGTATTTTACACTCACTCTTTTCCTGGCTCTCTCTACTTGCAACATCTCTGTGGTGAATTTCTGAACCGAACTGAGGGGGTGGTTTTATTGCTTCCTGGCCATAAATGAGAAAGCAAAGTCATTTTTAAAAATCAATTACTTGTAAAACGCAGTGTCAGAGATTAATATTTTTCCCCTCTTTATTTACTAAGGGGAGTTAAAATAATTCGCTCTAAACATAGTTTCTGTGGAAACACCGGTTGCCTGTCAGAGTCATTGTCAGTCACAGGAACTCTGCAGAACCAAAGCAAAGGTTACTTGGTTTTGGTGTATTTTGGCAAAGCTGCCAATAGTATAAAATCACCTTAGCACTGGTATGCACCTCTCATGATGCCCATAAGGTTGTCCCCAGGGAGAAAAATCACTGCCTGCTCTCTGGCTGAGGTCCAGCTGCTGGTCACACACTCTGCATATCATTTACATATCTTTACGTACATCTATACAGCTATCTTTGTATATCCTGATGTAAAGGAGACAGGTTCACTCTTCACATGCCAAAAGCCCTCCTCATTTTGGAAACTCAGGTTACAGTCTGCAGGGAGGAACATATTGTAGCAAAATGTGGAAACCAACCTCGAGAGGCCCAGTCAAACCGAAATCAAACTATAAAGGTCTGTGTCAAATAGACATCACAGAAGTCTCCAGAGACTAAAGAAGACTCTTCATTCCCATCTCAGAGGAAAAGGGTAAAAGAAGGAGGGGGATACCAAAATATACAAGCTTGTGCTCTTCCAGAAGGAACGTGAGCCAGCATTGCCTCCTGTGAGGGTCTGTGGATTACTTACCACAGTCTAGCTAGCCCTTAAACAACAAAAGAGCCTTGGAGTAGACACATGATGAATTTTCTCTCTCAAGTAGGCTACTCGAGCTTCACTCTTGTGGTTTTTGAAACAAGGAAAAACACTTCAGGAAAGAACAGTGTAAACCATATCTCAAATTGAAATATTTATATTTTCTATGTATTGCGCTTGAAATTCAGGCTGCATATAAACTACAGATTTTTGGAGAGAAATTAGTTACAGTAGGGAAATCACAGAATTTAGTGAACGCTGAAGAGCTGTTTCATATTATTTAATCTCATCTTTAAAAGAAGAACCGCATGACACTGACTGACAGAGATCATAATGCTTAGGCTTGAGGGGAAAGAAGATGATAGGGCTCTTTTATTTACTCTTAAGCAAATCAGCAGCCAAGCACTCTAAGGAAAAACACTGTAAGTCAAAGAATTATATTGATCTTGCAGATGCTGAGTTAAGAGGAAAAAGTTCTCTATTTAACTTAAATTATTTTTCTCCCACGGGGGACTGCATCAGACTGTTGCAGGAAGCAGTAAATTGCAGAGTTTGTGGGCTCTGCTCAGGCACAACAAGAAATCATTGTAATTCAAGTGACGAAGTCAAAAATACAGGAATCCAGTAGAAAGTAGTTTTCATGTTCTGAATTGCAGCTAAGGTTGTGGCCTCAGACTGTGTCAAATAACCCACACTGCTTGAGACCCAGACCTGCATAGCCTGAAGTACCAAGCTGGATATCCAATCTTTACAGTCTATAGTGAACTGAAGAGTAAAAAACACCTTTCTTGTTTCCGTGGAATATTTCAGGACTCTGGGAAAGCTTCCTGGTAGGAGACTCCTGATCCTGAGTCGTGGCTGAATTCATATTCAATTGGTGTGGGTATGGCAAAGCTCTTAACTCACTCCCAACTTACGTACAGGAAGAGGAGCTGTGGGAGAAAAGCAATATCTGGGCAGAGAAAAGAACCAAAAAATGGTGAAACCATCCTGAAGTCCCACGCACATCATCACCCTTCCCCAGCAGAGAGACTGGTAACACACCAATGAAGAGGAGTTTGAAGGACAGCATTGGAGAAGAATATGGGATTGCCATTCCCCCTGGATAGTTGAGATGAGCTTGTTGGAAAAAATGAGATTGTCAATTAGGGATTGATAGACTGCATGGAGACATCATGAGACCGACCAGCAGAGGGGGAAGGAAGGGCTTTCAGACTGAGAACAAGAAGGACATTGAGGGAAAGGAGAGGTACTCAAGACTATGTTCTAGGAGTGCAGTCTTGGCAACCACACTCTGGAGGAGATGCTCAAGGGAGGACTGTAGTTGTCATGCACAAGACACAAGGAAAAGCCCAGTCAAATATTCTAGCTGGATAAAAACTGCCCTATCATTGAGTTAATGTGAAACAGAGCCAGCAAAAGGTATAACACACGCATAGGTCAAGCTAAGACAGAACTCAGATTATGGCTGACAGGTTAGACCATAGCAATATGTACTCTGATTACAAAAGGAAATACTCTTCAGCATGGAATTGAGAGAATGCATCATTTGGCCTTTTTTTTTTTTTTTAATGTTAGCATGAAGTACTTGATAGCTGCTGTGAAAATTTCCTGGCATAAACTTAAGTTGCATGATGAATGTCTAAGCTTAACTAAATCATCTTCAGAGAAAAAGTAGAGATAATGGTCAAATCCCTGAGGAATTAGTTGATTTGATAACTTTCTGTATAGTGTCATGATTCTAATGTCTGGTATCTCAGTTCTACAGGAGGTCAAATGACTGAAAGCAGCTGCTGCCTGCTTCCCCATGAATGTGGAAATCCTCCCTTTGCCATAGCCTTAACTTCCCAGTTCTTGCTGTGAAGCTAACGGAGCTGGCCAGAAAACAAGAATTCCTCACGAAAAACACTGAGGTTTTGGCATTTGCCATTCATATGAAAAAAGAACAGATTTCAAAATATTTTACCACAGGGAGAAGAATGTCTGTGAATTACTCCAGAGCAACACTGAAAGTACGTCTCCAGTAGCGACTCAAGTCTGCTCTCCTCAATTTCTGTAGCTGACTTTTCAAAGAAAGAGGGGAAAACATCCAAATCTTCCCTTTGGATTCAGCTGTTCCTCCGAATAAAATTAAAATAGGAGGCTGAATGTTTCCTTCTCTTTTAATGGGAGGTCATTATCTACGCATTCCTGAGATAAACTATGGGAAACATACAGCAGAGTGATTTCCAGCTGAATCAATGAGGATGAAAGATGATGAGAAAACTTTTTGTATCTAGTGTAAGGAGCATAGCCTCAGCTAAATGCTGCACAAACTGCCAAGCAACTTAATACCAGACATAGAATCATTTAGGTTGGAAAAGACCTCTCAGATCATTGAGTCCAACTGTTAACCCAGCACTGCCAAGTCCAGTACTAAGCCATGTCCCCAAGTGCCACATATTGAGGCACAAGTGGCCACTGAATACAAACATGTCATGTACAGATGCCAGAGAAGCTGAGGCAGGAGCAGCACACCCAAATGCCATGTGGTCACCAAGTTAGCAGATAACACTGTGCTGGCACCCTCTGTAACTTGGTATTTAGCTCATGCTGCTGAGTAGGGGCTGAAACCAGTCGTGTTCTGGTTAATCCACCTTGAGTAACTACAGCTGGTGGTCCAGAAGAAAATGGCTCTGAAATTAATCTGCAGCATCTCACAATAAAGGTTCCCGTTATCCAGCAAGGAGACTCCCGGGGCTAGCCCTGCCCAGTGTTCTGAGAGACTCTCAGGAATGTGCAGGAGGAGGAGAAACTTTCCATTTAAATACCTTCCAAATATTTTCATGCTTTGCATCCTCCTCCTTTCCTTTTCCCAGCCACTCTGTTCTCACAGAAATTGAGGCTCTCCAGTGAAACTTGCTTAATTGGCTGGATATTTTTCTGGATAAATTTTCCTCATGGTTATATGGATAAGACATTTTCTTTTTTAATTCCATCTTTGGAGGGGTCTGCAGTAAAAATTAGGTTGCTTTTTTTCACTATACACCTAAGTGGCTAACTCCTGCGTGCTGTTGAAGTCCAGGACATAGAATAATATATGCGGTTTTATAAGGTTACATAAAAGTTATAAATGCCTTGTGTAAGTATTTGACTTGTTCATAGTCAATGCGAACTGTTTGTACATGTAAGGCAAGCAAGATTTATCCTGTAATGGGTAATCCTTTCTTCATTTAATAAATAATCCTTTATTTACTTTTCCTCGGTTCTCAAAGTCAGTCTTCAGACCCTAAAAAAAACAACCCATGACCTCATTACCTTCTCCCCTCATGGTGCTGGAAGCCTAGGGATGACTGAGCTTATGTTAACATGCTTGCAAGTAACCATTCAGCCTTTTTTTCCCTCTCCTTTGAAGCAGTCTTTCCTACGAAGGTCGTTCTGAGAACTGCTACGATGTTCCATAACGCAGAAACCTCATGGGACAGGATTAGAGGGGAAAAAAATTAATTTCAAAACCAAGCATGAATTCTAGGATTAATTGCTAGGACTACCACTTGGTGTTTGTGTTTCACCAGTCTTTGGTTTAGTGTGACTTAAAGTCTTTCTGATTTCAAAGTTTGAAACCTCCCTGCTGCATGTCAGCACCATTTCCTAATCAGCTCCTTCAGCTTTGAGGAGTTTGCTGTAAAGTGAAAGAAATTCTGCCTGGACTAAAAGATTTCCTATCCAGATGAAAGCCCCTTAAACAAAGCAACAGCACGTTGCAATATGTCATCATAAATACTGACATGATTTATTTCAAAGTGCTTACTAAAATTAGGCTTCTAATCCCATGCTGAAGCATTTAAATCAACGTCAACCTTTTCCAAAATGGCAAGTATTCAACCAGTATCCCCTGAAATATATGATGGTTTTGGTGACCAGCACTTTTGGATGTCAGGCTATTAATTTATGCAGCTATCTTTCAGCATCCAATTTTTCTTGACCCGTATGTCAAAGATGTCTTACAAAAACTGGAGAAGGAAGAATTTTAAATCCTGGAAACACTACAGCGGTTACTATCAATGGGGCCTTGATTTAGTAACAAAGTTGTTGTGAAACAGATCATAAGATGATGTTGTTTAAAGTGGGACAAAATAACTCATAAGGTCCCTTTTCTCGTTGGTAAACTATGTACAGTGCTGCCTGTATTCCAGTTCCTGTAGCATGCTTCCTACCATCTGTTTTCCATTTTTCTTTAATTTCCATTCATGCCCTTTGGCCTATTCCCTGTATTCAGAAGAAAACAGTAATTAAAACTGACATTATCTCTTTTGCCTTTTCCAGACTACATAAATTGAAGACATTTTTTTTTTTCATGTCCCTATAAGTTGTCTTATATCTTTTATTACAAGATCAATCTTACTGTTATTTTTTGAGGAACTTAACAGCTGTCGAGTAGTGACCAGCTACAGACTCTTGTTGACCAAGTAATGAAGAGGTTTGATTTTCCCTGCATCTGATTTCCATCATTTCATTATCACACGTTTCAGTGAATATCCTTGTCCTTGCTAGACTGCAAAAATTATCTATAAGAATACAGAGCAATATAAGACTTGCACTGTGTTTACAGCAAGCTCCTCACACTGTCAATGCCCACATGAGGTGAAATTCAGTATGAGCATCATTTTTGTCCCACAAACTCAGAATAACTGTTTGTTTTCCCTCACACCTACAGACAAAAAGATTTCTTTGCTCAGAATAAATATTGCATAAAAAAAAAGATGTTGACCATTTAAACTGTTCTACGCTGAAAAGTACAATCGTCTTGAGTAATCCCGGACCTGCTCTTAAAATCAAGAAAAATCAAAGCCATATTTCGTAAAATGGCATCGAAGCCCTAAAATACAGCCTTTTTTGACACTGGAGTTGTGTTATGGCCACAGTCTTGTATTCTATGGCTGCCTTTTTGGGAGTCGTATATTTGAAATTTGACATTTATATATAAATCACCTCTAGGGAAAGGGAAATTGGGCTTTTAAAATCATATATATGAACTTCCAAATTATTTCCTCAGTAAATACTATCTTTCAATATGTTCAGATAATGCACAGACACAATACACAGCACACATGACATGTGTTTGCTGTACACCAAATAGTTAACTGAAAACACCAAGAAGATGATGCCCTCATACCAGCCTTAATAAAAGATAAATGGAAATTTAGAATTCAGATGTTAGCACCGCAAATACGTATGAAAGATTTGTCTCTTAGTTCAGGCATCTCTGTGTGCCACAAAATACTTCAGAACCCATAAAGCACCACAGGAAAAAAAAATTACATAAAAATAATATTGAAGAGAAAATGTTGTGCTGTGTAATACTCCTGTCATTAATGGAGTCATCCTTAGACAGAGAATTATATACACTATATATGCATGAATATGTGTTGCCTTACTGATTTTGTATATTTGCTTTCTATTTTACATACCTTACCACAGTATACGATAATGGACTCGATGCCTTCCTCAATCTTACCTTCCTTTAGCAAAATAAACCTCAGGTTTGTTTGGCACTTATGAAAAAACCCACAAAACAAATAAAAACCAACAAGCCCCACAAAACAGGTTGAACAAATCAAGCCGTAATGCCATTTGTTTAATCCTCTGCACCGATTTCAGACAGCTGGAGAGAAAAATTAGTGCATTTTAAAACACAGATATTTGCTGTACTTCAGTCCAGCATAGTGTTACTGTTGCTAGCAGAAACAAGAGGCAGAGCTTGGTGGAAAACATAAGGATTAAAACAAGCACTGGGCTTGGGACTGGAGTCTTCACTGACAGAAATACTGACTTCAGTGGAACTGCTATGACACTCAAAGCATCACATGCCAGTGAGTTTTGTGTGAAATATATAATTATCAAAACCAGTGTAATCAAATATTCTAAAAGAAGTAAAATTTAAAAAATCTACTATGTCCAGTTTCCCAGTATAGAAGTAAGGATATTATTTTGCAGTCTTCTATGTTACAGGTGGTCCTAGAGTCACTTGGTATTCATTATTTGCTATTTCTGAAACATAAAGAAAAACTAAATACTAATCTTTACTTATGAAAAATGTTCATACATGTTTTTTCTAGTTTCTGGATAGTGAACTGTGAAACAAAATTAATCTTCAGTGTAGGGCATGAGGAGCTTTTTAGATTGCTAAGAAAAGGGGGGTTTTCCATTGGCTTTTCTTTGGTTCATCTCACAAAATCCTTATCAGAAGCCTAAAGAGAAATATTTAGCTACTAGAACCAAGTTCCTTATTTCCACATTCATCCTGTTGCCCAGTATATCATCCTCTGCATATTCCATCTTTCCTCCCACTTATTCAAGGATATGGTGAACAACATTGATATCTCCACTCTGATTAAAGCAGAGAGCGAATTCCCTTCCAACATGAATTAGTGCTACACAGAACGAGGATGTATCTAACATCCTAGAAATGCAGCTTGTTTCTGCAATATTCATTGCATCTAGATCAATAAATCATGCAAATCCTATGGGACTTCAACTTCCCAAGGTGCAGAGGTTAAGCTACAGTGGAACTAGAAAATATCAGTTTCACACAGATGTGCAATTAGAACATCTGTTTGTGTCTTCTCTGCCTATTAACATGTTTGTTCTGTTAATTGCAGGCAAAACATGAGTAGCCATTGTGTTTTTGTTTTTGTTCTGACATGGGGAACTTTGCATCCTATATTCAACTTAAACAAGCTGTCAGCACAGCCCTTAGTCACTGCTGTATTTTTCATAGAGTGTGTCAAGCTTGGTAAAATTTTCGGCCCACAGATGCTCATTACCCTGAAAATACTTTGCTACAAATAAAAGTGGAGAAGTAGAGACTTGTCAGCTCCCTGAATCACCTTTTTTTTATTTTGTAAGTTCAAATCCACTAAGTTTCTTTTCTATAAGAATAAAGGGAAGGTTGGAGGGATTTTATACAGGAGTCAATTTCATACGAGTGAAGCTAAACAGCATAATCTGATCTGTCTGAGCCGCCAGCCTCACCAACATCTACATCTGTGCTCAGCTCTGAGTTTGGGAGCAGTTTGCACATTTTCATCAGAACATTTGCACCCTGCCAGCATTTGCATCATACACAGTGGAAAGCTCTGTAAATGAAGTACTATCCACGGTGGTAGGAGCCTGGCAAGCAGAGTCAAGGCCCCTGAATCTACTCAAGCAGCACAAATATTTGCAGCACGGAGGTATTACAAGGCAGAGGAAAAAACACAACTGGAACACCAGACCAAGAGTCCAGAGTACTCTCCAAACTGCTGGTTACTTATGACAGGATCTTGGCATGCTCTTCAGGTTGCCTTTGTCTCCATCCTCCTGTCCATCTCTGCAAAACCAGTTAAGAGATCCAGAGATGAGAACCAGTTTTTCTAAGTGCTAAGCTCATTATTTTTGCTCCTCTGGGGGCAAAATTCCCTTACTAAAGAGGATTAGGATGCCAATTGTCACTTATTAGAGCTAACAACACGCAAACTTCACAAATTCACGTGCTTTTGCTTCCTGTGTTGTTGACAAATAACAGCGGTCTCTTAAAAGGATGCACAGTCCAAGTCTCTGAATTGAAAAGCAGAACTTCCATGGCTTTCTTGCATTAATGCTGAACTCAGGTGCCCAAGGCAACAACAGATCCTCCTCCCTCTGGTATCACTACCCACTTGGGAAGGTACCAGACTGACAGAACCTTTGTTTGCCAAGAGCAGACCTATAAATTATCTTCTCCTTCTCCTGCCCTCTAAAAAGTATAAGTATTATTTTTCAACCAATTATTTCTCAAACGCATAATCATTAGAAATGTCAGTAAAATAATAACTCGAGGGTGCTTCCTGTTAAATTTCTTAATAACCACATCCTCTGCTAATAAACACCTAGGCCTTTGGCCTCAAGTTTATTTAGCCCAGGATATGGGTATTATTACCTCATTAAGAGGAAACACCCTCAAGATATTATTTAAGTACCTCCAGAAGGAAAAACAGCTGAATGAAAAGGATATATAGGCCAGCTGTTTAAAATTCACTGGGTAAGGCAATTCTACATGTAAGTCACCAAAAATTTGGTTCACATTGGATAAAGACATACTTATTTCTAACATGATAGTATGCAGTTACCTGTGTGTTTGCAGGAAGAAGCTGAAGGCATGGGAGAGTTAAGGAAAGGCCCTGATTTAAATTTCCTGGGCACTGAGCATTTAGCAATACAATGATAATTACTGCCTTTGATATATTCCATTTCTGCTGTCATGTTGGAAAATGTTGGTGACACTTTGCTTGACTTTTCCACTTCAGAAAAGGCAACTTTTAAATTAGATGTGATGAAACTGTTCCTATAGCCCTATTTTGTCAGTTCATGTACTTAAATCTCAGCATGGGGGCAAATTTTCATAGACTCCACAGCTAAGATATTAAGCATTATTGTATCCTTTTGACTAGAAACCAACTGAAAATAAATCCTTAGCTATGTTTACAGGAACAATTTATATCTTGAAATAGTGCAGGACCTCTTCACATATTACTAGACAGACATGTTTTTTCAAAACAGAAGTGTGTGTATATATATATGTGTATATATATAATTTTTTTAATGATGAAACAACAATGATGCTTGGCAATTATATGAACAATTAGTGTTAGTTATGTTCATCAAGAACAAAATATTCTAATTATTTTCAATGCATATCATGGCAATATTCCAGTGGAAGCAGAGACGGGACAGAGGCTCTCACTTCACTTGGCCGACACCCCAGAAAAGATGGGAGGGACTGGTGACTGTGCCTGCCCAGTTTAAGGAGGGATTAGGGACTGATGGCTGTCCTGGCACACAAAAAAATTATCACCAAGGAGAAGGAGAATAATTGGGGTCCCACTATGGGGAAAGGAGCTGGCAAACTCTGGAGCTCTGAGCTTTTCCTGACCTTACCCATCAGTGTTTATTATGGCATTAGGGCCTTAACTTCACAGGCCACATCCCCATCTTCCTCAGTGCTCTTCTCCAGAGCAACACAGCCAGGTCTGGTGAACAGTGACTCCATTGTCCATGCACAGAATATGACCTCAGGCAAAGAGTATTGAGAGAAACCCACTTTAAACCACAAGTCTTGCAATAATCCAAGAGGTAAGCAGAGTAAAAATGCCATTTTTGAAAAGAGTACAGAAGTGTGGTATGGAGAATGTCTGTATCCATCAAAATCTTTTTTATAGCACCTGCCTCTCCAGCACCTGCCTTCATTTCTCCCCTAACACCCCAAAAGGAGATTTCTGTGAATAAAACTGTTTTGTTTCAATCCATATACATAGCACTGTCGATTATGATTATTGAAGTAGTTTACAAAGTCAGGCAACACAAGGGAAGCCCAAATAATCCTCTATTGACTGGCAACTGTTGATCAGAGGATGTCGCAGGCTACCTTTGATGCAATTACTCCACAGAAATAGCACATAGTTTATATATGCTCACATGCAAAGAAAAAAAAAACAGTGAACAGGCATCATCTGGAAAGAAAATGTTAGAAAAGCAGCAAGAAATCATTAAAAATAGAAGAAGGAAAACCCACCTGAATGCACTGAAACTCTGAACTCAGGAATTCATAAGACTGACCTAAGCGAGCCCAGAGGACAAGCCTGACCACAGAATCATATAATGGCCTGGGTTGGAAGGGACCTTAAAGCCCATCTCATTGCACCCCCTGCCATAAGCAGGGATACCTTCCACTATCCCAGGTTGCCCCACTTCCAGGGATGGGACATCCACAACTTCTCTGGGCAACCTGCATCTGTGTCTCACCACCCTCAATGTGGAAGAATTTCTTCCTAACATCTGATATCAACCGATTCATTTTCAGTTTGAAGCCTTGTCCTGCACTACATGCCCTTTAATGATTGAGATGCTCAAAATTCACTGTCAGCCACTTCCCTCTCTTTGGAATTTTCTATTGTTTCCTGCCTTTGAGTCAAACAATAAGCGTTGTTCTTATTTTTTCCCCTTTTATTTTAATGTAAAACTGGCAAAACACAGAAAGAGCCAACATCTTGGCTCTCCCTCTGTACACTGGACTCTCAGTCCTCAAACAGTGGAACAAGGCATGAGCCAGCACAAGAAGTGTTAGTGAAATCAAACCCTGAAATTAGGCTTTTAGATAACAAGCTGATGTGGTCGGTCTCAAAAAAAAATCCTGCAAAACAGAAAAACAACTTCTCCCTTTCTCTCTCTACATGCCTATTTTAGGAATGTGTACAATAAACAATTTCAGCTTCTCTTGCAATGCCAGAACACTGACCTCCCAGCAGAGCAGTGGTGATAGACCTAGAGCATGTCCAGGAGCCAGGTGAAGTTGCTGGGTTTCCTACCTGAGCTTTTCCTTGCCTGAGCAGCACCCACCTCTGGCAGCCTCCTGGCCAGCATACCAGAGCCCTGAAGGAATGGCATGTTTGTAAACTTAAACAGGAAAGAGGAATAAGCCAGACACTTACATCACCTGACAGATGTCTTTCTCAAGCATGCAAGTTCATTTAAGGATTTTCCATGGCATGTGTTGACTCAAATCAATAAATAAATGAAAAAGTAAATAAAGGAAGGAGTGGGGGGAAAAAGGAAGGAAGGAAGAAAAGAATGAGAGAAAGGGAGAGAATGGGTGTCATGCTCAACATGTTTTGCACCCTGTAAAAAGGAATTAAGTGACTTGGGCCCCCTGCCCCCCCTCTCCTTTATGTCTGGAAGTGAGTCCTTCTGAAACACTATCGCTACTGGCAGCACAGCAACACATAATAACATGGTAGCGACACATAAAACTGTCAGTCTTCGATGGAAATGGATGGTTAGGCTGAGGGGGTAAACAGACTAAATCAATTTGAACATGCATGTTAAGGACTGTGAAAGGGCAGAGTTTAGTGCTGCTAAGCTGGAAAACATTTGTCTCTGTCTCGTTGTATTTCCCTGCCATTCAGCGGCATCCACCCACAGGCCTCTCGCTTGGCTCCAGTCAGACTCCATGGCTGATTAATGGCAGCTGGAGGTGTCCAGTAATTTCCTCACCTAATAATAAACTACAACCCAAAACAGGGGTTCCCCTCAGGCCCACATTTAACACAGCTCTACTTACTACCAGGAGAAAGCCAATTATCCCATGTCTGCTCTCGTCTTTGAGACAGTGCACATTTAAGTGGCTCTGAGAGGTTACACGCTTGGCTTCGGGCACATCATATTTGTCTGTGCAGGGGAAACCAAACTCAGAGAGAGTCTGCATCACCCTTACCCAGGGATCATTAAAGAGGGAAGAAAAAAGTGAGGAGGGAATGTCATTTTTGCAATGGGAAAAGAGTCTCTCCTCCAACAAATCTTAACACCAACGTGACCTTGAAAACAGAAGGACTTTCTTTGTCTTATCCTAATCCCAGGGTCACCAACACACACAATTATGATTTCGGTGGCTGAGGCTTAAGCAATCAGTCTGGCTCACCACTTCCTACCCAAAGGTGCCCAATAAAACATTTTATATGAAGACACATCCTCAACAAGAACTTTTCCAGATTTTGTTAGCAATTAAAGCAAAGCCTTGTTACTGAAAGAGTTGCATGGATTTGTGTACTCAGTATTAAGGCTACAAAGACAGTATTGTCTATGTGGGATATCAGATTAATTACATAGTATCACCCTTACATTAGTAACTTACTGGTTTAATAATCAATCATTTATACAGCATGAGGAAAAGGGTTTTTAATGTTATTTAGGTGGGTAACCTCTCAACTTTTGCACAGTTACCTGAGTGAATAAGGGATAAAGATTTCGTTGTAGATAATTGACTATTGAGAGCATGGAATACCTTTTCAATCCTTGAGCTGACAGAAAATTTATACATTAATTTGCGTGCAAACACAGGATTATTCCTTGTGCACCCAGAATACCCCCTTAGAGCCCAGTCCTCCACACTCCAGTACTATGAATACAAAAAAAAACTGGAATAACATTGAGTTTCAATTCTCCTGCAACAAGAAGATGGGAAAGCTGAGTATCCCAGCTTCTTTGTGTATGGACAATTGCAAGCAATGCAGGTGCCGATATTTTTGCAGTAGTACTTCCTCACTAAAGGAACAGGATACACTGGGTGCCAAAAAGGAAGTAAATCGTGTCCCATACCGTTTGACAGGTTTTATTAATACCTGCAATTCGTGATGTCTCTCAAATTTTGAAAAGCAAAAAATGCATCTGCCTGTGTGCACATGAATGTGCCTCTCCACAGGAACAAATCTAATTAACATGTGGACACTGGGGGAAGACTGACAGACACACACAGACCATTGCTGGCAGTGTCTGGTCACACAGACAACTGCTGGTACTGGGGGATTAAAAGGTAATATAATGATTTCTTCAAAAGTCTTGAGACAGCTTGGGAGGAAACTGATTTTCCAGACATCTGTGCAAATGGATTTTCCATTCTCTTCAAAGGTTTCTTCCTATCCCTCCCCTATCTTCCCTCCAAGGCACAGATCATCAGGAAGAAATTTAAAACAGTTCTGGACATTGTTTTTATGCTATTCCTTCTACAAAGAGATAATGTCATTTCTGCCACAGATGTCAGTACCTACAACTTTGCAATACACTAGAAACTGAGTTAAGAAAAACAATGAACAAGAAAAAACTGCAGATATAAAAGAAAATACAATTAGAAACTGGTGTTTTTAATCATGTTAAAGCCATTCCACTGGAGGTGCTGGTACTAACCAGTAAATTATAAGCAAGGCCAACTTCAAGAAAAGCTTTTTAAAGTGGGAGAGGAGAAATTATGCTTACATTTGTCTTAGGAACAAGCAACCACAACTCACATCATGCAGTTAAGTGGCCTCCGAATACAAATTGCAATAGCACCATTTTAAGTTCCAGAAGGACTCACATCTAATTAGCAAATGAGCTGTATAATTAGCATCAGCCATATGATAACTCAGCCTGATGAATGCTCTAACATTGCCAACAATATGCAATTGTGGTGACTTGTTATGAGCACTTACGATATTATGTTTTATGTTAAAGAGCAATAAATATTGTTCTCTATATATTCATTATACACTTGACATGTTTCTGTGTCACCTTTGCAATGGTGACATGTTGCCTCAGTTCTGTTCTCAGGACTCTCAGACTAGTTTCCCACCTGAGTTTCATAAGGGACCTTTGCACATATATCAGATCACATTCTGTTCGTTTCATTGGAAAACTTTGTTTGGAAATGTGGAATTTCTTCCTCCTAACAATTATTAGAAGCTATTACCACGAACTTGCAATTTTTTCAGTATGCGCTATCTTAAGAAATGGCAGGATTGTGGTGTGTTTTGGGGTCAATAGTAGTCAGGCAATTAAAAAGGCAAAAATTGATAGAGAAAATTAGTTTTGTAAAGAGTTTCTGTCCATTCAACAGTCTGTGAGGTAATAAAGCACAAATAAGGCAGAGTTCTAGAACTGTCCTTCACAGTAGATATGAATCTGAGATATTATCACTGATATTTCCTGCAATTTTTTTAAAGTGGAAAACAGAAAAAAAAAAACAACAACTTTTCCCCAGAAAGATTCCAGTTATTTTCTTTACTACCAGTAGTATTTATATGACTAAAATACTCCCAAATGCAAAACTTGCAGTAAAAGTTCTGGCCTGTTAATCTTACATACACTCACACAGCCCTGTAAGAGCTGAACAACTGCACATAAAATTCAAGCCTGATTTACTTTCCTCTCCAACTTCACCATTTCCTGGATTTATAAAATATCACATTCTTATGAAATTACTTAATTAAGTCAGAGCACAGCTGCCATGTGACTGTGTACCACAGAAAACACAGATCCAACTACCACCACCTCCATCTATTTTGGGGAACAAGAACATGCAGTTATTACTTCTAATCAGACAACATTACTGATCAGTGCATAAGTGAGCCCAAAATTAAGCACAGTCATATCTGTAGCTGATTTGATAGGCTATGTAAGTCCTCCCTATAAACAAGAAATAGTTTATGGGAAGAGTAACATCATCCATCACACCAATTGCTGTTTTGGGGGAAAAAAAAAAAAAAACCTTCCAGACACAAAAACCCTTAATATCTTGTGAGGGTTTTTTCCCAAAAAAATCCATCCAAACTAATAAAATCTGCTTCTCCCTTCTAATCTTTCCACCCCAATATCCTTTAAACACCATAGCTGTAACAACACTGTGCTTTTCTATACATCTTCTGTCTCTCTCTTCTCTCTATGAAATGAAATACAAGCTTCAGGTCTGCAAAAAAAATGGTTGTAAAGCTACTCCTGCACCCACATTCAAATCCCTTCTGAAACATATCTATTGCCACAAGGACTGCTAAAAACAAAGATTGCTGATGTGCTGTGACAGCTGCTCTGCCTCTCCCTGTATTTCAACTGTTGGTTTGCTGGTTACAAAAAGCCTGAAGAAACTGTTTTCTCACTATTATTTTTTCTGGTTTCACATCTGGCCCAACAGGCCTCTGGTTCATGACCTAGGTTCCTAAGCTAAATAATCAAACAAATAAATAATATTAACAAAGGTGGCCTGTGTGTGAGCTGTGGAGTCCCCCCATGGACTACGTCTTACTTAACTTGAATCTTTTTTAAGGACAAAAAAAAAAATCTGTTTAAATTAAAGACCTCTTATCTGAGTCCTGAATGCTTCCAAAAGGAGAAACAAACTTAAACAGGCAAAGACACAAAAATAAAATTGATTTCCTGATTTCCTTTAAGGAGGCTGTATGAACCTGGCTTGCATTGCAGTCCTTTCTTCTTCAGGTTGCACATACAGACTGTTTAAGAAAATTGTCTTCACCTACAGCAGAAAAGCACATGCACTGCTCTTGAGATTTTTCTCCACAAAAGAGCCTCTTACTTCAAACTTGATCTAAAGTCAACCAGAATTTTTGATCAACTTCAATAAACACAGGGTTCCTGGACAATTTTAATGGAATTACAAAGGAAGTGAATCTCCATTTTAAATAGTGTTTTCTCCTCACTCAGGAGAGCTGAGAGGTGACAAAACCTTGGCATTGAGTTGAATCTGCCCCAAAGAGGGACGCAGGCTTCCATTTGTTAGTTTTGTGCAGTGAGGCTCCAGTTTACAAGGCAGCTTTTGAACCAAGGGACCTGGCAAGAGGCTGAGCTCTTTAATGACCTCCCCGACTCCTTCAAACGCATCTCCTGAGGCCACCACGCCACTCCCTCTGTGCCAAGATTACGTGTTCCCAGAGCACAGCGAGAGCCAACAAAGTCCAGAAGAAAAAGGAAAGCTGCTCTCCTGTCAGAGCCTCGGCTTATCTCAGCAGCTCCCTATTTTTAACTCAATTGCAAACGATATCTGTGATCAAAGAGCCAGAACCCCTGGAGGAGCTTAGGCGAACAGCGTGGTGGCCACAATTCTTCCCAATGATTTGTAAGCAGGAAAGGACTTTTGACATGAAAGACAGTTTAAACAGCACAAGAATAGCAATAAACCAGCTGTAAAATGCTTAACATTGCCCTTGAACTAATGCAAATTGTTCCAAACAATTTTCTTTTTCTTTCTTCTTTCTTTTCTTTTTTCTTTTTTTTTTTCCTTTTTTCCATCTCGATGCCCCGCTGGGCCATTTGAACAGTCACATGCTCACTGTACAAAAGCCTATATAAGTGGGGAAATACAGTGTACTAATGTGTTTGGAATAAGGGCACCAAACAACGGCCACAATTCAGATCTGCTGCCTTCCTCTCTTTTGTTTGAGAAAGTGTTCATTAATGACAAGCTTGTTTTGGATACTGACTGAGCGTCCAGACAGAAATGTTGAAGGGTTATTTATTGGCTTAAAATACTCAATTAAGCTATTGAAGAGATAGTTTAAAAAGTGAGTAGAAGCCTGAATGTTCTGAAAGTAAATTAGCTGGGTCACTGAATATTTTAGATATTTAGAAAAGGGCAGTATTTACTGTCTGAGCTCCAGCAACATTAAAGAAGTGTTTACGGAAGTGATGTTTCAAGGCCATGCTCTCTCCTACAGAAATTATACTACAAGAGAGTTACAGAGCCCTTTAATGTCGTCTTTAAAAGCATTACTTTCTTTTTTTTATTCTTACCACATGGATGTAATGTAGATGTTAAATTTCAAGCAACGACACCTATCTTTATCGCCAGCAATTAGTTACAATCATTTCATAAGTTCCATTATGGAATAAAACAAAATAATCTTGAAGTAATTAGAGATAGGAAAGATCAATGAGATCATCAGTTCCATCTCCAACATTTTTGAGTACTGGGATATCTCTGTAAGGCAGATTATATCAGCTTTTAGAAGAAAACACCAGTTCACTACATTTGTTCACTTATTTCTACTTCTTCCTGACAATGCTAGTTGCCTTAAAATAACACTTTCTTTTCCTCCCCTCAAAAACATTTCATTCCTCCCCACTGTTTCGCAGGTCATTGTACGAAAACAAGAAATTAAGTTTATTGATCAAACATGGTATATTTCAAAGAGTTCTAAGGTGTGCATTTAACTCAGGTGGAAGGAAGTGGAATACAACTGAAAGTCTAAAAGTTACATCCTAATCAACAGCCCTGACCTGGGTGGGGAAAAGATGGAAGGCAAAGGCTGTGCTGCCACATGAAAAAGAAACACTAGAAAGAAAACAATTTAAAACAGACAAGCAAATATTTTATGTAGTTTTGTCTGCAGTTAAAAGGACTTCAAATTGAAGAACCTAAGTTTAAATTCAGGACAGTTTGCCAATCCACCGTTGTATTCATAACTTTATACTGTATTCTAAATCACAGGACAACTGGGCTCAGAAAAATCCACTGTTATACGCAATTTTACAACATCTGTATGTCAGTCTTCAATTTCCCTCATTTCCATTATTCATCAAATTAACCTCAGAACAGTGTGTTAACAAACACCATCATTTAAACTATTCAGGGGAGGAGCAGGAAGAGAGTGCTGTGTATGCATGGCCACGAATAGATGAGATTTCTGAGCAGCCTAGGAAGTGCCCTCAGCAATCCATATGCCAGGACATCCCAGCACATTTCTTTATTCTCTGGCGATTTCTCTGTCTGAGGATGACAGGATATGCACACTCCTGCTAAATCTGAACAGCGTGGGAACCTCTGCGGCTCTTATTTCTGGTGATGCTGTAGCCATTCACTGACTGTACCAAGCACACAGGGCTCAGAATTGTTTAAACTAACGTTGTTTGGCGTCCTGCATGCAACCACAAATCAAAGCACCTAAAATGTTTTCCGCTCCCAAACATGATGTTAATGAAATATTGTTGATGAATATTTTCTGTTGAGGCTCACATTAGCATCTCTTTAATTCAAGTGACTTCATACTCAGTAAAAATCCACTATTGTTCTATTTTATGTAAATTTTCAGTTGCTTAAGAAAATCTGCAAGCATTTTACTGACTTGTTCTGTTATTTTGCTTCCCATCATTTTTATTTCACGGATACATGATGAAATAACTATTAAATCTGCAAAGTATTATGGCACCTCAATCAACAATCAGGGAAAAAAGCGCTGCCTGGCTTTGTCTCTGTTTTCCTTAAGACTAATTTCTGCAAGTGTTAGAGGTTAATAACACTTATTTCATCCATTGCTTGAATCTAATAAAAGCAGTGGGGCATAACATTCTGTAAAACCAGGCAATAGAGGAAATAACACTAATGTTAACCTCCAACATAAATGTAGTAGTAATTGCCCTGGTCTACTTTTAAAATGAATGCCTTTTGTAGTCTCCCAAGTGGCACTGAAAATAAATTCCAGCATTCTAGGCAGCCACTGGTTTCCCAGATGGAGAGCACTTTGTGCTGTCCATCCCTTGTTGTGCCGTACTCCACAAAGATGTCACACAAAGGATTAACACATTATTGCAGACACAGGAAGAGCAATCCCTGGTAGCTGCCTTACATCTTTAAAATACAGAGACAGCTTTCTGCCAGAAAAGAAAAGCATTTTGCCTACTCTTTTTCTGCTCGAACTTTAAACAGCATACATCAGAAGGCAAATGAGGCATTTTTTGTTACTTCATAAGGCATAACTATTTTGTTTTATCCCAATACTATTTTGATTTTAAATAAACTGTTTTAAAAATTGTCTTTTATAGTTTTCAGGATAAACCTGTATGTGCATAAATACAGAGTTTTTATAAATACTGTCATCATCTCACGTTTATTTATAAATACTGTCACCTCAAAGTCTCCACTGACCTGAAGGGGACAGCTTCATTCTGTGCGTGCTAATACTTCATGTCAAAACTAGAATTTCACAAATATTCACAGAATTATTCTCAGCAGTAATTTTAATTTCTAGCTGTCTTCAAGCGCAACAGGAAAGAACATGGCACTCACAGGTCAGGGCCATTACTTGGTAACTTCTCACCTACAAATATCTTCAGCTAATCCTGACAACTATGTTCTATTCTGTTGTATAAACACAACTTTTTAGATCCACTTGATATCCCCTCCTGGCTTCCAACTTATTCTCCATAAGAGCACTGAACTCCCATATCCCAATCCAACAGGAATATCTTGGAGGCAAAAAGTCTCGCGCAACACCACTCAGGAACTGGGTAGAGCCCAAAACACATCACTCCAACCCTTTGTACACTTCTTTGGTTTATTGTCCACTTACCACTGGAGTTCCCTGAACATTCAGGAGATAATATTTGGTTGCAATGATGCTGTTGTAGCCTTCTGAGCCTCACCTACAGAAATGCTCTCTTATCCCTCCCTTGGGCCATGAATGATTAAATAATGCTCCAATTCAGTTAAATTCAAAAGTATAACACTGTTACCATGTATTGATATTTTCCAGAACAGTTATTATACTCTACTTCACCTTCTTCAAAATCCTTCTTACTGCCTGTCAGGACCATCAGACACTCAAGAGTTCTGAATCTCCAAGTATTTACTTGGCGGATACAACCTAACAACTGATGAGGATGATCAGAGATATTCTTACTAGAAACTGGTATCTTGTCACTATGGGTATTAGTAGAGAGAGAAAAAGTGGAGTGCAGGATGGTGGTGATTCTAATCACATGGGAAAGGAGTTCTGGAGATGATATTTCAAGGAATTAAAGAAAATTAAAGAAAAAGCATACAATAATGAGAGAAAACAAAACTATCAGATAACTTCTGCGAAAAGGCTGAAATTAAAAATGAGAACGAAAGATATTCTGAGTTGCATACCCAACTTCTCTGAGTGACTTTGGAGAGACAGCATAAAGCCAGAAAAACGTGTCTATCCATCCATTCCTCCATGGGCTACCTGATATGGAAGGAGACTCAGACTGTTTGCTGTGCTGCCACACTAATGCTCTTCAGACGCATTACATTCACTAAATTCTTTTCTAATAAGGCAAGACAGCAGAGTTCTTTTCTCTTGACATTTATGAAGCCTGCAAAGTGGAAACAATCAGTACTTTGTCAACACCTGACATTTAGCCTGACCTTTTTTTCATAATTGTATTAGAAGGCTAAGCTAGACCCCAGAACATTTGGAAACCAGCTGGATTTATAAACAGTAAAATATACTTCAGTCTACTATGCTCAACTGAGCCAGTTCAGAGTGGATTCCTCAAAATTTAGCTGTGATTTTCACAAAAGAGCAGCATTGTAAGGTAGCTTTTTAAGGAAATGGACCCCAAGGTCTATGCATAAAATAGAAGTACAAATGTAACCTTTCCATCAACACCCACATACACTTACTTTTCTACCTCAAACACAATTTTCTGAAACTTTCTGTAGAAAATCCTCAAGACCTTTTCAGGATGGCACCTCTCTCCCACATAAGACACAGATAAAAATTGCACTAGAGGGAAAAAAATCATTTGGAGTGACTGATTTTATGATATTCATCTACGTATTTTATTTGTTTCATGACTTCATCATATTTGGAGGTCTTCTGCAAGACAGATTCAAGTGGAAATGTGACATCCAATAGCTACATTATATACAGGGAGTGATTAAATCTGTCTGCAGAGGAACAACTACTCTGATCTTCATTGTTCTCATGATATAGGGCATGTTTGGGCACGTGGCAGGTATCATCCCTCTCTACCTCACAGACTTTCCCCTCTCTTCCAAAAGCAAAACTGTAGCCTGATTAACTCAGCCCTTGACATCATTCCCATTTACTTTGCCTGTGGAACCACGGCTTTCCAGAGCTTTCTTGTTAATCTGGGAGGTTCTCCTCCATCCTTTGAAAAGGCATAGCCTAGAAGGAAACAAGGAAGGAAGAGAAAGGTACAGGAATCGTGCAGTTCTCCACGAAGTGTAAGAAGAGCTATGCCCCAGAGAAGCATTTGAACAAAATAATCATTCTGATGCAAGAAAAACAGTGTTATTGTAGTGGAGCAGCTATGAAAGAAGGTATTCTGCTGTACCTGCTGTGAACAAGGCCCCTGCTTTAATTATGTCTGAAGCTTGGTGGCAAATATCCAATCCCCAAGTGAAGGGGAAAAAAGGAAGCAGTATTTTTTTTTTCCATTCATTTAGTTGGCTGATTATTCTGAGTCTTTGACTCTTTGACCTTTTGTTCTTTGTGAATGTGCCCTGCGTATACCTATAGGGTCAGCTTAGACTGACAGAGAGCAGCTAAATCTGGCTTTGTACAGTGCTTTAAACAGTCTCCACAATGCCCAGCAGCCGCCTCCTGCCCTCACTTTACTCCAGTGCTCAGAGACCTCACTCCTAGGAACTGGTAAGAGCTGGGAACTGGGGGCATGTGACAAAAGCAAAGGTTGTTCTTCATCACAAAACACAATTGCCAGCATTGCCAGCTGCTGGGAGACCTCCTGCCTACAGGACAGCAGTGCTGGCTCATGACTGATCCAGAGATTAACACTGCCAATAAAATAACTTTGACAATAAAAACTCAGAGGTCTCAGATGGATAACAGTGTGACATTGCTGGCCTTGCACAAACAGCACTGGCTTGTGCCTCTAAGTAAGCTCACTGCCCAAAAGGACCCTACAGCCAGCTTTTGGGGCAGAGATCTCGTAAATGACTTCAGGAAGCGTGACAGAGAGAGTAAAATAAAAGGAAAATTCACAGCAAGATGCTTCAGAATACATTATTTTAAAAGCCTAATTGCACTGAAAGATTTTGGTCCTAAAGATCAATGGCACATTATGTTTGATATACTGTGCAAAAACTCTCCTAATTGAAGCTGGAAGGAGACACTGGCAAAAAGATGGAAAGACAGGAATGCAGGAAAGCACAGGCCATTTTTGTTAGTGATGTTAGCCTTTTTCTTTCTGTTGGATAGACAAGAAGCCTGGGAAATGAAGTTTCTAAACCAGCTTGATGACTGCATGATTAAAATTAGGCCATGCAAAGAACCTGTGAACTCTTCCCTTGAAGTTGAAATATGTGTGATTTTTTTGGTAGGAGTTCCAGTCATTATTACCTGTGTCCATGAAAGAAAATGGCACGATTCTGAATGCCTAAGCAGCAGAAGTGCCAAGCATGAGCCTTTCAGAAAGCTTGTTTTCTAGTCCTCTCTGTGAACCGCTGCACTTGCTGTGATCCCCAATCTAAAACCAGAAAGATTTGTGTTTCTACTGTTACTGGAACACAAATCATGAACACTCTGATTATTTCTCTTTCTATTTGTGCTCCTTTCATTTGTGTTTTCCCCTCTGCCTGTTACAACCTCCAGGTATTTCAGCCTCCTTTAAGTCCATAATACTCAGTGTATTCAGAGGACCTGGACACTTCCACTCAGCAGTGCATTCCAAACCAAGCTAAGCAGCTGCAGCAACCTCAGTGCTGTTGATTCAGTGTGATTTAGCTTTACAGTGCTAAATTAGGCACCCGGCCTTTACTCTGATAAGAGCTCCACAAACAAATAAATACATTAGTACCCCAGGTTATGCACCAATATGCCCCCAAAAGCAACTGTTTGGTGGGAAGGACTCATTACTTTACAAGTTTGTGACCCACAGATACAGTAAGTGACACCAAAATGGGAGTCACGTGACCCAGTTTTTCGGTCTCTCAGATGAAAGTTAGACTGTTCAAAGATTCCCAGGGAAGCAAAGATCAAAGCCCACAGACAATCCCATGGCTGGTTAGTGACATGACCAGCCACTGTTGGGTAGAGGGGAAAAGAAGGGAATGCTCAGTTTGATTCAGAAGCGTGATGAACAGCTTTATAATTCACCAGGAAGGGCAGATCCCTAAGAGGCACCAAAACTTTTCTCCACAGTAAATGCAGGACCACTAACTGGTTAAACCAAAAAAAAAAAAAACTGGAAAAGGCCTGAAAAATGGTACTTGGTGTAGAGATCATGATTTAGATTAAAACAAATGGAAAGGATAAATGTGATCCTGGATAGTGTTGTATAGAAAAACCACTGAAATCACCAGGCAAGTAACAGTGACCCAGGCTCTGCTGCGCACCCTGTCCAGAGAAGCCACAGCTATGAACAGACTAGTCAGAAAGGGGATCTGAACCGTTCTCTGCTTCAGCATTAAATAAGGATGACATTTGGTACTCAACAATTCAGGAAAAGAATCTTCATTTAAAACAGTTTATAGTTTAGAAATGGGTTATTTGAAATTAAATTGTTGGCATTCAGTCTGTGGAAAAACATCTCAGTGCTGGGTTTTCTTCTCTCCTGTAAATTTATTTTTGTCTATCCTGCAGTAAAACCATGTAATTAAGGATGTCACTCATTCAGAAAGGTGGTACAGATCTATTACCAGATTCCCTCCTCAGAGGCCACTGCATATTTCCTCCTCCTCCAAAGTGCTGTGGGGTTTTCTGGTACCTGCTCTATGGGCAGACGTTCCCAGAGAATTACTGCATTTGTTTAAACAAACTGCAATATATATATTATATATATATATATAAATATGTTACAGCAAGTAATGATGACCAAAGAAAAAAAAAAGCCACAAGTTTTTCTACATCTGTTTTTGTTACACATGGTAACCAGGGAGATGAAAATATCCGCAGTCCTTGGTTCTGCTACTCATAACAAAGTGCTTCTGCTTTATACACTGAATGGTTTCATTTGATTTTTTTAAGAGACTGAAAATAAACACAATCTCTATGCATAGTTTCCTCTGTTTTCAGGAACTATGACCTTTGACTTCTGTAAATCTATTTAAAGCTAATGTCTAAAGATCTGTTGTTCCAAGGATGTACAAAATATACTTAAGATTTATGTAACAATAAATCTTTCCTGGGCTTTCCTTTGTCAATTTTATTTCATTAACCAAAGCCAGTAACCAAAATGAGCTGCACATCCTCTGGAAACTATCTAATGGGTTGTTTATTTTTATTACAAACAATCATTTGTTTGTAGCTCATAATAATGTTGAACGCAGGTGAAGACATAAGGATTTACTGTCACCCACAGAGGTGCAGTACCACTACAAACAAAAGTTGTTAATATTATTATAAAAACTCATTAATGCCATGATAGGCGTTCATCTCTGAAAACAACCCCACTAAAATAAGCCAGATGCAAAATGTGGGCTACTGCACAAAACACTCTTGAAAACAATATTGTCTGCCTTTTGAAAGTCATAGAAAATGTTACAACAATATCGTTTTAAGACTGTTCTTGAACATTTCTTGATCCCCTTATTTCATGCTTAAACCACTATCCCCACTTCCACCAGCCCCAGATTAACACTGACTTACATCTATTTTTAAAAATAGATGTGTTTTCTTCTCAGCAAGTACTGCCAGCACTCCAATGGTCTGAATAAGTTTAAAATTGGTGAAAAAAAGCTTGTTTAGAGTGACACACTTGGTTTTCCAGATATATTGCTTCAAACCATCTCCCTTCCCAGAGGAAAAAAAACTAATCTAAAGTGATTGGAAAGAAAAACTACAAAGCAAAAAGTAAATGAATCAAACTACTTGGGAAGATCTTTATCATTTGAGAAAAGACCACAAAACCATATCTAAAGAAAGACAGTAACTTCATTAAACAGCCAGCTGGGTCAAAATTAAGATAACAAACAAAGACAAAGATTGCAATACACAACTCCTGGAAAAATATCAGACTGTGATCCATACTGGATGAAGTTTATGGTCATGGAAGGTGCTAACTGGTATCAGATAGCTGTAAACACTTTAAAAACAACTGGCCAAGGTAAGAGGCAGAGATTTCTAGAAGAGCTGCTGAATACGTATCCAGCCTGGTGAGGTGGATTTTTAATAGATGTTTCAATAATGAGGAAATTCAAGAAGATTGGAAGAGTGCTAATAATTTGCCAGTGCCCACAAAGCAAATGATGGATGACACAGGTAACTGCAGGATGGTTAGTGACATCTATTTTTGGCAAAACACTGGAACCCCAAAAGGGGATTGAGTTGACAAAGAACTCAGAGACAGGAAGATAATTACTGCCATTCAGTATGTTTTTGTGGAGACAAGATCTCATCAGATATCCCATTCAGCCTTTTGAGATCATACATTCACTGATGAAGCAACTGCACTGATGCAATAATCTGAGACCTCTGTAAGACTTGCACTTCTGGTTTGTTTACCACTATCCAGTAGCAGTGAGATTTATATCAATGGACTAAGATCGACCTTAAAATGAGGAAAAATCACTGAATGGAAGTTCTCTAGCAGGGGCCCTGACAAATTGGTATTAACTCCAATGCAATTCAGCATTTTCATGGGTGATCTGCAGTTATTAATTTCCACTGACTGCACTCTGGGGCTTGCACAGACACACACATAGATATCACTAGAGATCAATACAGTTAGAGATTGGGCCTTAAAAAGCAGCAATAGGGAGGGATTTATGTGTCAGAGCATGTAGGTAATTTAAATGGAGTTTCGTCTCCATCTTTCATTTCTCTTAAGAAATCTAAAATACATAAAGAGAGGAGCATTGAGCAGAAATGTGTTTTAACCTCTAGACTGAAGCTGATTAATCCTCTAAGGAACATTTGTCCATAGAGCTGATGCTCACTTTAGAAGAAGAAGATTGGGAAACTGAAATATCTAAGGTGAAAGAAGCTTTAAAAATGAGAGCTTGAAAAAATCCTTATTATGAGATGAGATACATTTGAAGATCTTTTCATTCCTTTTACGTAAGAATGCTGGAGAAAGATCATGGTGTGCAAATACATTCATAAAGAGAAAATACAGACACTAAACAATACTTAAATTTAGCAAAGAACTGGATTTCAAGATCCAACAGCTATGTAATGTTTAGATTCAACTCTCCCTTCACTCACTTTCAAAAAAATTTTTTTTAAAGGCCTTTTAAATAGGGGTTCATCACCTCTGGTTAAGGTCTGGCCTCTTTTCTTCCAAAAGATCATTTTTAAGGCAGTTCCTGTATTCTCTTCTATAAAGGGAATTTCTTGGTTGGGCAAATGGCTGTGCTAGTTCCCACTACAGACCACACCACTTCCCAGAAGACCTACAGGACACACTGTGAAACAGGTTACTACCACAGGAATATCCAAACACCACCTTCACCAGAGGGCTAGCTGCATGTAAGATTGTGTCTTCAATTACTAAAAGAGCTTTGAACTTAAAAATAATGAAGATCATTTCAGTACCATCTCACAGTTCATTTATGAGGATATTTTCAGCATTTTCTTCTTACTACCATGAAGATATTTTCACTGTCATTATCAGGTCACACATGTTTTTTAAACTTTCAGGAAGGCAGCATTCCTGCCTTATGGGCCTATCTTTTTCAGGTGAGATGGACAAAATGGAATAAAAAAAAAGAAAAGGTTATTTTAAAGTGCAAATGAAACAGAAACCTCAAAAGGCTCAAGTATAAACACATAAAGCAAGAGTCTTACAAACTAACTCAGGCAGCCTGCTCTCTTCGGCAGAAACAGCATCCAAAAAAATGCTGATAATATGAGAAGCAGATGGATTTGGGAACACTGAAGGAGCAGATGGGGAGGACTGGGAACAGGAAGTCTGCTGTGGGAGGACAGCTAAGAGGGCAAGCTGTTCTTGCACACAAGGCTGTGGAAGTGGTGGCAAGCTGCTCACGCCTGATGCAGCGCCAGGGGAGGAGCCTGTAGGAACACATGAAAGAGGGAGGGACGTGATCAAGCTGATGAGGAAGGAAAGACTACAGCAGATTAAATTCATATTCACTGGAAAGGGTTCTGCTTGTTTTGGGAATGCTGAAGTAGTGGATATCCCAACAGTCAGGGTCACATAAAAGTAGACCTCGCAGTTCCATGTGGATTTAAGAAAAAAATCAGTTGGCTTGCACCAGCAGTATTGCTCATTGTTAGGTTTGGGAACAGATGTTTAATCGATGAAAATCAGAGGAGCTATATGAATTTCAGTGGAGATATGGCAGCTTATGATTACTGGCAGCTTTAGGCCTGTTTGTCATTAACTAACAACTTATCGTCAACAAATAACACACTTTGTATATACAAAGTTTACAGCACTAAAGATTTTTAGATTGAAAAAGTTATTTCCCTGTCAAAATGAGCTAAGTTAGATGATGTTTACTGCCTTTCTCAGTTCTGTTGCTGCCACTGGCCCTGATTTTCACTGGCTTTAGCTTGGTAAATATTTGGTATTTTATCAAGTATTATGTCATTCTCAGTATATGGCTCTCAATCTTGTTGCTTAAGTTTCTATGGCATGAATTAGTCAATTGGAGACTGACATATGAGTTTGATTTAGGTTAAAAAATATGAACCAGAGCAGAGGATGAAGAATTCAATTTATAACCACCAAAATTGCAAGGAAAATACAACTGAGAACAATGTTGGCATTCCTCAAAATAGCAGATACATGTGTGGTTGTGGTTGGGAATGGGAGGGCAAAGGGGAGGATTTTCCAAAGGAATGGAATAGAAATTTTACAGTGGTTTGTCTGGCCCTTCTATTCATAGAGTTTGTTAACTCCCTAAATAAAGTCACTGCGGAAGATCATTTGCATTTTAAATAATGGGTTTTGTCTGAGACTCTTAACCCATTTTATTAAACAAATGAGTAAATAATTAGGTACAAAAGACAACTAAATGATAAAAATTCATATTAGCAAAACAACTCCAAATTAGTAAGGCTACACCATATGATCCTCTGGGAGGCATTGCAAAATCATTTCAAAATCTGCCCATTTTCTCATTTCCTTAATCTTTGATTCTTTCTTCTAGTCTCTGCACTAGAAGTGCAGGGTGAATTTTACTTTATTTAAAGTTTTTCTGAAAAGAAGCCTTCCCTAAACACTACTGACTGAAATATCTCCCTAACTGGCCCTGCTCAAGTCTTGACTCACACACACAAAAGTAACAGACAACACAAGAGAATAAATTGTCACTTGTGTTCAGCAGTAATTTCTAAAAACAAAAGAGAGCAGGGTAAGGAGACAGCTGCCTAATAAATGGGCTTAATTCTGTTTCTCTCTTTACCTGGAGCACAGGCAGCCTTGTTCTTTCCTCATATTTCCTCTACTTTCCCCCACTGACAAAATCTTACTCTGTATCTATACATTGTACAAACATTCCATTCAGAAAATAAGAAAAAAATCCCCTAGAGACTGAGGGCTGCCTTCCTTTTCCTCACCCTTGCCTGTGTAACAGAGACCATGAAAATATTTCCTCCTTTTTCCTGGTATTTTTATTCCATCTCCTTTTCTAAATTTCTTATCCAGTTGGAGTTTTTTTCCTCACTGTTCAGCTACAACCCCACTGCTAAACCCACAGCATCTTTTTAAACCTGGCAAGAACCAGAAGTTCATCTATCGACGATTTCTCCCATTAGGTCACCTCATGAGGCTACCTGACACTGAATTTCACTCCAGAGCCCTCCATCGAGCTCTCTGGAGGCCAAACACTGTGCCACAGGCCTTAAATCAGGGAGGTATCAATACACCACCATTTCCTGAGGCTCCTGGAGTGACAGAGAATTGATGTGTCCAGGTTATCCTCCCAGGCAGCATGTTCTGGGTAGGCCGTTCTTTCTCCATCTGTACTGATAAAAGCCTTTTCCAAATCTCTTCAGCTTATGAGGATGAGATGCTGAACAAATATAGAGGGACCAGACTGGCAATGAGAATCAGAGTCATATTTTCATCTAGAGGAATTCCTCTCTACTTCTCATCTCTCTGCTAAATCACCAGACTTTGTCTCTGCCCCACTTCTGAACAAGCTGAGCAACAGGAGACAAGTAACTTAAAATTTTTAAGTCTCATACTCCTGTCATTTTTATTTAGGTCTAAGTGAATGCAAATGAATGCATTCCCTCCCAAAACCTTATTATGGGTAAGTGTCTATATACATGTGGTTACACAGTCAAACAAAAAGGCTAAGAAGTTTTTTTTAAAAAATAAAGTTCATTTTGAAAGAGAAACAATCTGTTTGTTACGTGGAGGAGGATCACTACTCATTTTGAAAATGTGCAATAAACAGAGGGTACTGGCAGGCAACAGCAGCAGTGACTCTGCTCAGGAAATGTCTTAAAATATTAATAACTGCGTACACCTAGATGAAAAAACAATATCACATCTGCTCAAGCCATTATAAAGTCATAGAAATGCATTTGTATCAGACACTTAAAGCTTCCTGCTTATCTTCTTCCTGTTCTACATTGATTCCATAATGCATTGGCATTGCTGAGTTAGCTCTTGGGAAGTACAAACAAATACAGTTTCAGAAGCTAAAGCGATCAAATAGAGTCTGCTCTAGTTTGCAGTAATGGCAATAAACAAAACAAAGAAAAATACCTCCTGAAAGAATTGTTTTTCTATGGAAATCCTAGCCATGCGCTTTTTTGATTCTAGGGAAGAATGTCAATATTGAAGCAGCTTAACTTAGTGGAAACATTTAATTCTCATGAGTGTAGCTTTATAAGAGGTCTAGAATGTCCTGGCTAATAAACATCTCAGGTCAGATTAAATAAATCAGAGTGATGGCATCGTAATGCTTTAATTTTATAATCTGCATATAAACTTAGAGCACTGTAGTAGATGTACTCTGATTTATTTATGCTTGTATCAAGATCCATACATTTAGCATCTCACAATTTAATCAAGCTAGGAAAACAAAGTCCTGCATGCTACATTAGTATTCATTATACAGCTTAGGATTAGGTTCAGACAGAGTTTCTAAATACTTCCCTTTCCAGGGTACCCAAACAGATACTAGGGATTGTCTAGGCCTCTACTCTTAACTCACAGGGGGAAAAAAAAATTGGACATAATGGAACAGGATACAAATATGAAGAGCAATTCTTAATATTCTTAGCGTTTGGGAGCTAGGAAAGCACTATAATATGAAAGATGTGACTGGGTTATAAAATTAAGAAGTAGAACCACAAAGCAGTGTTAAAAAAAGAACAGTTTGTGTCATGTTTAGGGCCCGACAGAAAGGATTCATACGAATTGCTATGCAGTCTCTTCAGTTTCCATTTCCAGCTCTAGATGTCCCATCAGACAAGACCTGTCCTGGAATACAGCCATATCCCTCCATTTCTCACCTTTTACAAACAAGTCAGCCACAACAAGGAATTCCCGTAAGTTCCATTCCTGTGAAACCCACAAAGGCTCTAGATTGTGCTGGGAAACCATAGCCTCTCAGACAAAGAACCTTCTTCAAATAAATTACATCAGATCTGTTTCAAGCATATTCAGAGCTGGCAACACACCCCTTCCCAGCCTCTCTTCCAACCCCATGAACCAGGAATTGCCTCTGACTTTTTGCTTACTTGCAGTTTTGGCATCTTGATAGACAGAACAGAAAGCATTCTGTGATGTTTCTCATATTATTTGTTAACTCATATTGCCTAAACTTTTGCTGCAACACTTACATTTCCAGAATAGTCATAACCTCAGAATCTGTGCAGAAGCTACCTTTTCCTATGTCTTCCCAGAGGCTTGGGCTAGAACTGCCAATAACTCGCTCTCTCCTCCTTTCCCCAAATTGTTTGATAACCTGTGATATTTCTCGTTAGCAAAAGGGTTCTTCCTCAGAAGCATCCCTGGGAAGCAGTATTCCTGCACAACAAAAATGCTAAATACATAGTCAGAAAATAATCTATTCATTTTTTTGTACTATCACCTGCCCATTTTTTGAGGATTTTCTGAGAGAAACGGGCGTACGGTTTTGCATGTCCTAAATGCCAGGATAAACTGAAAGATAATGGTAGGGCCATTAAGACAAAGTCATGTCTAGAATGCCATTATCCTGAAAAGTGTAATTTTAATTTCTTGATCTCTTTCCTCACTCTCCTGCAACACAAGGTGGCCAGTTCTCCAGAGCTTGACTAGATATAGCCAGTCAGGACATCCCCTGCATATATTCATTCCTGTGTTGTGGTCTACCCCGTTAGAGTAAATTAATTCACCACTGTCATCATCCAACACTGGCAGCTTTTGTAGCACCTTCTAGAGCAGCTTGTTGAAAACACATTTGAGCATCAACTTTCTCCGGGAGTTTATGTGAGCAAAGAGCCTGTGTGAAACTGTGGCGGATGTATTTTTAATAAGTGTACCCAATGCACTATCCCATAAGACTGAAGAGCTAGCAAGGGTTTGAGTGCTGTGACAGGGCAGATCGTGGCTGTTCCAGACACACTTTCACATATAATGGAGGTTATCAGACCTGTGTTTCTGCTTTGCTTTGCCTTTATCTCTTTTATGATGTATTTTTTCAGGTAAGTAACTGCTATCAGATGTCACCCGTAAAAATCTTGCAAGAATAAAATTTTCAGGATGTTGTAAGCCATGAACAGACCTAGCAGAAGGGAGAAGAAGGACTAAGGAAGAAGTAGGCATTGTCCAGCTGTGGGATAAACTCTGTGTCTTGCACCTCAGTGATTGTGCAGCTAGATAGTTAATGTGCATTCACATCCACTCTGCTCAAAAAAAGCACATGCTTTTGGGAATGAGAACATTGACTGCTGGAAAAATGCATGCTTTGGAGGGTGAGGACATTGACTTCCTTTTTATATTTGCTATTCTAATTATACTGTCCTGATTTCAAATTAAAGACACAATGGCTTTTGCTTTTCCATTATGTAATTATAGATTTCTGTAAACATTCTTTCCTTTGTTGGTTTGCTCTGCACGCAGATTTTTTTAAAATGCACAAAGCAATCAAAATAAATTCTGAAATCAAAACAAAGAGAAAACAAATGGCGCCTCAGATATTCCCTTAAAAATTAGCTCTGTGCATCATCCTCAGGCACTTTTGTCATCTGTTGCTATAATAACAGCTCTGATTACACGAACACTCACCAAACTGCACTTGGCTGACTAGAGGGGCACTTCCCAGCAGCTAAATGAGGATCTCTGAAGTACTGCTCACTTCCAGCTCAGTACCAGATTCTGTCCTATCACATCAACAGCCACAGAGCCAAGAAGCGGAGCTTTCTTGCACATGGTCTCCATGGTGTTGATGTGTTTCTTCCCCAAACAGACAGATGCAGATTAAGCAATGCATGTCAATCTCATTAGGAGACTGTGAAATGTGCAGAAAGTTTGTTACACACTCATGCAATCATACACATTGTGAACATCCTGTTTATTTGGCCTCTTCTCTGATGATTGGCTGTGGTGTTTCAGCACATTACTGACAGCTGGGAATTGCTCCAATGGAACATGCTTTTCCTATGACAAAGATCCAGAGAGCAGCACTAACATGTGTCTGCCCATTATTTCAGCCATACAGAAAAAAAAAAAAAATTAAAAAAGCCAGCACAGTCCCCCCAAATGAATAGCACATTGGTTGTCTGAGCCGGGCTGCAGCACCGCTAGACAGGCCCTTGACGACCTTTAGAGGCCATCTGAGATAATAAATCCTTGGACCCCCAGTTCCGGAATGCTTTGGGCAAGGTCAGGATGGCAAATTTCCCACTTCCACAATATCAGATGTTACGGTAATTCCTTTTAGCTAATGTGTAAGAGCTAAGGAATGTCTTCAAACCTCATCTAGGCCCTGTGGAATCTGTTGAAAATGCATGACAGCTGCGGGCTTTGGCTGGGGTCTGCCTGTGAATATATGAGATTTGGAAGCCTTTCAGACAGGGAAAGGAGGGAATGACTGTACATTCGATGTGTACCATCGGTCTCTCCCCTCCCTTCCCAGCCCCATTTCACACCACACAGCCGTGTCACAGCTCCACGGTCACGGCTGTCACGCATTCTTTACAACTGAGCGTCGCAGCCAGCACACAGAAATACAGATGTGCAGGCGTGCTCACCTCCACACAGGCACGCAAACGCAAAGCGGGACAAAAAGGTGGATTTCCATAAGGTCTGAGAATTGAGTAGCTCCCACATAATTTAATAAAATTGATAGGGAGCAAAGAAGTGAGAAACTAAGCATTGGATTGCTGTTTGATGTGTCTGGATGCCCAAGGAGGGAAGGAATCCCACGTGAATTCTCTTGTTACCTGTTCTCCAGAATTCAGGTCATGCCAAAGACTGTGGTCCCCACCCCACATCCTTATCTTCAAGCAAATGATCATGGCCTCCTACACATCTGTTTTCTTAAGCAAAAAGTTCAACACCAGCTAGCCTATTTAACCCTCTTCTCAGTCTTGTGTTTTCCAAGGACTTTATAGTCTCAGCTTGTCTAGTCTGGCCCTCAGATCCAAGGTCTGCAGCATGTGTGGGAAACTCCGCTTGCCGTGTGCATAAATTACCAAGACACGAGGCATGGAAGGATCAAAACAACAGTCTGGGAGAGATACCTCCTCTACACATAGCTTTTCCAGTATGGAGTTGACAGCCCAGACTAACACAAGCTTGCAACCATTCCTGAATCACTTCAACAGTGTGAAAAAGCTCCCAGCACAAGGGGCTTCTTCCAATAACTGCAGTATTGCACACAGTGTTTCATAAAATTTTATTATATCACACACACTGCCATGGAGCCACCTGCACATAGACTTGTCCATTTTTTACCCTGAAAATAGTAACAACCTGCTTTATGTGCAGTAATAGCCGTTACAAATTGTTATTACCACCAGTATAAAATGAAACGAAAGAATGGATTCAGCAATATCTGGATACAATGCACCTTATGGTGAGAGACTTGGAGCAACTACTTCTCCCAGACTCCAAAAAAGGTCTTTTTTTTCCAAAAGAAGCAAAGAAAGGACTGGCTAGAGAACTTGAAAACAGGACTCGAAAAATTTGTGCGGCTGTTGCACACAAGCTGCAGCACAGAGGGAAGAGGAATTGGGAGATTAGAAGTATATTAATTAAAAAGATTAAAGACAGCACACTCATGGCTTCTTATGAGCAGCTGAAAAGCACAGCAAGGCTAAACTTATTAACCAAAGTCTGGCCAAGAGAGATAATGGTCTTCGGTAAAATCAAAATATATTGAAAACTTTTTCCATCTTTTGCCAAAGGGAGAAGTACTGGAAAGGTTATAATTTGTCCCAGATTTTCGTAGGACTGGGAGGAAAAACAATTTCATGGCTGGTTTCAAGTAAAGACAGTTGAAAGGACTTATTTAAACAGAAAGATTTCTGAAAAATGGAATTTTATCTACTTCAGAATGCAGATGCTGAATTGGTGAGCTGGAGCTGCTTTGTTCTGCCATATGTCTAACAAGCACCTACTTACATACAGCTCCACAAGATGCATTTTGAATGAAGGAAAGTGGAATGGGAATATCACCCACCAAAAAACAGCGCTGTATTTGATTCTGCAAAATATTTCAATGCCTCTAGGGCCTCACGACCAACATCTACAATCTTAATCTGTTCACACTTCACAGAAGTCTGGAGGCCGTGATTATCCTTATTTTTGTACTGCTCGCAATGTCAAATATCACCTCAAACAACTCGACCCGCTAGCGTTATACTGGATTTGTGCTCAATATGGGTGGAAGGAGACTCTGCTGGATTTCCCATTATTTATTAATCTGTCTTCCTCAGGTGGAGGTGCCTGTTCTCTACCTACCCCATGCCACCTTGGCTAATCCCTGAGCCCCATACCAAACTGGTTTAGCACCTTTCAGCTCTAATTCAGCGTCATTATGTAAAATGCAGTGCTGGTAAACACAGGTTGTTCTATCCAAGCATGCGAAAAATTAACATGGTACAATGCTATTTGGCCCACTGACATTGTTATAAACTGTGTGCTGCTTTACAGTAGGTAAGCCTTCCTTCCAGATTTTGTAATTCCTAGGTGTACACTGGAGTTTCTGTTGTTAGTTTCTATTTCTTGAACAAGGAGATATTTTCATGTACAAATTGCTTACATATTGATTTTTTTCCAGCAAATGCTTAGTCAGAGAGTCACAGACACACAGCATTTTTTTTTTTGTTTATTCGCAGATATTCTTCTTTTGACTGAGCACAGAAAAATGGACTAGATCATCGAGAGGTGAGGACCCTACCACTCAAACAGATGGAATTCTCTCTGGAAAGAAAGAACAATGAGTGGCTCTGAACTCATGCAAAAGACATAATGATCATAGGTCACTGAATAAAACAATTACCTTCATTCAGTGATCAAAAGGTTTCAGTCTCCTCTGCCAGGGGAACATCAGGAATAAGGATTCACTTTGCAGTTGCTATAATCAACATGAATTGACCACATGGACCTGGTTCTCCAGAGCAGCAATGCTTCAGAGCTGATGTAATTTTAAAACTCAAAGACTAATTGTTCATATGTTATGCCTGTGGATACAGAAAGCTTCCAGTCATTACCACAGGAGAGAGAAACCCAGAGAGATGTGTGCAGAACTGATACAGCACCAGTCATTTGAAGTTCATCCACTTTTCCCAGTTTTCCTGGAAACATGTACGAACAGACCAGGTTTTGCCCAACCAAGAGGGAGCCCTTTATATAGAATCCTTATAAAACATTTAAAAAGCCAAAGAAATAAACCATTCCAGTAACACTACTGTAGTGGTTGGTGACATTAAAGCAGGCTATGGTAGCACCCTGTTTTTAAGAAAAGGCAAATGGCAGTACACAAAACCAAGTACAACTCTCTTTTCAGTGTGGAAAGCTAACTACACCTGATTGATAGACAAATTCTCCACAGGTAATATTAGTCTGTCTGCTGCATTCGACATGGTTTATAATCCTGACTCTGCATAATTGGGAGCTTCACTCATGATTTCAGAGGGATTTTACCTACTGCCCTGCTTTTATGCAAACTTCCTGACCCCTGGTAAAGTGCACAAAGAGCCTAAAGCAAGGGAAGAGCTCCATTCAGAACATACTATCAAACTTCAAAACCAGCTTATTTTCAAAATTACAGCTACTGGAGAAGTCTCTTTTTTCAGAAGTCTACAGACATGCTAGGTTTTTTTTCCTTACTAAATTATCAGCCTATCCCTCCCACAATCACAGCTGATTTTCTTCCACACTCAAGAATTTTCAACAGAGCTTAATCAATTCAGCAAAGATGCATTAAAAATACACGGAATTCACAAGGATAAACTTTCTTTGTGGAACCTTATCAAATACCAGAGGATTTTTTTTGTGTGATCAGTGGCTCTTTCAATTATGTCACTGGGGCAGATTCAGCACTTTAAAACAACAGTAGAAATGTAGAGGAAATCCATGTATTTAACTTGGTTCTCAGGGAATTTCTCCTAGATTTACACCACTGTCAATAAGATGAGAATTTTGCCCATTGTTTAGATTAGGTCATTTTGCAATATGATAATAGCACTATTTCAGAGCACTCACTCCCAAGAAATGTCAAATAATAGATGCCACTACCCTCAGTTTTTTCAAATAATGAGAAGCAGAATTCAGCCTGCACACCATTACATAATTAAGACCCAAAACCAAAAAAACCCACCATAAAACAGCTATTTATTTAAAATTCTATAAGGCCCATATGGAAATACAGTTTTAAGCCTAATGCCAGAGAAGTTGTAAAGTGTTTTGACCACAGCAGCCATTCGCCTTTCAACAAGATGATTTTCCAGGCATGGTCCAAACAGATTTTTAAAGGCAAAAAAATTATTGACTACTCAGCTGAGAAATGCTTACTGAAATTCAGGCAATACCAGTATCTGAAATATTTAATCTTCCAGAATGCCTTCCAAGCTGTTTTTGATATTCATCTTCTAGCTCGCATTTAGTCACAAAGAAAAAAAACCTCTTTAACGACTAAGTAGAAAGAATTTGTAGAAGCCTTTCCAAACTTCTAATTTTACAAATAGTGGTGATTCCAAACTGCACGTAATAATTAAAGTAGCATGTTCCACCTCAGGAAAATCCATTTTTCATATTGGACGTCACCCTTGGTTGCCCAGAGTGGAAGAACACTTCTGTTTTGTTACATATGCTTTCCATTTGGTATCTAAAAGTGATACTGCCATATGATATATAAACAAAACAGTAAGCTAGTGGAAAAAGTGCTTAGAAGAGTGATGTATAAATCTTTAAGGTCTTCTCACAGCATGACAGGTACCACTTTTAATCAGTTTCTCCAAACCTCTACTTGTTCTGTCAGGTCGTGGGATGGTCACATACCTGAAAACTGCTCTGAGAGCAACCTGCCAGTACAGGCATTCCCACTTCCCTTTATTCCCTTCTCACAGCCCAAGAACTGCATCCTCTGATTAATTCTTTCACCTCCCTACATCCAGCAGGCAAGGCTCAGTAAGGGATTTGAAACTGACTGATGAGTTGACCCCAAAGAGAAATCCTCCATGAGCCCCGCTCAGACACATAATGAGCAGTCTCCCCAAAATCCTGGAAATACCTCATCATATGCTTCTCTTCACACTCAATTCCACAGGGCAGCCAGAATCACACAGCAGGATTTTCCCCATTAGGTACATTTAACCAAAATAAAGGAGTCAAATGTAAGGGTCTCTCTGCTCCCACATCACCTGGCTGAGTTAGTGCCAATGAATCAGCTAAATATTTTAAAACAGGTCTTTCATTTCATTATTCCAAACTTGCCTTGCTTGGTAAGCCTTGATATATAACCAAAACAAGGTATGTACTGCTGTTCTATAGGCAAAATTTATCAAGCCTTTATCTCAGGTCACCTGTGGGATGACACAGAAAGAGTGAGACTGGAGCATGGTGCCAGGCCAAGAGGCACATCCTGGGCAGGGTCTTCTCCCATGGAATCCAGCTTCTCTTGGCACCAGGTTTTCAAAGGAGCACATTCTGAAGTTTTCATTTCTGAAGTGAGTGAAGACTGAGGTAAATTCTAGTAGTAGGTTTTGTCTAAGGTTTGTCTCACTGAACTGGGTTTTTCTCAAAACTAGGCGGGACCAAGAGCATAAACACTTTCTCACCTCCTCTGACCTAGATGTACACCTGACTTGTCAACTTTCTTCACATGACCTATTTTTTCAGTAGGAGATATACAAAGCCAGTAAAATTTCAATGATATTGCATTCATTGCATGAATTCCTATTAACAAACACAATATCCAGGAATGAAAACTATTCAAGTATCACTTAAATTGGAGAATATTTAAAAGATGTGGCCTGGAAAATACAATAATCTACAACAGCTGCAATAGAATATCCACTGACATCCCAAAATAAGCACAGCAGCAAGGTCTGTAAATTGCCTGCAATTTGCAAAAGGCAAACTTCCTTAGGTAAAAGTAGTTACTATTCAGCATGGCTTGGGTTTCCAGTAAGTTGCTCTCTTGAGATCTGCTTTTATAATCATTCCCGTCTCAAAAAGAAATATAATATTTCCAACAAATCTGTATCAGCAAAATCATGTTGTCCACAAAGCTTGATTGGCTGGAATTCTCATATGCACTGTTTTCAATTCAATTCTTTTGGGCCTCCTCCATTTGCAGGGGAGATAAACAGGAACAATTTTGATGTGTACTAATTTACGTCCTCCTGAGCACCGTGAAGCAATAAACCCCCAGGAGCCACAGAAGCTTTAACAAGGCCAAGACAAGCTATAAACCAAAGTCTTCAGTGGATTA
This sequence comes from Irena cyanogastra, assembly GCA_013397155.1. Lineage (NCBI taxonomy): Eukaryota > Metazoa > Chordata > Aves > Passeriformes > Irenidae > Irena > Irena cyanogastra. Next base: position 1,191,289 of record VWZV01010134.1, read on the forward strand.
GTGCAAATCCACACCCTACCAAAACTGACTTAAAATTTTTCATCTTGCCATAGTGATTCTATATGTACAGCATAAATAATGGTCCCTACTAACCCTCTCTGTAATGTAGTCCTTCAGCCCATCCCAGGAACTGGTGCACTGAGCCCAAAATAGAAGTCTCTCTAAGGCTGGGGTGTATTTCATGGCTATTTTAGTTTGTACTATCTGGGAACTTACTAAGCTCTTTGGGCTTGTTCCCTAGGAACTAATGTGGAATATGAAGGAAAAATCATCCTCCCACAATCAGGCTGGGTGAATTCTTCTTATCCTCTTGATGGCATAATAGAAAGTCGCTAGCATACATGATGCACCTTTTTCTTTTCTTATCAGTTACTGACACCTCAACTGAAATTTAGTTTGTTCATGTCTTTCTCTCCCTCATGCCACATTGAAAGCTCAGATCAAATATTGTGAAAACACAGACAGAGAAACATGGAAACCCTAGCTAACAAAAATCTTCTTAAGGTACCTTTTTATCTCAGCAATGTTGCCATTCTTTAATCATAAACCCCTCATAATTTCAAGAATAAAAATATTAACTCCAGGTATTTGTGCAGTCTAGCAACAGGTGAAATAAACTATTAAACTCCTCTTAACAGGGTCCGAGCAGGATTAGACCTCAACAAACTCAGATGTGTCCAGTTTGAGACTGGGAGACACTTAATATCTCAGAATCACATGATGAAATTCTAAAGGAGATCAGCCGAGCCCAAGTAGAAACAGGATAAAAATAATATTTTTTCTTCAGGATCCTCCAGCACGCTCTACCTAAAGTCTCCCAGAGAAGCAAACCATCAGACAGTGCTTGAAAAGATTCAAACCACAGCTACCTTGATATATCCAAGACAGTTTCATGTTAGAAGGGCAAGGATGCTGAAAAGAGCACATCACATGGAACAGCAAGTCTGGGCTGGAGTTCCCTCTTGAGCAAGCTCACTGCTGTCTTTTAATATCTTTTGCTTTTCAGTCTTAATTCAAAACAAACAAAACCCAACCAAATACAAACAAAAACACACAACAACCACCTCCTCTAGAACAGCACTTCTGTCTGATCTTTCCTTTTTAGGTTCTTGTAAGGAGAACAGCAAAAGTTATGACCAGATGAAATAAATTAACCATGCCACATTTTGACCCTGTCTATTTGGCAATGTTTCATTTTAATAACAGCAAGGCTTTCACTAGATTCCTTTCTCTGAGATTCAAGAAGGCCTGATAATTTGGAAGTTTGGAGAACTGCTAAATAATGCTTAATTTTAAAGGTGGGGAAGATCTGCTATCAGCAGATCACTGCTATCAGCATCCCCACTCTGGGTGTCCACATGTTCTCTTCTTAGGGGCTTTCATAAATTGTACAAAAATGCAAATTTTGTCACTTCCTTAGGTATTTGTTCTTTAACAAGAGACAGACCAGTGTTAATATCTGTACAATAGCCTTTTCAATTTGATTGGGGTAAAAACACCATGCCACAAAAAAAAAGGGGGGGGGCCCTGCATAAATTAACCTATTAAATGTAGCCAAAAAAATTGTAAACTTTTTACCAGGTTTTATAATTAGAGACTTTACATAAAGAGTACCAAATCTAAAGGCTTTTCTTACCTACTCTCACAATGGTACAATGCTTATTTCACAGCATTACAGGCAAGTAATCTCCTCAGTTACCAGGGACAGAGGGACCTCACAGGCTCGGAGACTCCCATCACCACCATAGAGGCATTAATTTTGGAGTTAAGAAGATACTCAAACAAAAATGTGAAAGCAGTGTCTCCATGCAGGCTCAGCCCTTGTCACAGGGATGTCATCCCAGATCCCAACACACGACCACTGCAGCCAGCACTTGGAGAGGCTACTCATTGTTGATACCCTAGATCACAGGTAACTGTATTTAATTGTACATGGAAAAAACCTAAAAAATTCAATGTTTTTTTTCTTAGGTAATAATAAAAATGCTGATCAAAGAACAGTTAAAATGCATTTCAATCACCAAAAAAGCATTAGGGGAAAAAAATACAAGGAAAAAACCATAACCACATGCTATGGTAGCAAACTGGAGGGCACAGCTGCCCTTGAGCACTCATACCCTGCCCAGTGAGAGAAGTTATAAACCATTCAAATGCCCAGCCAATCAACTCCATAGGCAGAGTTCAAACCTTGGGCTTTCCCCCATCATCACAAGGCCTCCAGACCCCAGATCAAGAAGTAACAGGTTCATATGTGAGAAGCCACAGGCTGTAACCACAAAGGACCAGCTGCTGCAACCATCACGCTCACAACTCTGATCCCAAAATGTAGTCTTAGACAAGTGAACAAAATTAATTCTGTCCTTATATTCACTACAACAAGCTAAAACTAAACTCATCTATCTCCAGAAATTACGAGTAAGGTCTAAGGAGGTTAGATTTATTTCTTACTTGTGCTGTATTACACTTATATTTCACATCTGCACTGCACAGCAATCTCTCTAGACAAAACCCCCTGAGACTCAAAGAATTGACACTGTATGTTAATCAAACCAAGGATATGGATCAGTGCCGACAGTATGCAGAAATCCCTTACTCAGTGATACATCTCATTCCTCTCACTCTCCCAAATTTCAGCAGCATCAGGTCAAAAATTCTTGAGGTAGGACTTGAAAGAGGAACCAAATGAAACAGTTTCACCAGAGCAGATTCCCTTCCCAAGTACACTGCACCAGAATCCAACCACCACATCAGCCAGATGACAGCACCTTTGTGAAAGGCATCACTCAAAATTTAATGATACCACAGAGCTACAGAATTAGGGAATGCAACTTTTTAAAAGTCAGATTCTCTTTTCTGTCCAGAAAATTATGTGCAAATGTGATGTAATAGGAAAGCCTGACTTTATAACATCCATTTCAGATTATGTTACATAGTTTTATGTGAACAGCCATACACAAAATGACTTATTGTAAATCTAAATCCATATTTACAATGAGATTTTTTAATGGATATGGAAAAAGAAAAACATGGAGTGCTTTGATTTTATGAATTGTCAATGGGCAGGATATTATTTTGAAAACATTAAATCTAGAAGTTCCTGAGAGCTTAGATTCTACTCCTGCTGATTTGTGTTGGCATTGTAGGATTGCATTAGGATAATTTTTTTTTGCTAAGTGACAAACACACTTCTCTATATCTGCAGAGATGCCACACTGCAAAAAGAAGAGAAGAAATGCATCCTCCTGCTGCATCCTACCTACATATTCAAGTACCAAGGAGAGTTTAAAATCATTTCTTATCAAGAAATATAGAGGCCAAGTACTGCAGTTTAACTAGAGAAGCTGAGAAAGCCAGAAGGCTTTGCTGGCTCTCCCTTACACAATGGATATCAGTAATACACCTACACAGACTCCTTAAGCAAAACTGTCCTGCAGGAAATAGCCTGTCAATTAAATTACACAGTCCCACCATTGCAGGTTTTGGGGATTACCCCAAAACCAGCACAGCTTTGAACCAAAGTCTTAGCTTTGTGTAAACCACATGGCAACAGCACTTCCAGAATAATGCATGCAGGTCTTTGGTGCTTCCTTTTTATTCTAATAGGAAGGAAATTGGAAGAACAGAAAAATGGTCAGGACATCATGTTTACCCACTAACCAATTTGCAGCACGGGCATCATTGCAAGTGACCCATTGGAACCAAATACCTCATCAAAACCTGCCCACAGAGGTATAATGCAAGACAAGAAAAAAAAAAAAAA